>OW679194.1:183190215-183268990 GCA_940337035.1 Agriotes lineatus | reverse complement strand
AATGAAGATGCTTATCCTTCCCAGAAATTATCACATATAATCTCATAAGAGCATTAATTCTTTCCGGAAATTTTTTTGAGTGCGGTCCAACAACGTCGTATTAATTTGCCCGAGCGGGACGCGAGGGTAAATTAGAATGTTGTTGGAATGCACGAAAATAATTTCCGGATATGAATTAATGCTCGAATGCAGATTCGGTAAGAAAATCGTAACGCCACAAACCATTACAGTTAGGTTGGTCTACCTACCAAAAATTTCCAAGAAATTTTTTTATTGTCTTGGTTACGGCTCGTGAACTAATTTTTCTATTGGTCATTAATGAGTGTCGTACGATTTTCTCTATAATAGTTTATATTCATCTTTCCGGTCTCACAAAAATGTTCGAATGAATTCTTCACTTATCAAATTTTCGATATGCATCTCGGTTTTAAATTGTGCGTTCTTTAAAATGTACGAGGGCAAAGCGGAGAAAATCAAATTTGACTAAATTCGCCGCGTCTCTCTCTTGTAATAACTATTCTACATAGCTTCATGTGCGTACTTCAACCTGTTGTAGCGAGTTTAATTTATTGGCTTTGCTCTATTTGCTCTCCGCTCCACTAGTTTGTACCTTTATTCTGTAGCGTGACGTTGCATTATGAAGGACGCAGTGACGACAGGACTGATGGCAGTCGAACTGCGCCCGAGCGTTGCCGATGAAAACGTGGAACACACAAATAAGCAGACAGACAAACACCTTAGCAAGCACAACACGCTTTTTATATGTATAAGAACAATACTGTTAACGAATTTGCGATAAGAAAATCAAGAAAAGCTTATTTTGACGGTTGAAAAATATAATATTTTGATGTTATGAAATTAGGAGATGAATAATAAATACGTGTTTCGTTTATATTAAGAATACTTCCCCATTTAACACAACCCTTAACCCAGAAGGGGCGGCATATGAGACTTTGCACCCCGGCTGCAGGTATGCTAGAGACGCCCCTGTTTGTTCATGTGGTAATAAAACAATGACTATTAGTATTTCATTTTAGATTTCAATAGAAATATATAATTTCTTATATTAAATTCGTCAATGGTTGCAATTGTCTTGTACTTTACAATAATTGTTAATATTCCCGTACGGTTTCAGCCGCAGCTATAAGTTCATTTAAATATGACAGAGGATGTGTGATTTTTGTGTTTTGAATTCGACTAATATGTGGATTCTAAACAAATTCACAAATATAATATTGAATTCACAGAACTGCATCTTCATCAGATTGTGTTTATGGTACAAACCAGACATTTGAAAAAATGAAAAATGATAACTTCACAGGCAAACTTGGCAAAAGAACGACCTGTTAAATATACACAAATGATGCAACTTAGATGAGTGAGAATCTACTTCAATTACGCTGAGTGAATGTGTAGAAACCCTCACAATAATTAATATCGAAGCACTTTGAAATATATTAATAATTAATAAATTTGTGTACAAAAGAACATTTAAATTTATAGCAACGCACGCTTATTGTTCAACATCTAATGATCACCAAGATTTCGCACATCATCTCTGTTTTCATCCATAACAACCTGAATGTAAGGTTGTAATTATATAGTATAATGTAATTTTTAATTGCATGTAGAGCATTATGAAATAGGTTCGAATTAAATCGTGATTTGGTCTAGCAATTTTTTATGAAATTTTTGTTTCTTTTTCCGTAGTTTAGAGAATTCTGGTTGAAACGAAATGGCGGTGTGTGAAAACCCTCTCTGATATTAATCATATATAATATCATAAGAACTATTCATTTAGTCTATTAAATTACTAGGTTACCTGAAAACATGTTGCACAGGAAAATATTAAGAGCACAAACACCGAAAGGAAGTAGAGCCGTTTGTTTGAGGGATATTTTTCGAAGGCACATGTTTGAGGGCTAACCTTGCAAATTTAATCGACTAATACTAAATTGTATTCGGAGGATTAAGACGTAAAACTAATCATCGTTACTGCTGATACTGGCAAACGAATTTATTATTTTCATGGCTTGTGATTGGTTGTATGTATTAATCATTAGTTAAACGAGATATTGAAGGTATTCTTTTGTTATTCTTTAACTATCTACTCTTTACTCTCTGCTGAAATGATTAACCCATATTATTCCAGTTTTATATACTAATTCAAGCACACTACATAAATATATGAGAAAAGGTGAACAGCAAAATAGGTACAATAACATTTTATTACAATAGCTATCTGTGCAACAAGTGCTAAAAGTGAATGTTTATGCCCGAGACATGATGAGTTTCATAACATGTCTCGTGCAAAAACACTTTTAGCACGAGTTTGCACATAATATTTTTTCTACGGCCTTAAATTTACGGTTAATAATCCGTAAATGTTGATTTAACAAAGGTTTGAATTTATGACAGTTATAATTTATGTCATAGTAAAGAGATGGCCTTGACGGCACATGTGACTGTTTCTACAGCCGGTAGCTGTCAAAGTTAGTTATCAAAGGTAATTATAATACTACACAGTATTACTTTTTTGCATGCATCAGAAAGTTTAAAGAATGAACCGAAGGCGAATTCTTTATATCTTACAAGTAGAAAAAAGAAGCTTTAGATACGAGTTTCATATACCGGGTGGTTGGTCATACCTCTGAACATAGGCAATTTACATGGCTTATCACGGTAGCGGTATTAAATTAAAGAGAATAATTTCCCGCGTCGTTTAGTATTAAAAACTTATTGGATAATATTAATTGTGCATAAAAACTTTAATTTTAAGATTTAGATATTCCCAAATATAAGTGTGCATATAATTGCATATAAACATAGGTCCTATCGTCCTTTGTTGCGAAATTATAACGATTTTAAAGTTTTTATATTAAAAAACGTAGTAGCGATGAGTTAACATGACAAAAGCTAGTAACCATCAGTTACATGACAATCTGTAAATAGTCGTTGTTTCTTTATGTCAAAACATTCTATCACGATTTGCAGAAAAAAAGATGTTGCCGAATTTTAGGCAATAGCGAATTTTAATCTTTAGGTGAAAACTACTTTCCAAATAAGAGTACCATTTGTATATATAAAAAAAGTCTAATCTTTTCTATAATCTATCTAACCAGAATTGACTAAAATTTTTATTGTAAAAAGTTATGACAGAAAACATTCCCCCACCCTTGCATATAAACTACCCCTTTTGAACCTTATGCCAACTTTTTTTAACTGTCACCTAATTCAGAATAAAAAATTGCGTATATATACCAAATTCCAACAAATTTGCTGTATCTGTACTGTTTTAATTAAATAAAATCCGTGTTTTTTATTACCCTTCTCAGGTCTATAGCTCCCTAATGACTCATTTCTGGATCTATGTTTTTATATAAAAAAAAATCATGAAATTAAATTTACTTTCCGTTGTCAAAGTTTGTAAAGTGGCTAGTGAATCACCCTGTATATTTGACCGAAATTTTCTCGGTTTCATGCCAGGTGCAGGTAGACATAATCCGCCTGCAAAATATCATCTTGCTCCAACAAATAGTTTTTGAGTTTTACCGGCAACAGACAGACAGACGGAATGGAGAAATAGTATATTACTCTACAAGTTAAGACAAGTGATGTTTGTCTGAACAAGTATGGCGTGTTTGAGTACGAGCGTCAGCGAGTACTTAAACAGCCATACGAGTTCAGAAAAACCACTTTTCTAACATGTTGAATATACTATTTTATCGCATTTCATAAGGAATGTAAAATATAAAATGTTTACATACAAGTGACACTAACTGTCAAAACATAACCAAGATGAGCATAACTCATTCCTATATACCAAAGCACAATAAGCAGCTTCAGTTGATGTTATGCGTTTGGCAGTACTGAAGTGTGTTGTTGGTGACACTGTAAGTCTATGTCAAATTCGAGGTTAGCAGGTTAGGTTTTGCGTCAATCTATGTCAAAACTGACGCAAAACCTAACCTACTAACCTCAAATTTGACATAGACTTACAGTGTCACCAACATTACACTTCAGTATTGCCAAATGTAAAACGAATCGCCGTTGCTAGGGATAAAAGTGTTGCTGATGATAAAAGTACCACATTTATTGTCGATTTTGAATGAAGAAATGTACCTAGTACATTTCCAAATGAAATGCGATAAACCTGTTTTTCGTCATCCAGGGACCCTGAAACGTGAAGATCTGAAGAAATCTCGGAAGGTAATTTTTTCGCGATTACAATACTTCCTTCATCTTTTAGATTTAGACAAAGCAAGTAAAAAGATAAGGTAGAAGAAATCTGTGCATCTTAAGATACTATTATGACATATTAACCCTCCAATTGACGGGTTTGTGAGGTTTCGTCAAATCTTTCTTTTTACAGTAAGGCAGTCTATTCGCGAAACTTTTTTTGCCAACTTTTATTTTAAGTTTGTTAAAAGAACTGATCTTATATGTCGTCGATTACTTTTAAAAACGTTTCTAGGTTATTCCTCTAATTCCTGAATGATCGTGCAAGACGTTAGTTTAGTTTAGGGAAAGTCCCAAAATTTCGTATAAGAGTACTACTGGCAGCTACTGGCATCCACTACTCGTAAAATATATAAATATTGTAACAACAAACACTCTGTGAAAGTCATTAAATGTGTGCATTTGTTTAGTTTAGACTGTTTAGCGCAGAAACAGCTGTGTTGCATCGACTGCTCGAAAAAAATTCGTTAGTCATGTTAGTCACGTTAAAAAAATGTCATTTTAGAGTTAATGGGTTATTGTATATTATTTACACCATTTTTTATTAGTAGTATTTTCAGTTTTTATAAATGCGTAACGATTTTTTGTATACACACTGTTAAAAACGTAACATTTTATCTAATAGATGATACGTCAAGGTTGATCTTTTGGCATACATGTTTCTATTCAGTAGTGTAAAATAGACTACGGTAACAAATGAATTCAAAACACTAAACATATTAGTATATTTTAAGCAAAAAAAAAGATGCCAAAGAAAGGCCTGTCAGACCCTGCCCCGTGTGATTTCAAACCACCCGTCAACTGGAGGGTTAAATCCTAGAATTTAGATTGTACTTGCAATACATACCAAAAAACTGCAATTGTCATTTTGCTCGTTGGTTTTTAAGGAATTTCCCTATTTTAGAAAAATTTATCTAATAGAAATATTAATTGTATCCTATAAATGTTTAGAAATATCTATAGGCCGCTAGCTTATTCGCTGGCTTTCAACGTAAATAAATTTTTAAATCTTGGAAATATTTTTTCTGCTACCATCTTAAAAGTCATTAAATACCAAAATCTGTCATTGAAGTTGACGTTTCTCTTACTGATACTAAAAGTATATGTTGCAAGGCAAACTTAATTTCTAGGATTAATAAGGATTTATGTTACAAGTGCGAAATTAAGGACTTTTGGACGAGTCGTAGTGGTCAAGCGAGCGCTGCGAGCGAGGTACATAAATAAGGCGAGTCTACAAGTGTGCTTTCGAACGAGTTACATACAGAATTTTTTTGTTCTACTGCTTTGGAAACGTTTTTTTTTCTACTCATGACGTTGAAGTCAGTCATTTTGACATTGATTCCGGTGGTTGAAATTGCATTTCAACCACTAGAGATTGAAATGTTCGGACTACCGGGATTTCAAACTGTTTGACATTCAATCGGTGACAAGAGAAATGTCACTTTATGTTTACTTTTTTCTAAAGTGCATTAATTTGTTAAAATGAGTGAAAATTCGTAAAAAAAATAGTATATGCAACTCGTGGCTGATAAAATTTCAACGTCTCGAGTTACTCCCACCACTCTCAACGTTAAAATTTTATTTCAACAACTTGTCCCATAATATACTATTCTTATTCTCATTCTTAATCGAGGAGGTCAGGAAAAGTCTGCAACGAGCCCAAGTTTTTTACTTGGCCGAGTACCGAGTACTCGGCTTAGAACATTGGCCGAGTACCGAGCACTCGGCCGCCGAGTAGCAAAATGTTTTATCTTGTAATATGCTTTGACAAAGTCTTTTAAAAAGACAACTAGGTATTTTAGTCCAGAGGTGGCTCTAATATCAGAAGTAATACCAAGTGGACGGGCTCTGAAAAAATATCTTTTAGAATGTAAGACGAATTTAGTGGGAACCATGAAAGATAGTCTAATTAAAGGTTTGGATAGCCGTTTTAATAATATAGACTTATATCCCAATTATTCTATCGCCACTTTATTAGACCCCAGGTTCAAATATATATTTTTCATAGGCAGTTGCAAAAATGCGATTAATTAGAGATCAGTGTTCTTTTGAAAGATCATGTTTATGTCCAGCCAGAAAAACCAAATATACCAAATGTTGTAGAAAATAGTTTATCAGACTCTGGCGATGATGATATTCCACTGAACGGTCTTATTCCAATGACTAAAAAGATGAAGCCCGAAACTTCTATTTGGGATATGTTTTCTTCTATTGCTTCAGCGTCAATTTCCAGTTCTTCAAGTCACGTCTTATCAACAAATACTGCAAACTGAAATTGATACTTACTTCAAATTACCTATAATTGATGGAACACGATCACCATTCCATTGGTGGCAAGTTAATCAAAATATCTTTCCACATTTAGTCAAGACTATGAAGCAGTACTTATCTGCTTCAGCATCCACCATTTTTAGTAAAAGACTTCTTTCAGAGACGGGAAACGTCTTTGAGTCAAAAAGAAGTTCTTTGAAAGCAGAAAATGGAGAGACACTGAATATCTGCATCATACCCTTGCTATTCTTAATTACAAGTATTGAATTTGATTATTGATGACCGGATTACATATTATATCTTAGTAAATTTAGTTACGATAATTATTAGTAACATGGTTATGTTATTTCACTTCATACTGTTTCTTTTTTCTGACAGGGCTCCCCAAATGTTCGTTCGTTCTATAGTTGTTGGTTAAGAATACAGATAAAAATCACGTCTTCTCTATTTTTTTTAAATGAATTTTTGTTACTCGGCCGAGTAGTGAATATAAGACCGAGCACCGAGTACTCATTACTCGGTGAAAACTTTGTCCGAGAACCGACTACGCGAGCTACTTGATGCAGCCCTAGATCATACTACAAAATGGCAATATGTATTTTGATTTCGACCAATGGAAATACGGCGTGAGCTTTTGTTGCTATGGTTATTACTCCTGAAAAGTGAAAGTTATTAGTACATAAAAGAGGGTGTTTTCAACCACTAAAGGTGCCGAAATTTATAGCTTTTCGCTGCAGTAGAACAATAATAGTTATTTACGTGGCAAGCTTAGTAAATTAGCTTTTATGGGCGAGGCGGATAATTTGCAGGGAGAGCGACATAGGAGCGAGCCCTGTAATCCGGTGAGCCCCAATAAAAGCTAATTGCAACGTTTTATTGTCTCTTGCGGAACATCCTAAAAATTAATATTGGTGATTAATGAAGGATGTCATTATTAGAAAACAAGGTGCTTGTAAAGTCGCGATTGCAGCATTTTACAGGCACCTGGCCTGTAAAGACTCATTTACCGAGTCAGTTCAGACGACAGTAATGACCGTTTAACAAGTCAAGAGGATATAAAGTACTTTTACTTCCTATGAAGAAGCAGGGTAGCGCAGTTGGTAAAGGGCTAGACTTGCATTAACCAAGTCCTCGGTTCGAATCCCGCGGGTTCCAGATTTTTTCCGCAGCCTTGGCGATTGGAATTGGGCTTGGTGAGACCATTCACAGGTGGGCATCAAATTGACTGTGCTCTACTCAGAATGACAGACCTAACAGATAGAGTTACAAGATCCACAGATCACACATTACTAACACAATGGTTGCGCGCTCCAACTTTGTAACTCGGAATTCGGGGCAAGTTGAGCACTACACCCCCAGATGCTAGCGCACAAGCCTCTACACCACTAAGATAACAAGAGGTTAACTATAATACATACATACATACTTCCTCTGAACTAAAAGTAAGTTCTACTTAGTCGGCTATGGTAGCTGTGTTGATTTTAAAATGAAAAACGTCAAAAGCAGTCAGTCATTTAAAATTTTGAATATTTTTTACTCTTCTTGATTGTAGAAGAATTAATATGTATTATTTGGATTAAAGTGGCTTTGTTTAACTCGTAAATATAATTGCTTGTCAAACAAAAGTGCCACTTTTAATCCCAATAAAATAATATAGGTACTATTATTACTGTAGAGCAGCGACGTAAATACTTTTTAGTTCAGACCATCCTGTATATGCGGCAAGAAGTAAAAAGAAAGTTATTCGTTGACAAACTTGAATATGGCAACTTTAGAGACGCATTATAATCCGCAGCTTTGCAACGTGTGATTTTGTAGCAGTATTGTTAGAAAACAGCAAACTGGGAATTACACAGCCTTCAAATATATTTTTTTGTGTTGATTGCTTAAACAGCAAACGAAATCAAAAAGGCATGCATAATTGCTATTGTATGCCGCAAATTATTTAGAAATAACTTTATGAGAACAGAACATAGTTCGTATCAGCCCAATAGACAATTTCAAAGTATTAAATTGAGACTTATAATGCGTATACGAACGGAAAGAAAGTGCATTGAGTTATGCAACGACATTTCTTGCCGCATATTTGCTAGATAATAGTGAATATTGATTTAAAACATTTTCAAAGAAAACAGGAATACAACATAACTCGTATTGAGAAGGCACAAGTTTTGATCTGTACGTTATTTAAATTAAAATTTGCATACTGAAAAAGATCATGGTTACCGCCTGTCTACGTTTCCACACGAATTCGGATGCACCAATCAAAAATGAATCTGGAATTAATTCAGAAAGTGATTGGTTGGAAGAAGCAAAAGAGAATACCACCGCATGACCTTACAATTCGATTTCAATGAGAACGCTCTCGCAACATAGCAATGACCTGCATCTAGGTCGCATGTTGTAACAGTAAAGCGATTAGCATTAGTATTATTTCTGTAATTACTAATTTCTATAATAAAGCTGTAAGTACCTGGTTATTTTAAAAACGTAATGCTGTAGTTAATCGATATTTGCAGCAACATAAATAAAAATGTAGAAAAGTGAAAATAGTTTTGTTATTTCCTACACCCAAAATATATATATAAATAGATGAAGAAAACTGCTGGCTGGTCTGAACCTGCAAATTAGCATTTACGAATTTCACGCCAGGTGAGATTTATTAGCAGTGGAAATATATTAATATGATTGATAAATTATTACTTAAATTAACCTCATTTTTGTTACACATCTTCACAAAAAGTTAAGTGCATGGAGTGTTTTAAAATTATGCGAAACGATTCGTTATCGACTTGTGTTGTGTATATGTTACTGGCATATTATTATCATGTACACTTGTACAGTGTAACGTTTAAAACCCCGGAAGATAAATACCATCGGCATTGCGCATAATATTCCATTTGGTCTATTTTGAAGAATTTTAAATGTGTACATTAAACATTCAATTATATATAGTTTATTTGTTTAAAGTGTTTAAAGAATACGATTTTTTATTTTACAGTTTGAAATAATTTTTTTGAACTATTAATACTTGTTTTCAATTTTTAGAATATCAGGTGAGTGTAAGAGAAACAACAAAAGCCATTATTAGTTTTTATAAGCAAGATCTATTAACTACTAACGAATATATTCGATATGTACAGTTATGTTGCTTCAATTCCAGTGGAAATTCTTTATAGTTTAACTGTCATGGTATCCAATAAACCACAGCCTTTATTGTGCTAATAATGAAACAATATATACTTTTCAGCGACATTTCTTCAATACTAGAAATCCAATCAGTATGAGGACTATAACGCCAAATTCTTGCCTCCGTATTAGATACTACGAAAAGCTTAAATTGCAAAGGGGAAAGTATAGTAGAAGGGAATTTAAATACTGTAGAGCTCGCGAAATTACTGCAAAATATTTATTAATTGCATCATGTAAGAAACACATTTACCAAGACGAAAACTACATCAGTTTAAAATATTATTGTATGACAACAGGACTTTTTTGGTACTGTACCTATATTTAGGTGTTTCTTCTTCTTCTTCCTCTTATTATTATTATTATTATTATAGGCTGGGAGCCTCTTACTAACTATAGAAAGTGTAGTTATATGAGCCGTCTTTGGCCGTTGCCCTCTTAGGCGGCTAGCGTAATCCGTTGAATTTAAGGGACGAATATCCTCTACAAAGAGGCCGGAGAGCGTAAGATAAAACCATGTCCGAGTGTGAGTTTCGAACTCACCACCTGCCGATTGCTAACGCAAATACTTTACTTCTCGATTGCCTGCTCTCTCTCTCTTCATGAGTAATTTATTCAATTCATGTATTTAAAAAATATCTCTTGTGCGGCGATGTATTGTTTTGTTATTGTTTTCACTTTTATCAAACCATATAGGTCATCTACATCGATGAATGAAATATTCTTGGAAAACATGGTAAAAGTAACCTCTTTGAGGATTTATATGACCTACCTACTATATTATATTTATGTATTATTATTTTAGCAACCATCTACCATCAGCAGCTTTTATCCACGAGACATATTGCCAAATCCAAGGTCCTTACACCCTTACGCATACCAGGAGTAATACTTACAATTACTGACCCAAACCAATACAATTGCAGAATGAATTTAATAAATATTATTCGATTAAATATTAGTGAAGTACTTAGAACGGCAGATTAATGTATCAATGTCAAGAATTTCATTTGTAATTTTACAGTTCCAAGCACACTTGGAATATTTAGGGGTATTGAATTTAAGTCATTCGATACAGTAAAAAGTATCATGAACTACACCTGAACAAGGAAGCTCCGTAAAGAATACGTTATGTCCAAAAGGGCAATTAATAGTATATTATTATACTGGTTAAATAAGAGGGCCTATTGTAGCACGACTGAATTTGGGACATGGCGTGCGTAGTAACGAGTGCTCCAATGGAACGAGTGCTACAACGCATCTTATTAAACGAGTAATATACTATTTTATCTACTTTGCATAAAAAAATAATCAAAAACTTTGAATTTTGACATTTCTAAATGTGAAAATCTGTCAGTTGTCTGAATCAAGGTAGGCTGTTTCAATGTTTTTCATATGAAAATAATAATCCAAAAACATTGTTATAATGGACTGAATTGTAGCACTGTTAGCACTGTTTTCGGTGTTATAATTAACATATTGTGACATCAAAGTAGATAATAGTTATTTATTGTATAAATGTTTTTTTAGATGGTGTTTTATCCACGCAAGAATGTTTAAACGCGAGAACGCAGTTCGAACGTTTAATTTTCTTAAGTGGATAAAACGCAACTACAACACGAATGCAATACAACGTTTTATCCAACAACTCAATAAATATCTAAAAAACATACGTTTTGTATTGACAGCATTGAAAAGTCATAGTGACAATTTGGAAAGTACCGAAAGATGAAATGTTATACGTTTGACAGTACTGAACTGTATTGGAGGTAACGTGGCTCAGTCGCTTAGCTCGTTGAGATACTGATCCACGTGCCTCTAGGTGGGCAGGTTCGAATCTCGCTGGGGCTGTATACTTCAGCGTTTTTCGAGCCTGAAAATAGTCGTGGAAGGCAACGGGATACCACCACGATGCCACCGAATCTATCCCCAGGATGTTTCCACCCCATTCAAGGTTGGAAATCACCAACGTGCTGCAATATTTACATTTCCATCAGCGCCACCTTCCATGAAGTAGCAGTACGAAGACGAACCAATAGAGGTTTAGGGACACTACTGGTGCTATATAATATAATATATAATAACTTAGTTATAAATATTATTCTAAATTGTAATGATTATGTAAAAATGTAAATAAAAGCATAAGGCACTTTAAGAAGAAGAACTGTATTGTCAGTCTATGTCAAATTCGAGAGGTTAATAGGTTAAGTTTTGTTTGTTATTTGACACAGATTGACGCAAAACTTAACCTACAAATTTCGAATTTGGCATAGCTTGACCGTGCTACCAACAATGCAGTAGCAAGTGACATGGTTTTATCCCACTAGTGGAATAAATTAATTTCATTATTCCACTAGTGGATAAAGTGGTACTTTAGACGGTTCATAAGTGTGGATAAAACTTCAATTATAAGGTGATTGTGGATAAAATATATTATAATCGAAAACTCACTACGTTTTGGAAATACAGCGACAGCAACTTTATGTATTAACACGAATGTGTTTCTGTATAACAACACGTTCTTGTCACTATTATACTATTGTAGCTACAAGTTGCTGAGTTGATGAAAATAATAGATTTTTGTTATTTTTTATGAGAAATTTTCGTAATAAAAACGATCGATAAAGCGAATTCTATTCCCACCACTGCTAACGAAAAAGTGCTCTAAGAAATAAATGTACAAAATGTAATCCATTGATGGAGTAAATTTTCTCCAATTCTTTCATACAATGTAACAGCTAACCTGGAAAAAATTACAGTGCATAATATTCATACAACTTCTTATCAATAGTATTAAACATTGTGCAAATCACGAGTTGTATTTTCTAAGATTGGGCTGACATGAGTTGACTTGATTATATGTATTTAGGAAGAGAATATAATGACTACATACATAATATAAAGTGCCTTCAGAAATGATCGCACGTTTTTGAATGGTCATGGTTATATAACGTATGAATAATATGTTGGTGGCACTGTCGATCTATGTCAAATTTGAGGTTAGCAGCTTAGGTTTTGCGTCAGTTTTGACACAGACTGACGCAAAACCTAACCTGCTCACCTCGAATTTGACATAGACATACAGTGCCACCAACATTTATTATTCATACGTTGTATAACCATGACCATTCAAAAACGTTCGATCATTTCTGAAGGCACTGTATGTAGCTATGTAATATGATACGAATCAACAAAAAATGTTACACACGCTTGTTTTAAACAGTTACTAGCTTTTTAGCCTAACACCTAGGTGACCTTACTCCAATTAAAATGAGTTTTGTTTTTTAAAATTGAGTTGGAAATTTTCAAAATTATAAAAGACAATGTTATAACGTCTCCAATAAAGAAAACACACCACAAGAATGTTTAAAGTTATGTACAAAATTGATAAAAATGCTTAATGCTTCTAACAAACAGGCAAAGGAAACACTTAGTAGCTAATGCGCTTCCAAGCGGAATCGGATTACTAGTTAGACGTACCTTACGTACTTGCTTATAGTTGCGTTATAAAGAACACGGTGACGACAAGGAAATACTGCCGATCGCGGGGCGAATTGCTCCCAATCGTTGATGACGGAAAGGTGACAGGCGTAGATATATGCAGACACAACACACGTTTATATAAATAAGTGTAGAAATGCGTGTACGACAGTGACAATACGACAGAGTGGTATGCTCACATATTAATAAAATGATTAGATTGGTGAATACGTCATTTGAAGGTAGAAATTATATTTTCTGCTTTAAACTAATTGAGAAGTTTAAAATATTGTTGAAAAACATTTTGGTGCAAAGCCAACGTATAGTTTTTAATAACTGTCTTTCCTTAAATACCATGAAATAAGCAACTGCGTTTATCCTACAACCCACATTATGTTAGAATCACTTCTGAATAGATAGTTTCGGATCTATATAGAAGAATGTATGATCTTCAATTTTACTAGTTAATCTCAATCGGAACAGAAACTTCCAGACGATGGTAATAAGAATAATTTTGCTCACGTATTTGATAAAATTGAAAGTTGCAGTATATATACCGGGTGTCAACGAATTTATTAGACAAGTCACAACTTCTAGAGTATTAGGTGTATCAAAATGAGATTTGGTATAGGTAAATGGTATAGGGAGAGGAGAGTTTTCGCATATTTATTATTTATTTTTAGGTATTATGCATCATGGCTATCCATGGCACACACAAAAGTAAATAAATTATTATCGCAAATAAATTAGTATAGTTAGATTCGCCCAAAAATCCTCGTTTCGGAAAGTGCTTGTCAAAAAAGGGTCGCCATTTGGAAAAAAAAGTTAGTAAAGAAAATGTGATTTTGCCAACTTGTCTTATTCCTATATATCATACTAATCACTAAAACTTTGCGATTGTAATTTTCTGACATCACCTGAGGTCCTTAGATTAGTTTGCGTCTGACCATGGCCACCTAGATGCAATATTAAAAGGGGCTCTACAAAAATAAAGTAGTCTTAAAAACCTTTAAAAATGTCACATTCTGATCCAAAATTGTCTCAGAAATCCACATATGTAAAAATATACAGGGTGTTCTATTTAAAAATTCAAAATCGGAGCCATTTCCGGTGAAACCGGAAGTGACCAGAAAGTGAAAAATCTGCCATATACCATTTACCTATACCAAATCTCGTTTTGATACACATAACACCCTAGAAGTTATGACATGTCTAATAAATTCGTTGACACCCTGTTACAAGTTACAGAAAATTAGTAAATTAAATTGGAAATATTTGTATATAGACCAAGAAAAGCATTAAAGTGCATTTTGAAAATTTAAAAAAAGTTTAATTTTGATGCGCAAAACAGGGGTCTATGATATTTCAAGTTCGTACCAAATGACTTGAGTAGTATAATAACCAAACGGAAAACTTTAAAACTTCTGGGATATGTTTTGCTGTATTTTCAAGCTATTTTCACGTTATAATATATTCACTCTGTATTTCTAGAAATTTAAAAGTTTGTCTAAACGTTAAACCATTGCTCTACACGTTCTTCTTATTGTGACAGTTGTCCTTGCATTTTTTTATCACACCTTAGTTCTCGGTACAAAGTTATTGTAATCGTGACAAAATCACCTTCCGAGATTTCTTCAGATCTTCACGTTTCAGGATCCCTAGATGACGAATAGCTCAAAAACTATTTGTTGGAGGAAGATACTTAGCATGCGGATTAAGTATCTACCTGACATGAAACTAAATATACTTTCGGTAATATAGGTACGTATATATAAGCCGATCACTTTAAAAAATCAAATTCTGTCTACTTTTGCATTAACTCGAGAACTATTAGTTAAATAAAAATAATATTTTGCACCCCGCTCAGCTTTTTTACTCTTGACGAAAATAGGAAAGTTTGGACCGAACATATGCAGGGTGAACATCATGAAAAGGCGAAAAAGTGTAGCGATCGCCACGCACTGCATTCAACGCAAGAGACAGAAATGTGCAGCGATCGCCGCGTACCGCAGTATCGCAGATAGCATGTACAGCAATCGATGCGATTAATTTTGCATTACAATCTCTCGTGTATTTCTTCAATATGAAGAAGATGCTATTTCTTTTTGGTATTTTAGCAATTAATGAGCATTTCAGTTGCAAAAACATCTTTGAAAAATTCTGTAAAATTTCTTCTACACTATTTTATTGCATGTGGATTTGAATTTTTTACTGACTTCAGCTCAATATAACGCTTACTTCGTTATTAAATAAATATAAGAGAGTTGACATTTAGTATAACCATATTAAATAATGTTTTAAACAGAAATGCATATTTTGTGGATTATTTTATATTCCATAAAGCCTTGAGGATGGTATTTACTTCCACTGTAATGTTAGGGTGCACATTTAAATACTACATTACTCACTATCATTGGAATCAGTGGTTTGATACCACACATTATGGAGTAAAAAGTAATTGCACATACAATGTCAGCAAAAGACAAGAACTAATTTATTTAAATAATTGCAAGAATCCTTTATGTATATACAATTTTATTGCTACAGCGTATATTAAAGATTGAGAAGACCTTTAGTATAGTTATTCTCAATAATTTACTAACTTGCGAGGTTTAATTTTTCACTGTAGAAGGGATATATTGCTTGAATTTAACCACTTTTAATCATTTTTCGAGTGCATTTGGTCAGTTTTCCATACATGCATTCTTTTGAAAACTTATTTGTTAAATAAATTAACTTTTGCTTGTTTTTTAAGCTCAAGTAAATATGGTTTTGCCTAAATTAAGTACAGCTTTCATATATTCATTCATTCAGAGAATAATCTACACATTTATACAGATTGTCTGCAGGTACTAGGCACACACGGTAACTAGATACAGAGCAGGTTTGTTTTCTTAAAATTTTAAACCATCTCTGAATCTAGTTACCGTGTGTGTACCTAGTACCTGCAGACAATCTGTATAATATTTGAATCTTCAGTACAAAACAAGTGCTTTACTATTAGTGATCTACAACCATTAAATTACAAATCTTGTAAATTGAGGATATATTGCCCCAATTTCTTTAGATTATTGTAGGTTTTAATTAGGTGATACTATATTTTCGACAATAATAACTAGAATTTAATAAAATCGCCTAAAAATTCGTCTATAATACGCAACAAGCTAATGTCGAACTAAAATTGTGCTATTGATAATGTTCTGAGATTTTCAGAAGAAAATTCCTATACATATCAATTTAAGAAAAGTAAATACGGCAGCATATGCTTTTTCGATGTAAGGTTTTCTGTAGTAATACTACAAGAACTTCGGTATTTCGGGTTATATGTCGATAACTTGTTGCACAATAATAAAAGAGTGTCAGTTTGACAGTTTAAATAATCCGACCGCGAAGCGGATTGAAACATCTAATATAATGAAATCCAACGGAATACAAAATTTATTTTCAAAAATTATTAAAGTCGTTCACTTTTCTATGCTCCCATAGTACTCAACGTATCAGCCTATACAGCTCTAAAGGATTATTTTAATTTTAATTTGGGCAATTTATATCCAAAGTGAATCACCTATAACCAAAATTATCACTGACTTTAAAAATGTCTTGAGATGATGTACTTAGTATGTTTTCTAATGCATCGTAATCTATCACAACAGATATGACTGCGCATAACTATACAGGAAGTTGCTTTCATGGAGAGCTATAAGGAAACGCAGTTAAGGATACTACTTCGGAAGAAAGTAAAAATTTATTTGGTACTTCGTTTAGTGTGTTACCCCTTAGAAATTTTATTAACTCGACTAACGAAAGAGTTCTATTGTCAAATTAGTCTTTTCTTACTTTCTTATTTTAGTATTCTATTATTTATTCGAAGTCTATTTATTTGCTCAATTCCATTTTGAGTGATTGTTCTTACTTGCCTATAACTATCGCTTTCTAGAAAAACCACAAAATCACATAATATCCAGTACAGAATATTTTTTCTCTCCAACACTTAAATGAAGTAAATATAATCCAAACATATTGAAACTTTTCAACAATAGTTTCGAAAAGTTGATTAGCAATTTATTATATTTATGCGCAAAAAGCAGAGAATAATGGGTTCTTATTATTTAAAAGTATAAATCATTGTTACCTACGAGTATATGCGTATGTCCACTTTAACAAATACAAATATTGGCAGGGAAAATCGACCAAAATTAATTAATTCTATATAATAAAGGTAATTTATATACCAAATTATATGTTGATAAGTAATAATTGTGAATATCTCTGTATCCTGTATCCAAGGGAAACATTAGCTAGCTCTACGCAGGCCTAAAGTATTTAAATTAAAGTAAGTAAAGGGTTGCATCGTCTTCATAGAAGTAATAGTAAAAACAGAAGTTGAATAATCGACCTGTCTATAATTTTAGCTGATAAGAACAACAAAAAACTTTTCTTACAAATAGCGTAAGCTGAAGTCAATTTTAGACACGTATGAAGTTGAATCACAAACAGGTCGAAGAGGATTTAACTATTTTTCAATGAGTTGTCACACCTTGTTAAGATGGCATTAGAAATGAAATCGTTATTTCCATGTTGTGGA
The DNA here is from genome assembly GCA_940337035.1 of Agriotes lineatus. Classification (NCBI taxonomy): domain Eukaryota; kingdom Metazoa; phylum Arthropoda; class Insecta; order Coleoptera; family Elateridae; genus Agriotes; species Agriotes lineatus. The sequence goes on along the minus strand of OW679194.1, from coordinate 183,251,226 downwards.
AATGAAGCAATTCATTTGCACGCCTGTTTTTTATATTTATCACAATAAAAGTCACGTGAACAAGTTGTAGTTGTCGATAATTTTCAAAATCATAATTCTGCGTTTGTCGTTACAAGTTTTTGGCACCTTTCAAAATATTTACGTGGCAAATTGCCGCCTTTGAGTAATTTGCAAACGTTATTGCAGTTAATTTAACAGACGTTATATAATAGCAACAAATCGTTACTTTGCTTTATGAAAATGGAGGGTTCTGCTTGTATATTTTTTCCCAATATATTGTGAAAGGTACAAGTACGACTTACACGGTCTTTAGTTCATTGACCTTCGTACTAACTTCCACTGTATACTTTCGATTTTACCATCTCTTGATTCAGGCAAACATACGTTATAATCAGATGTAGGTCAACTTTCTCTTTGCTGTAGAAGTGAAACTGCTATTTGATTTTTTCGCACACAGTTCAGGTGAATAACCTGTACCGGTATTGTGTTTATCACTATCATTGCGCAACGATTGTTGTCCTGACGTGCTTGTCCTTCCTCTTGCTTTCTTGCAACGCCATACTGTTAATCAATGTTAAGGTGTAGAAAATGGTAGTCTGACGCAGTTTCTAGCAGATACACGCGATTATATCAAATAGAAAACGAACTTGGCTAGATTAACAGGATTGAAATGTTATAATTATAATTATCATTGTCACACAAATGTGAACGTTTGATTACGTAATAATATTTTAGGGGTAACACCTATACCCCAACATACATTTTCGGAATTTTAATGTGTTTTCAGAAAGATTATCATTTTTCTGAAATACGAAGATATTAGGAAGTTAGTGTACTATTTGTTAAGAAAGCTAAATTTAAGTTACACCAAACAAAACTGCTAATATATGTATTTATGAGAATGTATAACTCACAATTCGGCAACGTTAGAAACCCATATATGTCCATGATCATAAAATATAGCGTTGAAAGGTATCTGTTGTACCTTAATATGCATTGCTTGACAATCATTAATTTGAGAATGTTGTACAGAAATTTCAATATTATAAAAAATACACAGCTAATGATTAATCGACCCCTCAAAAGGTCAGAGAAAGTTATTCTAAAAGTTTACACATATACTCCGGGCATTTTAGTAAAGATATATGCTTTTTGTCAGATATGCTAGTATTACCTGGCTAAATGCTACATGTGATATACTCTCTATATTGCAGAAAATTAACATTCATTATTTTTTTATAAGAGGCAATTTTAATCTATACTTTATAGCTTCGAAACCTGGAAAACCTCAATCGCTATCTAGAATAAATTGCAAGTATTTTGCAACAGATGCCTTCGAAGGACATTATAAGTTCAGACTTCATTACTAATGAAGAACTATGGAGAAGGACTAAGCAAAATCAATTGAGAATAGAAATCAAAAAGGGGAAGTGGAATTTAATTGGACACTCCCTGAGAAGAAACGGAAATAATATCTCAAAGGCAGCACTTGAATGGAACCTCCAAGGAAGCCGAAGACAAGACAGGCCCATAATAACATGGAAAAGAGCAGTATATAAAGAATTAGAGTAACAGGAAGAACTTGGCCAGAAGTTAAACGAATTGCCCAGAATCGCACAAGATGACAAACATATGTAGGGACCCTATGCTCCAATGTGAGAGCTTGAATAAGATATACCGGGTGTCAACGAATTTATTAGACAAGTCATATCTTCTAGAGTATTAGGTGTATTAAAATGAGATTTGGTACAGGTAAATGGTATAGGGAGAGGAGAATTTTAGCGTATTTTTCACTTTTCGGTCACTTTCGGTTTCACCGGAAATGGCTCCAATTTCGAATTTTTAAATGGAACACCCTGTATATTTTTGCATATTTGGATTTCAGAGACAATTTTGGATCAGAATGTGACATTTTAAAAAGTTTTTAAGCCTACTTTATTTTTTTAGAGCCAGTTTTAATATGGCATCTAGGTGGCAATGATCAGACGCAAACTAAAGACCTCAGGTGATGTCAGAAAATTACAATCGCAAAGTTTGAGTGATTAGTATGATAGATAGGAATAAGACAAGTTGGCAAAAGCACGTTTTCTTGTCTAACTATTTTTGTTCAAATGGCGACCCTTTTTTGACAAGCACTTTCCGAAAAGAGAATTTTTTGGCGAATCTAACGATACTAATTTATTTGCGATTGGATTAAAAATAAGCTCATAAGTTAAATATTTCTAAGCAAAATACTAGATAATAATTTATTTACTTTTGTCAAGTGTGCCATGGATAAGTTTTTAAAATGTCACATGCTGATCCAGAATTGTCTCAGAAATCCAATTATGCAAAAATATACAGGGTGTTCTATTTAAAAATTCGAAACGGGAGCCATTTCCGGTAAAACCGGAAGTGACCAGAAAGTGAAAAATATGCGAAAACTTTCCTCTCCCAATACCATTTACCTATACCAAATATCATTTTGATACACCTAATACTCGAGAAGTTATGACTTGTCTAATAAATTCGTTGACACCCGGTATATATTAAAGGAATTCTAAGAGAAAAACTGATTTGTTTTATTTTTTCAACATGGCGGCGCTGACTCACCTCCTGTTTAAGATAATTTTGCGTATTGACTACTAGAGATCATTGTCCTGTTTCCCAAAAAGGCAATGGAAACTATGAATTTAAATTGTTCCAGGACAAATTGTTTTTAGCGGTTAGAAGATTTATTCTTCTTATTTAAAAAATTAAAATGAGGGTGTAAAATATTAGAAAATCTATTAGAAACAAATTACTAGTGAATAAACAAAAAAGGGACGTTATTTTGTGTATATTTTACATAAATACATGAATATGGAGTGGTAGGTATAGGTATCGTAAGTTTAAAATACAAAAGAAAATACTATACTGTTTTCTTTTGAAACTGAACTTGAATTAGGTGGAAAATAACGTTTGCAACTTTTTACTTCCAGAATTACACATTCCAAGGTAGGAAACTGTTTTGTATCATCAGATACGGTTGCTTTTCTATGACCGATATAAGAAAGAAGTAGTGTTACGTATCAATAGAAAATAATAAAACAATACTGTTATATTAATTCTCAATAGAAGGTGGAAGAAATTTATTTGATTCATTTTCAGTCAATAAATTTCTTTAAATTTTTAAAGAACTATCAAAACCAACTATCAAAACCTTTAAACTATTGTACATTTTACATTTTAAATTTCCCTGATGCTATTTAGTAGATGTGCTAGAATAGAATATGACCATATGGCGAAGAAAGGTTGAGGTAAAACTGATACATTTGGAAAAAGGTTCATGTAATTACCTATTAAATTTATTTTTCTTAAATTAGCATCTATTTTAATCCAGGTTTGACAAATGCAAAAACAGTGCTTTAAGTGTTCATCTTGTGTCAACGCTACTTCACACTTGGAATGTGTAGCTTGTATTTTATAGATACTTGATGTGTAGTACCTTCGTAACACCCTGAACGAATAAATATAAAATAGTAAAACAACAAAGGTCGTTTTACTGAAAATTCTTGATTCAAAAATATATTTCAAGTTAATGCTATATTAATATACCATGCGTGTTCATATAATAAACGTGACATTATAACATTTCTATAAATAATAATTGGGTTAGAGAATTTAGGTAATAACTTCAAAAGTCAATACAACAAGAAGATGAATAAATATTTTTATCTACTCCTACTGTATAATAGCCATGAATTATGATTCATAATTCACGGTTTGCAGCCAATCATAAAATTCTATTTTCATAATTCAAAAGTTTGCAAGTTGCAATCAATCAGATAATCCTATTTTCATTATTCAATAGCTTGTAGCCAATCACAAAATTCATTTTTATTATTAAATGACTTTTGAAGTTAACAGCTGTCACAAATGTCGTAATTCGAAAATATGAACACAAAACTCCTATTGCATAGGAGTAGATAAAATATCGTATTATATTCGCGATTATGGCCATTATTCACTCAGATGACTTGTGCCACGCCTTCGGCTTTTGACTCAAATGTCATCTTCGTGAATAATGGCTGTCATAACCGCTCATATAATAATATAATATTATTCAATTTTGACAGTTTAAAGTGACATTATTAACTCCATAACAACCTTCGTAAACAGTCTATTATCCAAAAGAGAAATAAAAGTGAATTAATAGTAGATTATGTAACAAGTTTTATAAACGTCATTTTAGTCAACAGTTTTTTAGACGAATTTACATAATATGTGTTACATACTATACTTTTTTTATGACCGTGCATTTCGACAATATAACATCATATTATTTCATTAAGATTTTGAATTTTATGTTAAGTTAAATTATGCTTGACAAACGTCAAAGTTGACTGTTGAAAACTAAGTTGATTTTAATTTTGGCTGTGGCTATTAAAGCAAATACTGTCTGAACGTAACTTCAACCCGTGACTAAAACGTCGTTGCCAACTTCAGACCGTGACTAAGAGGCTCTGGATTTTAAACAGGCTATTTATTATAACGAAATAGCTATTAACATACCTAGGAATGTTATGAGTAGGTATTATGACTGCCGCAGTTGTCGTTTTGAAATTCGAGCTCGTAGAGCTCGGATTGTAAGACATCTGAGGCTGTTGTGATTCATAACATCCCTGGTTTGTTGTTATTAAAACTCCTGTGAGTGACTCTTTAAAAATCTTCTTGTACATATACTACCATCATTAATATGATTCACCGGAAGGGTTTGATATTCAATTCGTAACATTTTAAATTTGCATGTAATAAATGTAATAATTCTAACAGTTTAATTCCGAACAGTGCCATTCAGTAACTAATTATAAACTTTTTATATAATGTCTACAGTACGTCTCCCTATACTACAATAGCTACCTGATTCCTGCGTTAATAATCCAGTGCCTGGTTCTGCAACTTAAACGAGCGTTCATCAACACCAATTTAGTCTTAATCTTTCTGCGCTGATTTGTTTGTTATATACAAACAATTATTGCGATAATAATTCACATTTATACCTAAACCGAGACCAGTATTTTAAAAAATATTTTTTACCTGGCTGAAAAGGAAGAAACGGAAGATAAGTAGCTTAATCAAATTGCTGAACGAAAATAATGGAATAAGTTTATGTCTTGGATCTGTGGTTCTGAAAAGAGCACAGTTAATTTAGTGTCTAACTGTGAATTGTCTCACCCGGTACTGATCGCCAAGGTTGCGGAAAAACTGTGCCCACCGTGTGATTCGAACCGAGAACTTGTTTAATGCAAGCCTAACGTTCTACCAACTGCTCTATCCTGCTTGCGATGCAGAGTATGGAAGAATAATGTTATGTTAAAAACATCTTCCTGGTTGGTTCTTAGTTGCGAAATAATATTGCTGTTTTCATCAAGTCGTATCCCTAAAGTAACAAAAACTAAATTTAGGTAATTTGTGTTGATTATTTTAATCAAGTTTGCTATATTTAGCTCACTATTCTGGCTATACACATTATCTTGTGCTTCAATGTAAGTAATATTTTATATGTATATGTGTAGGTAACACATAGAAAACGCCTCGTCCTCGTTAGTACCCCTTATCCACTCCAAGCATTGCCCTATTTCGTTATCTTATCTTGTACCACATAGATATCTTATACAGGCATCGCTTTTTATCATTTACAACTAGATCTAATTGATACTGAGAATATCCAATTTTGACCATGAACTTTCTTTAAAGAAAATTACAAGCTATAATGAGGTTAAACTTTCCCAAAAATTGTATCTGCATCAAAGTGGATTATTCTCCAATCCTGTCTACACCCCATGGTGTACATGTTCTGTAAAATTGTTACTAGTGAATATTTTATCGAGGTTAACACATACAACCAATCACAAGTTATTGCAATTTGAATTTGGACCAATAACAATCATTTTACACTGAATAAACACCAAGATGTTTATGCAGCTCGTATTGAACATTAATAAATTAATTTGACAGTGTCAACAGTCAAAGTGATTGGTTTTATGCATTAATCCTCCGAATACCATTCGAACTATTCATTTACAATTTTGTCGATTTAATTCGCACTCAAACATGTTGCTTCAGAAACTATCTCTCGCGCAAACACCTCACTTCGTGTTGGCGTTTGTGCTATTGATGCCTTCCTATGCAACATGTTTTCAGGTACCTCGCTTTTTAATTTAATGGGCTAAATGAAGAGTTCCTTATATATTACCGGTAACAATAAGTAGGTATTAGTGCAATCGCTTGTAAAAGAATTATCAATATCAAACACGAAGTGATATCCATGTGCAAACGGAAACGGGTTTTTCCTAGGTCTATAGGTCTTAATAAGTAATTGCGTTAAATATTACACAATGACTTCGTCTACTTCATACTTTTTTTATATGCCAGATTCCACGTCTTAATTTATGATCATCTTAAGCTCCCTAACCATTATTATACCCTTCTATTCAAACTATCGTCGTTTGCAGCAAACTTTATATTCTTGGCAATTATCTAGTATTTTTGATGTAATAACATGTTACCAGGCCAGACGAACATATTTTTGGTAATTAGATTAATGAGTATATATACATTTAAGCAAGCGAGTACAAACGGCATCCATAGCTTCCGTTCTTTATGATTGGAGTATGATTACGAAATACTTGAAAAATAATTCGCAAACCAAATAATCGTGTCATCTGGCTATTTTATTTAGTGTTGCAGTTGTGATCAGCTTTGATTGAAAAATAAAATATTATTTGTTATCTAAATGGTCTGCAGTTTTTTGGAACAATATGATAATAACTGCTTTCTGGCCTATTCATATTTTTTTTTTCTACTCCTGTAACTAAAATGGCACATAACATACTAACATACACGTCGCTAAGTGACATTTTAATCACGTCTTCATAACCTGTGACTAAAGAGCCTCTTAGTCATGGGCTGAAGTTGGCAACAGCGTCACAAGTTGGTTAAGTTCAGACAGTATTTGCTTTATTGGCCACAGCTAAAACTAAAATCAAGTTAGTTTTCAACAGTCAACTTTGACGTTTGTCAAGCGTAATTTAACCTAACATAAAATTCAAAATCTTAATGAAATAATATGATGTTATATTGTCTAAATTTATGGTCATAGAAAAAGTATAGTATGTAACACATTACATAAACTCGTCTAGACACTCGTTTATTAAACACTCACTGCGCTACGCTCCGCTCGTGCCTAATAAAAAACTCGTGACTAAAGTGACGTTTATAAAACTTGTTACATAATATACTATTATCTTACAGTAGCGCCTATTACCATACATTATACAACTGTTTTCAGTGACTAAAATGAAGTTTTATTCACAAGTGAGTTTTCATTATTTATATTACTACATTGTTGGTAGCACTGTCAAGCTATGTCAACTTCGTAATTTTCAGGTTAAGTTTTGCGTCAGTCTGTGTCAAATAACAAACAAAACCTAACCTATGAACCTCGAATTTGACATAGACTGGCAATACACTACACTTCAGTACTGTCAAACGTATATCACAAATCATAGGCGACTAATTATAAATTTATTTCGCGACATATTCTGACTGCGCAAACTATTTAGCCTACTGTAAGATAAAACGTCGTATATCACACGTGAGCGAAATGCCATTATAACCTCGTGAGAAATTGTATCGCTCGTGCTGGAGCACTTGCGATTCAAAATTCTCACTCACAAATAATGATGCATTTATCTCACTTATAATATAATCTATTATTACTTCCCTCGTCTAAAACGCAAAGGACGTAGTGTAATCTTGAAAAAATCACCTTCTGAGATTTTTTCACATCTTCACGTTTCAGGGTCCCTAGATTCTAGATGACGAAAAACGTGTTTTCTCAATTTCGTCTGATTGTCTATCTATTTATCTGTTGGCAGTATAGCTCAAAAACTATATCTCCGTGAAAGACAATATTTTGCATGCGGGCTAGATGTCTATCTAGCTCGACCCAAATATATTTCGTACACATATATACAGGGTGAGAACCTTAAAAAATAAAATGTTGTATATGTTTGCTTTAACTCAGAAATAGATAAAAGTAATACTTTGCACGTAGCTCAGATTTTTACCCTTGCCGAAAATCGGACCCAACGGGTACAGGTTGAACATCGTAAAAGGGACAGAAATGCGCAACGAACGCCGCGTACCTCAGCCAGCTCGGACGGAAAGGTGTAGAAATTGCCGCGCACCGCAGTTATCGCAGTCATTAATATGCAGTGGTTGCTACGCTCCACACTTGCGAGGGAAGTTCCGTGTAAAGCCCATTACAGATTATTTCAAATTTATATATGGTTTTCTTTTCTTATCCGATAAATCTTTGAAGCTCCTATTTACATTGTACACTATTACATTATTATGTTGCCATACGCTAAATAAATAAATAAGTGCGTGATAGTTAAAGAACGTACCTAGATACAGACATTTCTAAGTACAAGTTGAAACTGTCGATTTTTTCTTTGTTAAAGTTTTGATATCGTGTGCCCATATCGTTAAGTTAAGCATGAACATTTCGTAAACTATAAAAGATAAAGGTTTAATTTTTGTTGGTTTGAGCTCAAGAACAAAACATGTGAATTTAGTTGGCCATCATTGGAGAACTATTGTAATTACATTTTCAATGATGCCAATGTTTTTATATTTATTATCAATATCAACGGAGTTATTTAAGAAAACGTCTATTTTAATTTAATTCACAATTAGATAGAATCACAAGTTACTTTAAAAAACAATATTCTGTTGTTTTTGGTGTATGTCAATATGAATTTTTTATTAATGTAAAAGTTACAAGCGCTTTACTTAATATTTCATTATCAATTTAATTTGACGCTTGACGGCGAAAGACTTGCTTTACGCCTGAAGATGAGACTACAAACGCCTATTATTATTGATCGATCGTACTTAAGTAATTTTTCGTCAATCGGGAGTAGAAATCAGTTTGTAGGTTACAAAAATTGTGACGGAATAACACATTTTCTCTCTAAGAAATGTATGTTGTCATGGTATTCGTAACATAAACACAATTCAAAGTCAGCTAAATATTGCAGTGTAATTCAATTAACTGTTATGTTTTATGAAAATACTTGTTTCTTGTGTTTCTACTCCCGATTGTGGAGAAAATAGTATGTACCGGGTGGCCAATTAAGAAGGGCACTCGGCCCTATCTCGAAAAGTAATTGTCGCAAAGACTTGGGGTAAAAAAAAAATATGACTAAAGCGGCCAAGAGAAAATGCTGGAAATTATTTTTAAGTTTCTAGAATGGCCGTCAGGGGGCGTAATCGCATTCTTGAATTTTAAATCCCGTTTTTTGAGAACTATTCTTATATTATAGATAGCTAAAATGGACACCGTTTTAAAGCTGAGATAAATTCGATTCTTTTTTGTTAAATGCTTTTTGCTCTATCTTTTAAGGGAAAGTGGTGGGGGGTGTCCGAACATCTTCGGAAAGAAATGTCAATAACTTCAAAATGGCTGAACGGATTTTGTCAAACTTGGAGTCGTTGAAAAGGGCTTTTCTTAGGCTATCAACGCTGCCTTAAGCGGATTGATTTAGATTGCTTGTGTCGCCGCTAGAGGGCGTTTTGCGATAACATTACAAATTAAATGGATTTTCTCAAAAAAATTAAATGCATCGATATCACTTTTATTGCAAGAGAAGATAGCCAAATAAGGGTCTAAGACGGTAGTGAAAACCGCATTTCGATATTTCTTTCCTAACCTAAAATATCAGTAGAAGAAATTAAAACTCGAAATAATGTCGCATCTTTGGGAATATTTTCAGTATACCTGTCATTATTAAATCCTAATTATCATTCTTATAGCAAAATATATATAAATTTACTGTTAAACTACCAACATTATATTTAAAATGTCAATAATAATTAATACTCATTCAATATGATTGACTATTCAATTCACCTGTCATCTGTCAAAAAGTGACCAATGAAAATCCAGAATTCTGACGTTTCTTGACCAATCAAAAAAATATCAGTGGATATATCTTCCTAGAAGGTATTCAAGTGACTATTTTTAACAAATGCGATTTTTATTAGAAAAAGTCAATATTAGTGTTCTGTTACTATAGAAATTGCGTAGTTTGATGCTAGATTTACTGAAAACTAATTTGAAAAGGTAGTTTGGTTCATTAAATAGTCCCTCGAATACCATTCTTAGTCAAAGTTGAGTAGATTATTTTTGCGGTGGTATCACTACTCATGTCCATTGCGCTTGGGATTAGGACTCGTGCTAGCGCACTCGTCCTAATCGTACCAAAGCGCAATGGACATTCGTGACACCACCGCAAAAATAGTCGACATAACTTTGACTACTCATGGTATTATAAGTGAATATTGCCTTTATGTCCACACGAAAAACTTTGACAGTTGATTGGCGCCTATCAGGATACTCCATCGCATAGACTCTAACAGAAACAGTTGCGTTTTCATTGTTTTGAAAATAAACACGAAACATATCAAACACTTCTATAGGTGGAAAAGGCATTTTTTACAAATAAGGCCACCAAAATGCACTATAAATAGCTGCAATCTTGATATGATTGACACTTAAACACCACCATTATAATTTTTGCTATTTTGTTTTCCAAAGCACACTTGCATTTTAAAAATTTCGAATTTCGTGTGGACAAAAGGGTAATATTCAATCATAGTGAATGAGTATTAATTATTTTTGACATTTTAAATATAATGTTGGTATTTTAACAGTAAATTTATATATATTTTGCCAAAAGAACGATAATTAGGTTTTAATAATGGCAGATATACTGAAAATATTCCCAAAGATGCGACATTATTTCGAGTTTTAATTTCTTTTACTGATATTTTAGGTTAGGAAACAAATATCGAAATGCGGTTTTCACTAGCGTGTTAGACCATTATTTGGCTACCTTTTGTTCCAATAAAAGTGATATCGTTGCATTTAATTTTTTTGAGAAAATCCATTTCATTTGTAGTGTTGTCGCAAAACGCCCTGTAGCGGCGACACAAGCAATCTAAATCAATTCGCTCAAAGCAGCGTTGATAGCCTAAGAAAAGCCCTTTTCAACGACTCCAAGTTTGACAAAATCCGTTCAGCCATTTTGAAGTTATTGACATTTCTTTCCGAAAATGTTCGGACACCCTCCACCACTTTCTCTTAAGAGATAGAGTAAAAAGCATTTAACAAAAAGAATCTAATTTATCTCAGCTTTAAAACGGTGTCCATTTTAGCTATCTATAATATAAGAATATTTCTCAAAAAACGAGATTTAAAATTCAAGAATGCGATTACGCCCTCTGGCGGCCATTCTAGAAACTTAAAAATAATTTCCAGCATTTTCTCTTGGCCGCTTTAGTCATAAATTTTTTTACCCCAAGTCTTTACGACAATTACATTTCGAGATAGGGCCGAGTGCCCTTCTTAATTGGCCACCCGGTACACTTTGGGAGAAAACGCCATTTTTCCCTCGGAAAGGCGAAATTGGTCACCTTTCCCACTTGGTAATGTGTCACCTTACTGCCCGAGAGCCATAAAGTACTTTACGGCTCGCTTAGTGTCTTGTTTATCAGTTTGACAAGCAATGACATCGTAGTTTGTCAATATTTATAAAAACTATAAATCTGCTTTTAATTGTGACTGTTCTGATCTATACATAAAATGTTGTATGCACCTCTCGCATTACTAGAGCTTAAGGCCCTTGTCGTGTTAGAGCCCGCGGCTACGCCTTTTGGGCTCCAATTTTCACACCACGGCCATAAAAGCCTCTTTATACCTTTGGTACATTAATAAAACTTTTAATATCAGAAGTGTACATTAAATTTGTTGTTGTGGGTTCCGTTACCAACCAAGAAAGATTTGTAATGTTATAAAGTTACTATATTTGATGTGTACTTTGTGTACCATTCTGTATTCAGAAACCAAGACTGAGGTACTCCCAAAATGGAGATTCTCATAAATTTGTATGTTCTTCCAGTTGTATACCACTATATTTACAGATATTCTAACCGTTCATCGTTACTGCAAAGTACTCTTTGTTTTTTTCTAATATTTAAACATATTCATCAAATATGCAATAACTAACGTTACTAAAAGTTAGATTTAATGAAGAATTACTTCTAATTCACTATTGGATACGTACGCGTAATAATACTATCAATAAATAATTTGTAGATAAGTGGCAGCGAGAGTCTAATGGTTTCGTTTTTCAAAGTAACTTACGATTCTTTTTAGATTGAGAATTAATAAGCTCAGTGGTTAGAGCATTGGACTGCGGTGAGGAGTTCAAACCCCAGAATCGATGTCTGGCGGGCGGCCTACCCAGTCGCTTTAAATAATTGGGGACCTGCGTTCGAAAGAACAAGGGGTAATAATGCGGTTGTCGAATGCGTGATGCTCAACACATCACCACGTGTCATGAATTTGACACGCGACAACCGGGTGTGAGAGCGAGGATACGCAAGCTCTGACCTTCCGCCTTGCAGGCCAAGCTCCTTCATGGGGTGTTAGTGCCTCACCATTATCATTATTATTACTAATAATAAACTTGTGAAGTTTCGTACCATTGAAAAACGAATTGTAATGGGTTTCCAATGGCATCATGGTCAACTATGACTCGTATTAAAAAAAATGAATTATACGGCTGAAACTAAGGGAATTAACGAACATCGAATGTACACTAGACAAAAAAGTACCTTATTAATGTCAAAACTATTTGGATGTATCTCTTTTCGAACAATAGTTATAAAAGAAGGAAAACATTTCGATAATTCATATTTCATTCTTGAGCTCAAACAAACAAAAAAATCAAATTCTTCTGTATGTTTCTTTCTTAGTATGATGGATGTATAGCACGTATTTTTATATAATTTTTTTCCATTCTGTTTTAAATTATTGTACACATTCTACGAATAGTGAACGAATTATGTCAAAGTCTACAAACAAGATTTTTTAAAAAATAATTCATGTATATGTTACATCGAATCTGTGCAATTGTTCAATTCGTGAAATAGGCGAAACGGTGCTTATTCTGTGAAAAAGGCACTGCTTCTGCCGATCTCAAGTACTAGACAGAAATTTGCCGAATTCATGAATTTGAAAGCAGTAATTTTTGCCTTAGCGTGAAATAAGCAACCAATCGAGCTACAAAAGTCAGCAGAATCAAAGATAATGTTTCTTTTGTTTTTGTTGCATTTGCAATGTACTAATGTACAGGGCTCGATTTGAGGCGGAACGCGGCGGAGGACCCCCGGACCCTCCCTTGGACTCGGGGGGGGGGGGGTGCCCCCCAGACTCCCCTGGCAGTTCCGGCACCCCTATTTCTAGAAATCGAGCACTGCTAATGTACATGTACACATCACTCTGAGCATGTCTTGCTTTTCTTTCAGGTTCTCGTATTTGGGGGTTTTATATTCTATGTCAAGGTCTCGTATTGTAAGACGCTATTTTCTCTCCTTTTACTGTTTCGATCCTAGTCTTCCTACTGCTGCATTTCTTATTATGTGTATGATGTTTGTTCGTTGTGTTATGTATATTCGCGAGCAGCGAGCAAAATTTCTGAAAATCTACTTTGGCATAGGTTTTAAATGCTCAAATCTGGAGACAAATATATTTTGTGCGTGCTGACTTCTGCTGCTGTTTTTCCTTGTGGAGATTTATTGTCAAAATGTCGGAGATGTAAAGACATTACATTATACACACAGTATTTTTGAGAAAGTATATAAATATCGTTTTATGTAGCTTGTTAGATGTCATCCCAAATGCATACTACTGCCAATCTCCAAACAAACATAAATATTAAATAATAATCTCTGAAGGTACTTTGTTTTTACTGCTTTATTTTTCTTAGGTTTTCCATTCTTATTTAGTTAAAAAAGTGGCATATGAAAAAAATAGGCACATAGGAAATAACATGTTTGGTCTTAGCCTTTAATCTTCGATATAAATTAATAATAAGTAATATACCAGTTTATTCTACACTTTAATCACCAAACCAACATAACTGTACAGTTATCCACAAACGATGGAAGTGACCTTCGCCAACAATATGGCCAAGGGAAATTCCATTGTGAAAGTCGATGTGTTTTTGGATTTACACTGTCAATACGCTCGCAGTTTCGTACATCACACGCTTTCAATTTTCGTTATTATTTCTACGTTATCTGTTTATGAGTTGTGATGAAAGTGGACCGTCCCTCCATTTTGCACTGTTTTTTAAACTATTTTCTAAAAAACGTGTGAACTGAAAAAATTTCTAGAGCACAAATGAAAGAAAGGCAAAAATCAAAAGGCACAGAGGTTGATTTTGACAGTTGTCGTTCGTTGTCTTTTGAACTTGTATTTCTAATTTCTGTTAAAATAATTATTTTAAATAACTTGTGGGTTGTATTGTATTATATAAAATATAGAATAAATAAAAAATCTTGTATAATTTATAAAACTATTGGCTGCGTTAAACGTAATAATAATGATGATAATATAGATTTTTATGTGCACCACATACAGCACCATAAAAGGTGCATGTTCTTCCACTCACCCAATTGGTGCCGTATAGGAAATTGAAGACCCAGGTTTCGTAGTTGAATAAAATAAGTGAAACAGTCCGATATTTACTCTGTGCATGTGTGATCTTGTATGTAATATGATGGTTTACTGTTGGTATCTAAATTAAAAACATATGGGTATTACATTAGGAATACTAAAGATATTTTTCATTACAAAAAAAGTGACATGCGCCCGATAACTAATATAAAATGAAAATCATATACAGACATTTTGTAAGATTTGCATCTTAAGTTTAAATAATATGTTAGTGAGAAAGCTATTTCGTTCAAATTATACGATTACAAAGCGTCCATTTGACTGCACGGAGTAATATTTACTTAACCTTCTATATAGACTCACTTTTGACATAATTTGCGCTTAACAATTTGGTAACATTCAGGTCATGTTGTTAGAGTAAACATTACATTTTTGCTGTATTAGAAAAACTAATAGCTGAACCACCATCTACTTCCATGTGAGGTAGAAAAAGGTACGCTGAAGAACTGACAAGAAATGAAACACAGCAAGAGGTGCTTACAGTTGAAGAGCAATGGCTGGTAATACAAGCAAATATAGTGGGTAGTGCAAAACAAGGGGGACAGAGGACTGATACGGTAATCAATTCAGAGATATGACAGAACTAAAAAATGCAGCAATAGAAAATGGCTACAATCAGGTGACAAAATGGACAAGCAACGATATCGCGCAACCAGAAACCAATCCATGAAAGCTAACAAAAGGAAAAATCAAACATGGGTAATGAGCAACTGAAAGAGAGAGGGAATGACAGAAGAAACAATAATAGCAGAATATTCTTCCAAAATATAAAACCAACAAAAACAAAGTGTACTGGTAAAACAAGAGGAATAATAGATAAAGACGGAACGCTAAAACCCGAAGAAGAAGAGATAATGCAAATATGGAGGGAACATTTCAATGGAATGCTGAATGACATAGACGATGACCAGCAAAGTCTGAAAACAAAAAATGGACATAAAAATGAAATAGAGTATCGAAAATGGAGGAGAGTACTGAAGAATGATAAAGTACCAAGCATTGACAATATAGTGATAGAACTACTGAAATATGGAGGTGAAAACATGCAAAAAAGGCTACACAAACTGATATGCAGTAGAGATGAGCGCGTGAGTGAATATTCACTCACGTCACGCACGTTTAACGCTTGCTTTAAACACTCACGTTCACGCACGCTCACGTTCACGGCGTGATCCACCACTCACGACGTGAATTCAGATAGAATAGAATGTTCAATTTTAAAACCAATACAAATATGTAAAGGGCTTTACCCAAAACTTCCCTCGTAAGTGGACATTGTGACACTAAATCAAATTAAGCTAGGGGTAAAGATATCTTCACGTTTCTAATAAATTACATGATTGTTCAACTAAAAAAATATTACCGGTGTCAGGCGGCTGCGTGTGCGATTCCAGCGTTTTGTGGGACATTGCAAGCGAATGCGCTACAGAGCACTTCTTGTGTCTGTGCGTCCTGGCTGCCTTAAATAGAACGTTATTATTAATGCTCAGGCAGGACGCCATTGACTATACACAGTACACACAACACTCACACCAGAACACAGATGCGCACGCGCAGCTACATCTCTAGCTCTTCCACATAGGAGGGCAGCGAGTGGGGGGGGGGGGGGTCCTGCAATGTTTTATTCATTACTAAATATTTAACGTGACATTTAGACTAGGCAGGGAGATATACGATGGATCCATACATATATTAGAATAGGTATTATAAAGTATGATCAAAAATTATTTTCATCTAGTATGGCATGGAATAGTTCCTAATTTATGAATGCAACTAGGTTTACATTTAAATGTCAAACCTGACATTTAATTTTTAAATGTAGCATTGTTGCACCCATAAATTAGGAACTATTCCATGGCCATACTAGATGAAAATAATTTTTGATCATACTATAGAATGCTAAGGAATTCAAACTGGACATGCACATAATATTTATAGATTTCAGAGAAACTTTTGACTAAATCATGGAAATGAGAAGTATCGAATAAACTAACGTACTTCTAAAAATGGCATTAAAAAAGATGGAAGCAGAAGTTCAGATACAAGGGAAAAATTTGAAAATATCGCAAATAAACTCACTATCAGCTGTTATCTTCAATCTGGCATTAGAACCAATTGTAGAAAGAACAGGTATTCAAGGGACGGTAACGAACAGGGACACGCTATTAGTATCCTACGCAGATGACGTGGTAGTGATCGCTAGAACAGAGAAAGACCTAAAATAAAAAGCGAGTCTAAGTATTAATGAAGAAAAAAAAACAAAATAGATGGAATACAAAAAATGAGACCAAAGCTGTATGTTGGAGACTATATATTCGAAGGATTTAACTGTCTAGGGTGACTAATAAAAACATCTGAAAGCAGAAATGAAAAATGAAAATTAAAAACAAAAAATAGAAATAAAACCTGCCAAAAGAGAACAATCTCAGTAAACAAACCAAACTTAGAATATGTAAAATACCTATGAGACTGGTACTGATAAATGCAATGGAAACGTGGACCACGAGAGAGAAAGAAAAAGAGCAGATATGAAAATTCCAGAGAAACATACTGAGGGTTATATTAGAGACAATGAACCGAAGAAGACAGAGTGAGGAGCAGAATGAACAGTGAAGTACAAAAAGCAATAAAAAAGACATAGTCAGGCAAGTAAAGGCACAGATACAGAAGAATGGTTCGCCCATATAATCCTAGGAACAAAGAAAAATAATCGAATGTAGCCCAGAAGAAATAACAAGAGGGTGGCCAATAGCTAGGTGGTTGGACAGTGTAATGGTGATAGTACGTGAAATGGGAGTGAAAAACTGGAACATATAATGTAAGGACCGAAAACTGTCAGGGAAAATTGTAGAAGATGCCAAATCACTTAGGAACTTGTAGAAGGAATGGAGAAAATAGTTTAAACAACTAAAAAATACATACAGTTTAAAGATTCCTCGGAATTCGAATGTAATATAAGGTTTGCAAATGCCAAGAAAAAGAAGATTGGTGGCGTACCCATGTAGAAGACAATTATTGGTTATTTTTGGCAGGTAGGATGGAAAAGTGATACACAAGAGAGGTCCAAGAATGCTCCCCCGAGGGACTTTCTTTGCTGTTATCTTATCTTCTGATTATTGTCCGTATACCTTTATAGCTTGTGTTCTGGTAGAAAAGTACTACAAAACTAATTTATCGCCGTGTCAGGTAGCCCATAGTAGTGATTATGTACTGTATTAGAATATTTGCAGTTTTCTAAAATAACTGTTTTGCGTATAAAGTATATAAAGAAATATATATACGTATATGTGACCTTAAAACTGTCTTTTTTACAAAGACAGAAATAGTTCATCAAAATATTAGGCAAATCGTAATTGGAGAGGAATGTATATGTGATCTTTCAACCCTTATATTTTTCCTGCCTTCTAATGTTTCTAATTTACGTTGATTATATAACTATATAATGTATGTATGTATATCGAAAAGTATATCTATGTACATAATATGTGGGTAGAGTAGCTAGGACATAATATACGTAATGCAGCCACTTATATAAGTATCAGTAGCTTGCTAACCATCGATAACAAATGCGTGTCCAAGACCTTAAAACTGCCTTTTTTACAAAGGCAGAACAAGTTCATCAAAATATCGGACAAAATGTAATTGGAAAGGAATGTATTTGAGAACTTTCACTTGAGTTTTGGCGATTGCGGTAATGAAGCACGCCATTGTGATCCGTATAAAGCCTTAGGTTGGGGCTCCGCCAACAACCGGGTGCCCCACTCGCGGTCCCACTACCGTAATGTTGCTGGTATGCAACTATTGCAAACGGCAGTCTGACTAGTCCGTGCCCTACTTTATACCTGGGTAAAACTGTACGGCATAGCTGTATCTGTAGTACAACTTTTACCGTTAGCGTGCGCAGTCGGTCACAACGTGCACTACCTTACCATACTTTCCTAGTTTGGCTATATCCCGTTTCATTTTTTTAAATCGCTTTTTACCACCAAAACAAATGCAACCAGGGCTGATTTTTATTCAGCCGCCACCAAATTGAATTATCCTCGGTTTTGCGAAACGATAGCCTCCACTCCGAATGGGAAAAATAAGGTGTTTTTCTCGAGTGTTTTCCGCGATTATTCGTGCACAAGCATTTTAGTCACACTTACGGCCTATTTGTGACTAAATGTAGCAAAAGCCGCGTAATTTGAACGGCGCGCGGAAAGCTGCGGTTGTTCGCTTTTACTAAATGAAATGGAAATTTCAGTGAGAAGTTGAACTGTAAAGCGGTAGATATTGTGGGGTTTATAGACTTCGGAAGTGAAGCATTCAAAATAAGTTTGATTTATAACAAATGGATCAGCCGATATGTCTTCCTTAGGTAAGAATTTGCAAATTTTGATCACAAGCGTTATTTGTTAAATCGCAGTGACTAATAACAGTATCCATATTATGCAAATCTTTGTATCTGCATATTAGCACCCATAACAGATGGCGCACAAATGCAACTTGTTGCATTATTTGTGATTAACTAATATTGGTATCAGTTACACTGTACTCCATGTTTAAAATTGTTTGCCTGGGATATTCTTTTAAAATATTTCGAAAGTTTCCCGGAAATTTAAGTGATGAGCAAAATTCAAATATAAATTACTGTATCCAGTTCCAGACAGATGAATATTTCACATGTAATTGGAAAGTAACTTTCACTTTAGTTGTATAGCGGAAATGCCCTTCCCACGCACTGCATTTAGCAATTGCGGCTGGTTGTCTACACAAGCGCCGATTACGTATGGACAGTGTGATCACATCCCCGTATTTTGTT
This sequence comes from Agriotes lineatus, assembly GCA_940337035.1. Taxonomy (NCBI): domain Eukaryota; kingdom Metazoa; phylum Arthropoda; class Insecta; order Coleoptera; family Elateridae; genus Agriotes; species Agriotes lineatus. The sequence goes on along the minus strand of OW679194.1, from coordinate 183,231,808 downwards.
CAAGTTGGGTCTTAAGAATTCCATGATTTTTTTCATATAATTTATTTTGTACAATCGATTAATAAAAAAATTGGACTTTTGTAAAACTTTGAGCTTTAGAAAAATAATACTACTACTAAAATCTAAAACTTAAATATTTGTATATAATAAACTCTTTCCTCTTTTCTTTAGTTGTTAGAATGTATGTATAGTAGAACTTAGCTAATTGACTTTATTTAGCATTACCATTTAGTAACTCAGTTGACAAGTATTTCACAATACAATACACCAAACAATACTAAAAAGCAAATAGAATCGTAGTAATAATTTTCTAAACAAATGATTATATAAACTAATGGTTAAAATACCTAAAACGGCAATTTTCTTCGGCAGATCAAAATTTTAGGAACATTTTAAACGTTCTGAAGAAAAGGAAGTCTTTATATTTTGTTTTAAATTTAGTCGTGAAGTACCATAATTAGTGTCTAAGAAACGTTCCTTTTTTAAACCTTACGCGGCAGGAGGAAACTGTTATAGTTAGAAGTAATATTATTAACAAGATCAAATTTGTTGTATAGTGATTATTGCAATAAAAAAACCTGACAATACAGCATGATAATGTTATTAAAGGCTAATGACGCACAACTATAGTAAACTCAAGGATGCAAGTTCAAACCCGGTTAAGGCTAAAGATTTTTTAATGTCTAATGTCTAATCAAATATAAATTCTTGTTGCGTGATATGTTCAAGTCGTATCTTTGGATGACCTGAGTTCTGCATTTTAAACAATATTACAAAGGACCCCAAGGTTATAAGTATTACCCCAACAGAAGTACATGCGCAGACTGACGGCGAATGATACAGAAGTGGAGGGAGAGCCGCAACGTGTTTATTGTACGAAAACTAGCAAGAATAAAAATACATACTCGGAAATCAACAATTATCCTACTATCAATATTTTATAAAAGCCGCCATTTTATCTAATCGAGCTTGGGCTCATGTTAAGTTATAGTATTGCCGTTTCACAGCATGAAACGGTATAACAATATTTCTTTTGCCTGAAACATCTTCAGCGTTTTATAAAAGTCCCAATAGCTACTAGCAAAACATCAACTAAAGCTTTTAAAGCGAACTTAAAAGGTGGCTAGTTATGTATAGTTATGTCATTAGAATGATGACATATCACTTGAGGTTGAGTGCACTGTGTTGCAGGCACATATTCGTGGAAGGGGGAAGTAAGTTCTATAGTCTTTACCCTCTCTGCAAATGAAGAAAACTTCTTATGTAATTGACACGTTTCATTGGAATATTTTGGATATCTTAATGTATATGTCAAACTAGCATAAACATTTCGACTTACACTTTTGTTCTCTATCCACAGCAATAAATTCTGAAATATTTAGTGAAGCAAAGTTTTTTAATTGAGGAGAAGCCAAGATTAAAAACCACGCTGACCTCGGAAAAACACTTCTCTCGTGTGGCACATGCTATTTTTTCACGTACTATAGGGAAATGCCTAAAAATATTGATATAAAAATATCATGCTGAAAAGCGTTGCTATGCAGAAAAGTACCACTTTTCTAAACGATTTGCCGTTATTGTGCAGAAAAGTGTTGCGATGCAGAAAAGTCCCGCTTTCTACACGATTTTGTATTTAGGAAGATAATACATTTTCTTACAGTATGTGAAAAACTAAATTAATGTATGCGGTTGAACAAATTTAAAAACATTGTACCATTCTTCTGCATTGGAATTTTATGTTAGATCTTAATTATAATACATTTTATTGTTACACTATTATTATATGTGATTGTAGTTATGTTTGCCCAGAAGAAAATAAAAAGAGACACAAATTATCTTGTTTTAATTTTATATCGTATTGAGCACAATCCACGACCATACAATTATTGTATACTTTGTTCACACATGCGAATCAGTCAAGTCTGCAACTCAAGGTAGAAATATGAGCAGTAAGTTGATTACATGGTTACTAATATGATTGCATTAAAATTTAGATCATAAGTTACACACTTACACAGGTCAAATTTGGCAACTGCTTTGCAGAGCTTGGAATTGTAATATTGTGCGATGTCTAGCTCAAAGAACTCGGCGGATTCTGATCTGAGAATAAATTCACCCCAAAAAAGTGACATAATAGGCATCCCTTATGCAAAAATGAAACAAGTGGAACTTAATGTATGTAGTGGTATTTGTGGGGAGACTTATATCTAGCAAGTAGGCCTTCATAGGATCTTTTTTCCAACCCCGTGGACAAGGTCTAGGCATGCAGAGTACCAGGTACTCCTACCTAGAATTTTGCCCAGACTAAGGAGTTCCAACCCTAGCAAGGGATCTTTTACATGCTGCACATCGTAGTAACATGGACCCCACGGCTTTACATCACTTCCGAATGATGGCATTCTGTAGAGGCTGTCATCTGCATTTTTAATTTTTTAAAAACCTCACCGGGATCGGATATCGAACTCTCAACCCTTAGATCAGTAGCCACTAAGCTCTGCAGCCCGGCTAATGTATGTAACATGACACATGCATTATGACCTTGATAAAAACAGCAAACAAGCGATGTCGTTCTGATCTAAATTTTCTGTCAAGTCATATTAGTGATTTAATTATAGCTGATATTTGTAATTTGGATTGCAGATTTTACTGATTCAATTCACGTTTTGTGATCGATTTTGTGAATTTAGATAATTTTGCAAATGGGTTTGTTTCACAAAGCGCCATTTTGTTGAAATGAAGTTCACATTCTTGTAGAAGCAAGTAGCTGTCTTCGTCTTATTTCCTAATACATAAATATTAAAAAGTAGATGAGATGAGCATTGGTCTTTAGCATTGGTACTACATTAAATAGGTGTAAGTACGAGGACTGTTCAATAAAAACACGTTTGGATCACTTAGGTACGATTTGGTCATCATGGTACATGGATGAGGTTGTTGAAATTGTTTATTGGCATATTAGTGAGTTCTCTGCCAAATTTCTTTGCAATTGTTTCTTTGTGGCCATTTTTATAGAGCTAGGAAATGGCGTTTACTATAGAAAATCCGTCCAAAGATAGTGTACATACTAGACGTCAACCAATAGAAATCCATGAGAGGATGAAAACTACTAATGGTGACTATAGTTATTTTCGCATAGTAGTGGTTTAGCGGTGCAGAAAATGTCGACAAGGTAAAGAGTTGGCTAAAGTCTTCGCTCATCCAGAACATCTTCGAATTTCAACTTCTGATGAAAATGTGAGGCGTTTGAAAACTGCTTTACGTGGAAATCGACGCATTAAAGTCACATAACATTAAAGTCACATAACTTTCTGAAATGATGAGCATCAGTATAGAAAGTGTTCGTTCCATTATTCATACTCCTATTATCACAAAATTCATTAAAACAATTACTAAAGGGGCAGCGATTCACTTCGGACGTGGAAGTGCAGACTGCCATTAGAAAATAGTCAGCAGCAAGAAATTTACCAGCAGGGAATCTGTAGATTAATACATCACTGGAACTCATACCTTGATATTAAGAGAGATTGTTGTACTAAATATTATGCTACAGCCTCCAAACATGTTTCTGTTGAATAATCTTCGTAATATATCTGATCAGCCAGTCCTAGAATACACGGTTATGTTAATTCTTTTGTGTACAGGGATATGCGAAATTAGGTACCTATAGGTATAGGTAATTCTTTAACGATGGAATTTCTTAGGGGTTTCTTCTAATTATATGTTCTAATCTTAACAAACAACGTCGTATTTTAATACTTGAAGTAATTCGAAAATCGCAGTAACAAAGTTCAGAAACTGTAAAGTCTAGGTAGTTGCTTACAGTTGTAAGCATGTGGGCATCACAATCGGTGTTATACTTCGTTTAACGAACAGATGCAAAAAACTGTTTTACACTTCAAATTACTCGGGAGAATTTAAAAATTGTTTAATTTCAACTAAATTGAGCTGTGTACAACCGGCTTACCAATAGCAATATTCTGTACAAATTTAGCGCCCATTTGTGAGAGGAGCTTCTAGTAAATCTATTGGTTAAACGTACTATAGTAGCTACACTAACATCTTTCACTTCTTCCGACAGTGCGTCTGACAGCATGCGCAATATAGGGACACGCCAATGGTAATTTTAGCTAAGAATCCACATCGTCGTTGTATGGCTTGTATTTTAGTACGCACAAAATGCATTCGTTTATACCGTTCTGCGCAAGTTATTTATTGGATTTTGGTTATACGATAATATCCATGGCTCGTTTTTATGCCCTTTCAATTTTATTTATACCGAAAATTAACACCTGCGCAGGAACAAGGGCAGTTGCCCCGTCATAGAGTAAGGTATATCAGTTACACTATTTGCCTCCCTCCAATTCTCTCAAGTTTAAAAAAAATCCTACACAGGGTTTTCACATTAAGCTATAGAAGATTAAAATGTGGTACAAAAATAAAACGAGTGTGTTAAGCCATTGCCTCTGAAACAACAAGGCCATAGCTCTCCAGCTTGACCAGCACAGGAAAGCCGAATTGATCATAGAATGAATTTATCGAACTTATTATCTATTTCCTGAAATACCATGTCAAAAGTGATAACTTCTTGTACAGTTTCTTAAACGTGACTGTTCATACCACTTTTAACTTTAGCGTGCGAATTATGTTTTCAGATGCTACTGAACTATATTTCTACATTTAAAATCATTTGGTAAAGTGGTATTTTACAACATAGGAATCATTACTGTATAGCAACGCTTTTAACATGGAAAATGTGTATTTTTATCAATATGAATATTAAAAACACGATTATTTTAATTTGAAAAAGTAAAACCGCTTGATTGAACGTTAACTAGAGCTGCTGACGTTGCTTCAATAAATAAAACGAGTTTTGCTCAGCTTGGTTATATATTTTGACATCTAATGCCACTTTTATATAAAAATGTAATATTTTACATTTCTATATAAAATGCGAAAAAATAGTATAGTTAGAAAAGTGATTTTACTAAACTAGTTCCGTAATGTACTATTTTTGCACGTTTCCATTGGTGACGTACGATAACAATGTAAATCGCACGCCATGTAGTAAATTTGTATGTCACCATAGCCTAGAATATGTAATGCAGTGTGACAGAAAAAATGATACCAAGCTAAACTTTTATATTCCTGTTAACGATCGTAGAAGCTGTTTTGTATGCAACACAAGCAAAAAGTGCGTGCCAGAACACGCACTCTTTGTTCTTGTTACATAAATAGCTATTATTTTCTATTAAATCAATCAAAATGCTTTTCCCCCACATGAAAATTGACTATTTTTTGCCCGCACATGAAATTTGACTATTTTCCCTATCTTGCGTATGCCGCCACACATTGTATATGTTATCGTGTTCAATTCAACGTTCAATATATACCTTACTATTTATCGTTTCGATGTCCTGACAAGTAAACTACAGGAAAAGTTCTATTGATAACACATAAATTTAAACTTTGCTTGTTAAATTCGATTAACTGGAGATTTAACCTTCGCTGATGTTTAATTGCGCACATGACGCTGCATAGTGACGTTAATGAAGGATTAAATGATTTTCCTATACTAGTTTCCTAGTTTACTTATAATAAATAATGTCTTACATTTCAATATTACTTTATATTCAAGTTTAAATGAACAGTTAACATCTAAATTTCACATTACATACACTGACGTTAAAATGTTTCCCTTTTGTTTTTAATAAATTAAGCTTGATCAGCTCATTATAAAAAATAAAATAGAAAAAAATTAACGTAGCTGATTGGCTTTTAGTGTTAATAATAGGACTGTTATCAAAAATTATGCTACCAAATAAGCTATGTTTATAATGAAGCAAATAAATAACGAAGATACACGGGGCAATTTACAACTCCTGATGAACTTTAAACGAGATCGGTGGTTAAAATGTTCACATTTTGTACATAATTATACGTGTAGACTCCTTCCTAATCGAGCCAAGAGAGTTTCTACATTTGAAACATAGAACTAACTTAATAGTGATTTCAAAAGTATGGATTACAGTACAATTAATAATGGTATGAATTTCTATATTATCAAAATAAAGAAAATGGTGTTGGGTTATTTTGTTAACTTTTACAAGCCGCCATTTAAGGCACTTTCAGATTTTTAAAATTCATCTCCTTAAAGTAAGGATTTTTAAATGAAAAAGTCAGCTATCTTTTATACAAACATAAAATACCGAGTGAATCATAACGTACGCAGGAGACTGAAATGGTAGCTAGAGAAGACCAAAATAAAGTATTTTCCGTATAAACTTCCGACCAAAACCCAATAACAAGGAAGTTATAGCAACTTAAAGTTATATCAATTAATAACCAATGACGACCATTCGTTGCAAACTGTGATAGTAACTTACGTTTTAAATTTAAATTTGGGGATATTTGAAAGTTAAGTAAACAATGTTTTTTGTATTCGCTCCCCAAACTGGTTACTTTGGAAACTGTCTAGGATCCTCAAAATGGCCATTTAGAGGCCTTGTACTTAAAGTCGTCATGGCGACATTTTAGCGGACTCAAACATTAATTGCCATGACAACTTTAAGCACAAGGCCTCTAAATGGCCATTTTGAGGATCCTAGACAGTTTCCAAAGTAACCAGTTTGGGGAGCGAAAAATACATTTTCGCGCGGCCTCCCAATATAATGCCGTGTTAATGGTAATTTAAACTTCATATTATAATGTTTGGAGAGCTAATACAAAAAAAACGTTGTATGCAACACGTCCTCAAATGGGTTTAGAGGACTCATCTTCATATTACGAACTCGGCTGCGCGACTCGTCCACTAAAGCCTTGCTTTGAGGACTAGTTACATAAACTACTATTAATTAAAAAGTTAACAAGAATTTAATGACATAGAAGTTGTGGCTATTTAAAATTTTCTTAAAATGCTTAAAAATTGGTGGCATTCTAAGAAAAATTTAAATAGCCGTAATTCGTATTTAAGTATTAAATTTTTTAACTAAACATTATCTAACTGTTAAATATCCCCAATTTCAATTTAAAACATAAGTTACTACTAGTTTTTAACGAATGCTCAGCAATTGATTTAACTTGCTATAACTTTCTTGTTGATGGGTTTAGGTCGGAAGTTTATAAGAAAAAAAAAACTCTTTGTTGTCCCCTTTTAGCCCATTACCGGAAAATTAATAGAAAAGAGTTTATCGAAACACAATTCATCGAAACGTAATTTATCGAAACACAATTAATCGAATCAACAATTCATCGAAAAGAAAATTCATAGAAATTTCGCATTGTAGGAATTTCATCAGGTTCAATTTGTTTTGAGTTTGATTATACCGAACAAACTTTTTTATACGCCTCAAATAAAAACATGTTTTTCTCTCATAGATTCAGCAAGTATTTCATTATCACATCACATATTTTAGATAATATCAGATTTGTACCGGGTGTCTTAAAATTACATCTAGTATGCTTTGAATTTCCCATAATGCAATCCAAAACTTTACTTAAAATTGGCAAGACTGTAAGTCTATGTCAAATTCGACGTTAGCAGGTTAGATTTTGGGTCAGTTTTGACACAAAGCAAATGAATTACATCTAGAATTCATTTTAAGACTCCCGGTATATTAATCAGTAAAGTAATGTAGAAAACATTCATATATTTCAAGCATGATCACTATTTTACTTCGATCGTGCTCATCATTTACCACGCGTATTCCTGCTCATTATGCTTGTGAAAATAAGTACGCAGACCAATGAAATTCGATATAATCTTCAAAAATAACAACATTTAGGAATACTTATATAAAGGTAAACATAGAACATGCCTGGTTAACATAAGCACGCCATCGACATGCTGCAATTTCTAAGAGGTGTGCGATATAATTAAACTCCAAAAAAAATTTAAAAAATATGTTATTACCCTTAAAAAAAGTTGATGAAATTCCTATAATGCGAAATTTCGATGACTTCCTGTCGATGAATTGTTGATTCGATGAATTGTGTTTCGATTAATTTACCTAGACCCCCTTTACCACCCTTTCAGTCTCCTTCCTACGTTATGAATCACCCTGTCTAACAGTAACACCTCTTGTTTTTAAGTTGTTCTAACAGTGTGATTATTTGTAGGACACCTTCTGATCGAAAATTCTTTAGTTAATCAGGATCAACTAAGGTTGGAATTAAATTGTATCTAATAATTTCATATTAAAAAATCCGTACTTTTCATTTTAGAGAAAGAGAAATCGAAATGGACTTTTTGTTTTCATGAAGTAGAAATTTGCATTGAGTTTTTTACAATGAAATAGATACGTACAGTAAAAACTAAATTCAGTAAGTATAACATTTTCCAATACGTTTATTTAAAATGTTTGTGATATTTTTTTTTCATTTTATTATAATATTATAAATATCTCTTATATATTTAGCAAAGCTTTGAAATATGTCAGTTTACACCATTGAAGAAGAAGAGCTGTTCTTATGACAGTTTCTGCTCTATTTTTTACGAACAGGTTAACTAATGTACATGATTTCAAAAATGTGAAAACTTCAGAAACAGATAATTTAAATAATTCTTGTACGTATAAATAGTTTAATATACTGCGTCTAGTAGACACTATTTTTTTATGTTAACTTTTTTCGCACGAGATCTATTCATATATCCTAAAAATTAAAAAAACAACACCAAGAGTTAAAAAATGTTTTTTGAGAATATTCATATGCTCATAAACCACATTTAAATAAACCTATCAATCGTGATTATTATGTTTATTAGCCATGATACTTTTATCGACTCAACTGTGTATTAGCCATCATACTTTTATCAACTCAACTGTTTATTTAATACTTTGATACAAATATTAACTAATTTAAAGAACTTTTGTTTGCTGCGACTATAAATAGTTAATGAGCTTACTGCTACAACTTTTACTTTCATTGCCACTCTTTCCAGGATGTAGCACATTCGCTTTATATAAATGGATATAAACCTAAGAAATTGCTGAATTTTAAAGTTAGCCAAAAGCCAGCGAACTATCTAAAATGCAATGTGTATACATAATATACACTGTTAAAGCGTCACGAAATAGAGAGCTACATAACAGAAGAGCTCCCCTGTGACCTTACAAAAGACAGTTGGCTATCAATATCTCAAGAACAACAGAATGAAAAAATGTGGTCTCAGAAGTAAACAAGCATTAAGTCTACAATTACGCAAAAGGCAAGAGGGATATTTGTAACATATTTTTCAGAATAGAGAGCGTCCATAACAAATGACAAACTGTTTTTAATAGATGCAACAGTTGCAGAAGCGGTGGCCCAAATGTGTGATTGTTAAGGGAAATTATGTAGATAAATATATTTTTTATAATTTAATTTCAAAAGTAGGCTTTTTAAATTAATGTCAGCGTGTAAAGTGGCACTTTTTTTCACTGAGTGAAAAAAAGTGACACGTTGCTTTTAATTTAGGAATGAACGATTTTAGAAGCAAATTATTTATTCGTTTATTCATTTTCAGTTTTATTTTGACGTGAACAAATTACAGATTTCTGTAAATAATGACGCTTCTTTAGTTAGCAGAACTGACCAACGCACTTGACTAACATGAAGACAAATAGAATTGTATACAAAATAGGCTTGGATTTGAATATTTAGTGCAATTTTTAAAAATGTATAGACACCTCGTGTTAGTGCACTTCTAACACTTGTGGTCTAAATAACTATTTTAGAACTCTGCGTTTTCTTTCATGACCTGGTAGATGACGTAAAAATCTGCTCTCATATTTTCACGATAGAAAATGTACTACTGATGATTTGCACAAATAAAACATCGCCTGCTAAATACGTTATCGTAATGAAATTTTTGTAGATTTTAAAAACATTTAAATAAGAAAAATGTGACTTCAAAAACAAATATTAAATTACACAATTTTATCACGCTTATCATAAATTATAGTAAAGTGAATTTCTAATATCTTGTATAGTTAACTTTGATAATCTTTGTTCTCCATCGAAAAACTTTAATAGTTATTTGTACAACTAGTTTTGAAAGTCACTCATTTGCCCGATTAACGAAGACGAAGCCCGAGTTAATCAATCTGCAAATTCATGAAAAAAAGTGATTTCAAAACGTATTGTACGCGTAGTTTTTTTGCATAGTGACTCTTATAGTCTAAGAGCTGGTGACATTTTTCAGTGATCATTTAGTTAAGGCCTATTTTTTGAGAGAATATTGGGGGAAGCATGTATAAGTGTCATCTGTAAGGATTATCCTTGATAGCGGTATCGGAGGGAGGCAGAACACCCCCAATTTGCACTGTCAGTAAATTTCAAAATCAGGGTTAGCAGGTTAGGTTTTCCCTCAGTTTTGACACAGATTGATGCAAAACCTAACCTAATAACCTCGAATTTGACATAGACTTACAGTGCTACCAACATATTAAGGTAAGGTAATATGTTGGTGGCACTGTAAGTCTATGTCAAAATCGAGGTTATCAGGTTAGATTTTCCGTCAGTTTTGACACAGACTGCCGCAAAACATAACCTGGTAACCCCGAATTTGACATATACTGACAGTGCAAATTGGGGGTGTTCTGCCTCCCTTCGATACCGCTATCAAGGATAATCCTTACAGATGACACTTATACACAGGGGCGGACTGGCTAGGGATGCCGGGATGCGATCGCATCCCGGGCCCTTGGGCCGTCCGGGCCCGCAGGCTGTAAATTAAAATGCAGCACCACTAGCGCGTTTACACAGGCACAGTTTGACCTCGGGGCCTCCGCCCCGCAATTAATTTGTAATCCCTGTACTCCTCATTTTCAGAATAATAATAATGCCGATGCTTGCAAATATTGCATACCATGTGCATTTAAATTGCTCTATAAATATAACTTCCACTCGTCAGCGTATACAACCCTATACGTTGCGTACAAGTTTCTAATGACACTGGCGTGTACGCAAGTAAACTGTGAGCGAAGTTAAAATTAGTGAAAACTTAATTGCGACTTCAATGAAGCAGGATCTCCTGGAGGCACTTTTACTAATAAGTAATTTATTGTGACGCTTTATCTCCTTACTAAGGGCGTCAAAATTTTTACCTCGGGTTAAGCTCAAAATCGGATAATTACTTTCACTCAAATATATATTCGATTAGTAAAACCACTAGATATTACCCAAATAAATATAATGTTTTTAGCTATATACAAAGATTAATTAGAAATAACTGAATTGTACATTATTTAATTAATATGTTATACAAAGACGGTATCTGGTTTCGTGGGTTGCTCTGCAACCCACTACACCGGGGCGTGTTGCGGGCTCCTAATGAGCTACGTAGGTCGTTTGGATCGTCTACCCTCACGCAGGTTGATTCTTTGGGAAATGGGCTGAGTAGATCTTTTGTTCCTTCGAACTTGACCTTCCGCCGCAGTTGTTGACAGTGATTTTAAGCTGTAATTTTCCGGTGAAATTAGCGATTTTTAAGGGTTACCTGGGGCCGGCGTTAGTGGTTAACTGCTCAACCGGAGGCCGCTGGTACCTTACGCAGGCTGGGCAGCGTTCTTCGAGCGAACGCGATGTTAAATATTGCAGATGAAAGACGTTCACTTTTTAGCCGGGAAGCGGTAGTTTGGCGGCCCACCGGCAATGAATTCATTGAACACGAGCTCGAACTTCGGACCCCAAGGAGACGTTTTTAAGCGTCTAAAACAGACTCTCCAGGTGAGTTTCGTGAGGGGCGGTTACTGTATTCTAGCCGCTCATAGACAGGATATGTGTTGCAATTCCTACAGGTTCAATTATTAGTAAAATTAAGTTATGCGATGTATTTTCTCTCTCGAAGCGCCGGGATTTGCGCTTAATAATTGTGCGGACTGGAAGCGGTTAGCCGGATGGGCTACGGAAAGTTTAAACTTCGCTGGGCTGACAGTTCAACCTGTCACCTCTCTTGAAGCCTGATCTGGTAAGGGGGTAGACTTGTTCCGTTAGACAGTTTAACCTGTCAGACCGGAGAGCTCAGGTAGGAAAGGAGAGGAATAATTGAGAGGATAAATCTCAGGTTTTCGAAATGAAAGTGCAGTCTTATTTTATACCTTTTCGGTCACGTTATCAGTGTGCTTGACTTAGCTTCCACTGGAAAGGGAACGGCGCTGTAGTTCATTTAGCGCTACTTTGCGCAGAGCGGGTAGGATTTCCTATCGCCTGTTCACGCGTCGAATTGATGTAGCTCTTGATTAGGCGATGTATTAAATTTAAATAAAGTTCTAAACTCCTTAGTAAAATGTTGTTGAAGTAGTTCAATTGGTAATATGTAATGTATAGATAATAATAATAATAATAACAGTCTAAATTTTAATAAACAAAATGATATTACTTACACAATTAGGACATATATAGTTTCATTCATATATATTTATATATTGTGTGTTTATGAAGTATTTTTGATGATTCTATTTCTGTTTTTGTGCCCTAATCTTCTTGAGCATGAAAGCCTAGTCTTTCGAAACGGAGAAGATAAGAAAAATAAAAAAGTAGTTTGTTGTGTGGTCATTACCATAAACTTAAAAACCAATGGATCACGAAGGCCTGCAACAAAATATAATTTGTACATCAATATATGTACCTATTCAATAAGATTATTATTAAAAAGTTATGCAATGCATGATTCAATCAACATGTTCAGTACATTGAGACTCGCCCCTGACCGCCACCTTGCCCCTTGCCAAATTCACTCACAAGCGAGCAGGTTGCGAGTGCCAATTTGGTACTTGCGAGTTACATTATTGGTCGTAGGCCTTTCTCGAATATAATTTTTGCAAATTTTGAATTGCGCGCTCGGTTAGTGTTACTAGTAGGTGGTGGTTGGCGCCTGTTAATCGCGTCCTAAAATAGCGTTTTAGGCCATAAAATGTATCGCACCAGGGAAAAAAAATTTCGGCTTCGGCGATATTGCCTCCGGCGGCTGGGGGTTTGCCCCAGGCCCGAGCTATACCGCACGACCTCGTGCGGGCCGCGGGCCCCCCGGGTACCCAGCATCCCGGGCCTATTAGCCCCAGTCCGCCCCTGCTTATACATGCCTCCCCCAACATTCTCTCAAAAAATAGGCCTTAACTAAATGATCACTGAAAAATGTCACCAGCTCTCCTACTATTATAACTCGAAATTTAGTCGAAAAGGACTTTGGAATTTGCAACTGTCAAATTGACAATTTCAATAAAATAGTTAAAAAAGGGATACTTTCTTCACGATTTTTCGTTTAAAAAGACGACTTTCGTGGTCACTTTGCAAAAAATGTTGTTTCTTTTAATGTAATATTTAAAACTGGTATTGCCAAAATATATTTTTCTACGGTCACCTCTAAAACTGACTATTAAGAGCTCACTGTCAATGCGAAAAGTTAGCGATTCACACATTTTTTCCCTAGTTACCATTTTAACATCGCAACCACGTAAACAATGTCTTAATGAAATAATCGCGTCACTTTATTTTACTTTACGCATCGCCATGGCTAACCTGATTATTATTGTAATTCGTCATTTTTCTGGAACTGGCTAAAGTTATTGACAATTGCATCATGGCGCGTCCATCATCACGCAACAGTTTTATTGAGTTTTAAAGAGTTTTTGTGAAGTTGAAGATGGAATCTGAAGATAATTGCACCCCGCCTGAAGTATTTGAAGCGGCCCAGACAGCAACCAAATGAGTTGTTGCCGGCCAAATCGCGCGGCCTTTATGAACGGCGCTACGACGACTTCGTCAAATGGTGTGAATCGAAATTTCAATTATTTAACAATTTTGTCATTTATTTAGGACCGTAGAAAAAATGTTGTATGTATTTCGAGTGTAAAGAGCCATTTTGATATTCGGTTTTTTCTCGCGCCTCGCTACCGCTCGGCACGAAACTCGCATCCTCATACCAAAATGGCTCTCTTTACACACTAAATACATAAATATCTATTTCGCCACAGACATGTTCCCGCAGTGCCAAATAGGAGGATATGAGTACCTACCAGTTTAAAAAGGAAAAACTGTTATTACGCCTTTAATGTCAATTAAACGATAGGAATACTCTCTGGATATCTTTGCTATTTGCATTATTTCATTTCATTTCGATAAATGTTAATCGCCGATAAAATGCAACAAAAATTCGGCGTCTGAAATATACCTATATGATTTTATTACAACGTAGTTTAACGGAATGAATTAGAATGTAATTTAATGTAATTGATGTCAAAACAACTCGATTTTCAAGGATTATTTATTGTTTACTGGTATCAACGAATTGCTTAAATCTCTTAACCTTTTCTCAGACCTAACATGAATAAATGATCAACTACAGTGGTCAAATTTAATAAGGTAACAGAATTTATACAATCTAAATCTGAGGGAAAATAAATACCATTTAATTAATAGAAATAACAATAGTTTGCCTTTGAAAGAGTGCAATCAGGTCCTAGAAGTCTATTGAGCACACAAACATTACATTATAATTTGTCTATTAATCATATGCTGTCTGTTAAGATATCGCCTTTGTATAAAAATAGTATAATGATATTTGATGGATTATTTTTGTAAATATATAAACAATAATCATTTATAAAATATATCATATTAGAAACTACTATAGTGAGAAACAGGGTTAAGGTTTTGCAAGCTATTAATTTTGGCCTTGAGGTTTTTTATTTCTGCATTTAGAATTGTACATGTCAACCTTCCCACTGCAGTTTGCAGTTTTCTATGTCGTCTGATATTCGTATCTGCATACATTTTTATTTTACAGAGGATATAACACAATACAGATTAGAGTACTTCTCGTGCATATACGAGATAATTTCCAGTGAGTGCAGGATTATTTCAATGATTCAGTTCTAATATAGTTGTTAGATTTTGTGCTACCAATATCATGCCATGTCAATATAGTAATATTTTTACATATTATACAAAACGAATCTCAAAATCTCAGTCTTCCGAACGTTTTTGTATTTACTCGTACGATACGATGTGATTCAAATATATTTTTTAGTATCGACTTTGTTAAGTTTGTGAGAACTTTAGGCGTTTCCTTTAACTACTTTAGTATTTTGATATTTTAGAAATTAGATTTCCAGAAATAACTAAAAATATTTTATTGGAATTGAAATATTCTTTCTATAACCTACTTTTGAATGCACAATGTGTCAGTTTGAAAACTTGCAATTCTTATATTTTTGGAACAAAAAAGATATTGAAATTTACTCAAAAACGTTTTTACGAACTGGCGGGAGAACCAGCATGGCGTAGGAAGGGGACTCCCTCATCCATCCCCCTAGGCACAAGTTACCTCCTCCCTTTTTTTAAATGATAACCCCCTTTTGTGATACCTTATTTGAAAGCATTTAAAATTCTTTTCACCAGTATTTTTTAAAACGTAAGGGTTAAATAAATGTTATTGTAGTTCAATCCAATCATACCAAATTCATTATTTTATTGTTGATCAAATCGTGATAAATTAAGAAAGGTAATTAAAAACACAAAATAATAATAAAGATGGAGTGTTGACCTCAAGACTTTTCGAAGAGATTCATGAGAAAGTCCTGTTAGTGTTGGATGCCCTACATAGTAATCAGGTGGGATCCCTAGCAAATTAACCAAAAACCTCAATTTGCTCAGCTTTAGGTTGACAAAATAATATTTTTACAATAATATGAACGCAGACACTAAAATTATAAGCACCGGGTTTGCGGGTATACCATGTATTTTTGTTATTTTTCAAATAATTAATCTTAACAGATGCATTTCATACTCTTAAACAATTTTTGTTTTTGATACTTGTTTCTTCGCCATTTTTAATGTATTGTTATGTTTTTCTTCTGAATTAGAATAAACAGTAACTTAACAATTCCAATTAGGTATTACGGGGGGGATTTGCGCCTAGGAGGTGGTTGAGGCAGGTCCTTCTATACGTCATGCTGGTGTCCTCACTCTTTCCTAGAAACGGTTTTTAATACATTTCAACCTTTTTTATTCCAAATATAAAAACAAGCATTGTATGTTTTCACATTAACACATTGTTACTAAAAACAGTGCAGTCATTCATAACCTTTTCTTATAATCGCTTTACGGGAATAAACGATACAGCAAAATTCACAATGCGTTGTTTTAGGAAAGGCCAAGGTCTTAATTAGAATTAAATTATTATTATTATTAGGACTTTGTTAAAGAATATGTACCGGGTGACAATGACATCAAAGTCATGTCTCTATCTCCTTTACTTATCAACGGATTTCCATGAAACTTGGTACAATGATATTAAACACAATTTAGTATTGCCGACTTCCGGTTTCACCAGAAATTTCATTAACTTAGATTTTTTAAATGGATCGCTCTGTATATTTTGTTTGTTTTTTAATCCATGGCCTAAATTACATACGACGTGTTACCAAATTTTACATAAAAATAAAATAGCGCATGATGCATACCGTTAGATCGGTAATTAAATTGTCTATTTAATGGCATGCGCAGGATGGCCCTTGGTAGGTGTCATTTGAAAAAATGACTTTTTCTCAAAAAACGTATTGAGCAAATTTTATTCGTTCATTAAGAATTGGTTATTGCGAGTTACTACAGTCAATTTGTACAGATTTTCTCCAGTCACGGCCTTCTATCATAACAATTTAAAATTGGAAAAAACGATTTTTTTGTTTAGAAAAATGATTAAGCCGTACATTCAAAAATTATAAAATATACAGAGCGATCCATTTAAAAAATTAAAGTTAATGGCATTTACGGTGAAACCGGAAGTTAACTATTTTAACTATATTTATTCGTCAATCAGAAATTATGTGTAGTATCTCTGTGTCAAATTTGATCCAAATAGATTCATAAATAAAGGAGATATAAGCATGACCCTGGTATCATTGTCACCCGGTATAACTGGAAAAGATTATCAAATCGATTGTTTTTACCTGGAGGTACTGACATGTCGATGACATGATATTAAACTAATCTCCAATGTTTTTATAGTTTCTAAACAACTTGATCGCAAAAAATAATTTCAATTTTTTGTTTTTTATGAAAAAGTCATTGGGGACTACCAGATAAGGTTGACACTGATTGCTATGGTCATGTTATGGGCAAATTACTTTATTCGAATTTTGCTCAAGTTAAGCAGTAACTCATAAGACCTATGATATTAAATTTCTCCCGAAAGGTGCCGTCTTTGAGAAAGTTTTTTTTAATCGGCGGTGAAGAACGTCTAAATCGGTAGTGAAGTAATCTATTGTTTTACGGTTTTTTGTAGGTGACAGGGCGACAGATAAACGTCAACCGACGTCAACATAACCTTCAAAACTTGGTTAAAATGTTATTTCACGATTTTTCGATTTAAAAAAGCACAATGTACTCCTCGGGACGGAAGTTCCTTTTTATCCCATATGTGGCTTATTTGCCTTGGCCCTACTGGCCTCGGCAACTAAATCCACATTCGTCATAAAAAGTTAAACGTCAGTGTCTTAGTATACAAATTACTATTCTTCGTATTTTTTTATAATTAATAGAATAGCAATTTTAGTTTTTATTTAGAATGTGATTATTGACTGGAGTCAACCTGGGAGGACAAGTATAATAGATATACAAGTTTTTTATGAGAAATATTACTAATTCGTTAGAATCTTCATATTTTATTCAGGGGCGTAACTTACAAGGGGGCTGGAATGGTTCAATTACCCTATCTGTTTTGTGCGTGGTTTTATCTGATATAGGCCCACTTGCGCCCGGCCCACTTGCGCCCACCGCCATTTTCGACCCATTTGCGCCCCAGAAGAATGTCAACGGTAATTAAGGTTTCATTTGCCTCCAGGCTTGCATCTCATTAGTCATCAGGACACCCGAACTTAGCCGACTGACTAGTGCGGCGGTCTTCTACCTGCAAATTAGTTATTACAAAAACACAAAATTTTATAATTTTTCCCTTAGCTGCCCTAACTTCTATGCGTTTCTGTTGATACTTTAAATGTTTGTGTTTATTTGAGATTTATTTTAAAATTTTAGTAAGTTTTTGCGCTGGTATCAAATTTATTGATTAATAATTCAGATTATTAGATTAGCGTATTTTATCAGCGTGTCAGTGACACCTAGGTTTTAAACATAATGTTATAGGAATTCAACAATATACTAAGTAACTTTTTATACTTTTTTTTATATAGTTCTCCATCCACTTTTAGAAAATAAATGAAGGAGTTACTTAGTAGAGGATAGGGCTGATAGGTTAACAAAGGTTGTACCATTTATAACTTTTTTTAATAGTTTTTGTCAACTAAGGTCTTTCTATTTTAGCTGACCTTCGCCTGTGTTTCATTTAGTATAAAAAGAATTTATGGTTTATTTGCTAGAATAAAGACAATATTATTAAAAAATACTCGATTATTGTTTATTGAATGTGGCAAAAATGACTAAAAGTTTCGGTTCTGCTTGGTTTGAAAAGAATTTTAAGAGTATTTTCAGTTTTTGAAAAAACAAGTAGGCCTTCACAGGAAAGTGATAACTATTTTATTTTCAGGTGAACTACCCTTTTTGTTTATGATATAGCCAAATTTTATTAAGAAAAGTTGTTCAGAATAATAAATTGTGGCCCTATACAAAATTTCAGAAAGATCTGCCGACTTAGAAAAACCCGTTATTTTTTAGATTTCTTTCCAATTATAAATCTTTAAAGTTTTCACACACAACAAAATTGAATTTTAATATTAAGTCTTGGTATGTGAAATTTTGAAAAACGTTTAAAAAATTGAAAAATTAATTTTTAGCTAAAGTGACAAAAAATACTTATTTTCTGGCCTTGAGATTGTTCAGTTATCTAAAGATAACACGCCCTAAAGAATCTTATTGTAATCTTACTTAATTTCCGAGAAATAGCACTTTTTGGATTTTGACAATTTCGAAAAACTCAATTTTCTAAATAAATAAAAATCACTCGGTATATATGATAGGGGCTAAATAGGTTTTTAGACAAGCACAAATTATTGACTTAAAAAGTTTTTTTGACAAACCTAAAAATTTTTTTTCCATATGTCGACTTTTTGGCGGACACTGTATAAGTGTATGTGTAGAATGTTTTCTTTTGGCTCGGAATTTGTTCCGCAGACTGACACAAAACTACTGTAGTTACCGATTTCAACAAAATTTTCACCAAAAATCGTTTGGATCCTAACTTAGACTCAGATTTTGGAAGTAATTAAAAAACTGTAAGGCCAATAACAGTAGCGTCAAAATAAAACAAAAGCATAGATTAAATTTTGGTTATATTTTTTTATTAAAAAGTGAACCACACATTCTTGGGACGCTGTATTGTCTGTTACGAATAATAGCGACTTAAAAGCTTTTAGTCATTTTTGTCAGATTCAATAAACAGTAATCGAGTATTTAATAATAATATTGTTTTTATTCTACCAAATAAACCATAGATTCTTTTTATACTAAATGAAACACAGGCGAAGGTCAGCTAAAATAGAAAGATCTTAGTTGACAATAACTATTAAAAAAGTTATAAATGGTACAACCTTGGTTAACCTATCCGCCCTATTCTCGACTAAGTAACTCCTTCATTTATTTTCTAAAAGTGGATGGAGAACTATATAAAAAAAAGTATAAAAAGTTACGTAGTATATTGTTTAATTCCTATAACATTATGTTTAAAAACTAGGTGTCACTGACATGCTGATAAAATGCGCTAATCTAATAATCTGATTTGATACCAGTGTAAAAACTCTTACTAAAATTTTAAAGTAAATCTCAAACAAACACAAACATTAAAGTATGCTACCTACCAACAGAAACGCATAGAAGTTAGGGCAGCTAAGGGAAACATTGTAAAATTTTGTGTTTTTGTAATAACTAATTTGCAGGTAGAAGACCGCTGCACTAGTCAGTCGGCTAAGTTCGGGTGTCCTGATGACTAATGAGATGCAAGCCTGGAGGCAAATGAGACCTTAATTACCGTTGACATTCTTCTGGGGCGCAAATGGGTCGAAAATGGCGGTGGGCGCAAGTGGGCCGGGCGCAACTGGGCCGACACCATACTAATACATTTATCAAAAATCTCAAAGCTTGATTTATCTTACATCTTACCGTGTTCGGACACCCCCCACCACTTTCCCTTAAGAGATAGAGCAAAAAGCATGTAAGGAAGCGAATTTATCTCAGCTTTAAAACGGTGTCCATTTTAGCTATCTGTAATATAAGAATATTTCTAAAAAAACGGGATCTAAAATTCAAGAATGCGATTACGCCCCCTGTCGGCGATTCTAGAAACTTAAAAATAATTTCCAGCATTTTCTCTTGGCCGCTTTAGTCATAATTTTTTTTACTCCAAGTCTTTACGACAAATACTTTTCGAAATAGAGCCGAGAGCCATTCTAATTGAGACACCCGCTACTACTCGTATTAACTTAAATTTTTATTTTACACAGTAATGTTAAATACTATAACATTACAAGCCAGGTAAAACAGGTTTTACTGGCGATAGGATTGGGATGACTGGCGAGCCGTTAGGCGAGCCTGTCATATCCTTGAGCCAGTAAAAATGGTTACCTGGCGTGTATTGTTGAATGTTTTATTTGTTCCTCACTTGTAAATAACTAGAAATTCACCATTTGTTCAAAATGTCAAACTGACAAGCAACTAAATTAATCAATATGACACATACTAAGGAAGACAACTCTGGCTTTGCACGCTATCATTTATCTATGAGCACGCTTGTAAAATATAACTGGCTAGCCAGTAAAAAATTTACTGGCTAGCCAGTTAAGAAACATTTTCAAGGTGAATACAGTGACTTGATAAATTGATGTTTACAAGTGAGGAACAAATAAAATAATTAATTGTAACATTTACATCATGCACGTTGGATCTTCGAAATAATAAATTATACAAATATACAGGTTTTTTTTGAAGCCAATAGTTTATACACGAAATTTACACACAAATATGATACACAGTTTTTGATATGTTTGGTTCCCCCATTTTGCAGAGATAAGGTGTCACATGACTTCCATAGGGAATGTTACAGGCAAAGCGCATACAAGCATTTTAAATTTTTCTAGCTTTTGTTGATTATACTCTGGCAAGAAGTAATAATACACCATAATGCAATAATCAATGTTTAACAAGTTTTAGTTTTAATTCTTCATCAAGTTGCAACTTGAGGTGATACAATGATTTTAATTTATAAAGCGTAATTTTATAAACATTGTTAACGTGTTCGTTAAAGCACAGTTTATGATCCATATATAAACCTACATTTTTTGCGAGTGAAATCCATTCAATTGCAGTACCATTAACCGTAACAATTACATATTACATCTCTATGTCTCTGCAAATCTATACATCTCGCTACAGTTTTATTGGGGTTTATTTTTAAGCCATTACTAGTACGTCATCGGAATACATGATCGAAATCTATGTTTAATAAATCAATAGTCTTTCGCGCCATTAGCAGAACAATATTTGTACAACTGCACGTCATCTGCATATAAATGCAATCGACAATGTTTAACTACTTTTGGAAGGTCAAATGTAAAAATAGAAAATAGTATTGGCCCGAGGTCACTGCCCTGGGGTACGCCGCTAGTAGTAATTTTTAACTGCGAATATACTTCATTGTTTATTTTAACTCTTTGCTTACGTTAATTTAAAGAATTATGAAACCAAGCCAGGGCAGAATCGTTGAAACCAATGTACGATAGCTTAACTATAAGTAAACTAAAATTAACTAAATCGAATGCCTTAGATTGATCCAGTAAAGTCAAGAATAGGTAGTTTAGTTAGCTAAGTACGCTCGTAAAAGCATTTTTTTATTTTCTTTTTTTAATTCGCGTTTCTGTTATTTTTTAAATAAAGGGCTGAAATTTTGGTTACATAAATCCTCACTCTTCCTTTACAAAACTGAAAACCTCAGATCTGTATTTCGGGCCTCAAACAGATTTTTTTATCTGCCCGTGCCCGGTGTGTTTTATTTCTTGGCGTAGCCTTGTATATTTTTTCACATTAAACTAAAAGCGGTAAATTTAAACTAATTAAAATTAAACTTCACATTTCTACAATTTTTCAATATTTTTTATTTCTTTTTTCAAAAACCGATTACACAATGCTTGTTTAATCTTTTTCTTACTTCAATGTACATTTTATATAAAAATTTAATTGTGATATTTGCTATAAATTATATGATTTTTTTCCATTATAAATGTTTGTAGAATTTGACAATTGTTTTCAGTCAAATTACATCTTACATGTGCATTGAAACGTTAAAATATTTTATACATTTTAAGAAGATTTTTGAAATTCCGCATGACGGCAAGCCGTATAAAAATATTTGCCTTCTCAGCAATGTCCTTATTCTAGTGTAAGAATAAGAAAATTTTAAAAATGCACAATTAGTTATTCGCCAATTGGAAATAAAGTAATAATCTTGAGATTGTAATAGGTACAATAATGAAATCGTTACTACTTTTCTGCAGTGCTGGGTGTCTTAATACTATATAAAAGTTCAAAAGACGTATGCTAATTTTATTCAAGGTATAATACGATAATATTACAAACGGCGTGATAGTACTCAAGAATATAATTTCTGAACAATATTCATAAGAACGTTGTTCTTATTTTGTTGAGTACCATCACGCCTAGGAGTTTATATTTTATAACACTATTATTGACGCCCTGTATGTTTTATAGTTTATCACACATACTTGTTCTCCTTCTGTGTTTTTCTTAACCTGTCATATACATGCAATATCGGATATTGGAGTAAGGGTTAAATTTATATTCTCTAATAGTGCTTGGCGATGTATATCGTTGTATACATTTCAAGTTCTTACAAAATGTGTTTCCTAGTATGGTTTTCCATTGCCTTTCACAGAGTTTACGATCATGTAAACGTATTAATCTATAGTCGATCATTCCGTATAGATGAAATCGTTTATTTTAACCAGAAGATTAATTGTGTTACAATAATACTAAATTTTAGTGTAGTTTTAAAGACTTACAGTTCAAATATAAAAAATTTAAAAATATTTTCTCTTTCAGGAATTATGACCCTTACACGAACCCCGTGTGAGCTCGACAAGATGAGCCTCTTCCAAGACCTCAAGCTCAAGAGACGGAAAGTTGATTCTCGATGCAGTAGCGACGGTGAGTTTGTATTGGTTAGGCACGCTGTGCAGTTTATTCGTGGTTAAATTTGCGGGACAACCAAAATTGAAAACCCGCTGCAACATAACAGAGTTCCTGAATCTGATACGTACACAATAAGATGCGTATCTGTCATAGACCGATTTGAAGAACCCCCTGACAACATCATTTTAAACCTGAACTATATCACCCATCTGAATATCATTCATGTCGTACATTAGGAAAATAAAATACTTTCTTTAAACTGCAATCTATTGCTATCTAACATCAATGGTTTAACAATGAAGATAAACATGTTTCAGTTGGTCGTTCTTGAAATTTGTCCTTGCAGTTTTGTATGTTTCCTAAATATCAAGGGTATCTTCTAAAGATTCGTAGAAGAAGCAAAATCACATTATCTAATGACAACTTTTCTTTAAAATATATTACTATTAATGACATAGTGAAGTATTTAAAATGGAGAACTTACTTATTATCAAACGTTTACGTTATTAATAGTAATCAATCATTTATGGCCTAGTCTAATTACTTTTAATATTGAACTAACCTTGGTTATTTGTAATTTAAAGTGCATAGTTCTGAAGGGCGGCAAAGATGAAATCTATACTATCTATATACTATACAGTGTGGTCCATTAAGTGTGCAACAAATGGGAATTTTTTTTATTAGTTGTACAATCGAAATTTAAATATTGCCAAAAGTTAGTGCATGTTTGATAACCATATCAGATGCCCTTAGAATGGCTTCAAGTCAAACAATATACAGGGCAGGACAAAAAATATGAAATTCGTTCAAGAACAAAGTTACCTTATTTCAAAAAATATAGCAAAATTTTATTAAGAAAAGTTGTTTAGAATTAAAAGTTATGCTCAAATACAAAGTCACGGCCTCCTATTCGAATTTTGATTTTTTTTTTGGAAAATTTTGTATTACCTTCGTATGATACATATTTTTATTATTTTTATTTTATATGTATTTAAAGTAGCCACAACCACATCCCTTTTAAATAACTTTTAGCAACTTGAAGCGTATTTGTAAAATTTACTTGGATTTATATTTTTTTAGGTAAGCGTCCACTTCATGTTTGTTGCAACGATATTTAACAGAACTTTAGAATTTCGTAAATATTCTTTTTAACAAGGCAAATGCTTTACTAATAATAATTTACATATGAAAAACTCTTAATAAAATCAGAATAATAAAAATATGTATCATACGGGGATAATACAAAATTTTACAGAAAAAAGCATCAAAATTCGAATAGGTGGCCGTGACTTTGTATTTGAGCATAACTTTTGATTCTAAACAACTTTTCTCAATAAGATTTTGCTATATTTTTTGAAATAAGGTAACTTTATTCTTGAACGAATTACATATTTTTTGTCCTGCTCTGTATATTGTTTGACTTGAAGCCATTCTAAGAGCATCTGATATGGTTATCAAACATACACTAACCTTTGGCAGTATTTAAATTTCGGTTTTACAACTAATAAAAAAATGTCCCATTTGTTGCACACTTAATGGACCACACTGTATATTAGTTAAACTAAATAAAACATTTCCTATGTACCCCAAAAAATTATGAGAAATCTGCAATTTACTGTAAAAACTAAGAGTGCCTTCAAAATCGATATCGATATCATGAAGTAAAAATTATACGTTTTTAAACCATCAAATCATTGAAATATATATTTTTATGTTTTATCAAAACTATTTATATTTAATCAATTAAAAACGTTTCGACTTTGTAACTTAGCGTGTTTTTTAACATATATTAGATTAGATGATAAATTAAAATACTGTACTGCGAACAAAATTGTATATGTATTCAAAAGTTCCGAATTATTATTCAACAAGGAATAAAAATTATAATCTCGTTGAACTTTTACACACTAACAGGTCCTCTCATTAAACTTGAAGAAGTCAAATATTTCCAAATCGATGTATGCCTGATGCTACCGAGATGTGAAATGGATTCTTAGTTAAACGTTAAACGTTATCTCAACGTGCGAAATTTCAAACTTCTGAAAGATTGTTTACAATACCATTAGTGGCGACTCGTGATAATTGTATTTGGGAGGTTTAATTTTTAACAATAACTAATAAAAAAATAATTAATGATTCACCTACATTCCGTCGATTTTTAATTCAAATATAACAATGATTTTTAATTTTAATAATCAAAAAGTAAACGTCATATGCATACAACAAAAAGTATTAAAATACAATAGGAAATGTACATACCTATGTGTTAAAAAACGAAACACGTTTATTTCACATCCATAAAAAGTAATTAAGACTGCCGTAGGCCGTTGAAGTTTATTTTTATTTTAACTTTTTCAGCTAACGGTAGGCTTTTAAAATTAATGTTGGGGATACTAAGAAACTACATGAAACAATCGAAATCGCCCAAGATAAAAAACCTGCTGCAAATAGTAATGGGTGATATCGTAATTTTTCAATCGCACCGTAAGTCGTTATTGCGACTTTTTTATATAAGGATTTTAAAGCGTGACGTGGACACGACTTTCACACCCCGTTCATTTCGTATATGAGTACCTAACCCGTGAAAAGTATCAAATCTGTGAAGGCACAACTTCGCTTCTCTTTGTTCTGCAGTTATAACAGTAAGAACTAATTTAGTACCACAACAATGCCCGGAGCACTAATACATTCATTTTCATTGTCAAAAATTGCATCACATTTGCTATCAACGCGGCGCTACTGTTACCCTCCGATTGCATTACATTTCGGGAGCACTACCTATATTTTTAAAAATTTGTGAATTTATTAATTCGTTACGATATTTAGTAGTAATAATAATTATTATATTTATTTCTTGATAACAGTTTGATGCGAAATGGCATTCTTACAATAAATAGGATTGCCGTTTTTTATCATATTGTTTCTTCTTTATTAGTTATATTCCTTGAACCAATTAGTTAACATTAAAACATATTTCTCCATCATATTCTCTTTTATACAATATTTTTAAAGTCTGTACTATATGTTCTCTTAAAATTACAATCTGAATAGTTTGGACAACTAGAAACATTTAAAAAATAACTCGTTTTATGAATTCTTGCTGTGTCAGCTGCATTATGAATGTTTTGCGTTTGTTTTCTCGTAATTGTTAATTAGTACTACTTTCCATAACAGTCATTAAGCGTTAGTTCAATAATAAAGCCTTTAAATTGTTCGGAAATTACTAGTTCCGAAAAATGTATGCCACCTGCATAAAAATATTGCTACAAATAAATAAATGCCGTTAATGAAATTCCTTTTTCCAAAAAGTGAATATAAAATTTGTTGGATTTTAAATTCCAAAACGAAGGAAAATGTTGCTGGAAAGCGGTCAACTTAAGCGGAAATGTGGAAAAGAATCAATAATTGGCATAAGTAGAATATCTCATTAAACCTTGGCATTATCGTAATAGCAATATAAATATTGTCAGTTGCTTAATACCATCATATTTTATGAACTGTATATAATAAAATACGAGTCTGGAAGCATTTTACAAATATTATATTTACTATGTACTGTAAAAATTAAATAATTAGTGAATATAAGTTAACTTAAATTGTATTCATTATCAACATCATTTGGTCATTTTTTGACGAAATTATCAGCGAATGACTTCAAAACGTTTTTAGCAGGGTCTTGAACAGTAATGTAACCGGAAACCGAAAGCAACCGTAACGTAGCGAAAATCAATTTTTAAAAATTTAAAACCCATAATCGAAAACGTAACCGAAATAAAAATACTTCTTTGCAAGTAAAAGAATTTTGCTAATCCCAATTAATACTGAGAATGAATCTTTTCAAAATTTTGGCGTATGCACACAATGAAATGAATACATCACGCTTGACAAAACAACAGTTATCAATATTCTCGTTTTTTTTTAATTATGTATATTTTTTAAATTAATTGTTTATGAATCCAAGGTACAGCGTTTTGCTTTCAACCGAGCAACAAGAAAGAGCAATACCAAACGATTAGTGAAACTATACAGAGTATCCCAGAAATAAGCTCCCAAAACCCATAAAGGAGCCAATCAGTTAACACAGTCTATGAAATAATTATAAAAATCGGTCTTTGCGTTGCTGAATTAAAAATTATTAAAGTTTTATCAAAAAATGTAGTGCGCTACTGCTTTTTACTTAACTGTTCTTGACCTATTAATTATTGTTAAAAATATTGTTGTTAATCACAGCCACATTACAACCACCTTGTCAATAGTGAACGCATTTCCTTAGCAGCTATATCTTTCCGAAAGCCGGCGCATCTGGGTCGGATACAGGGTTTTCAGAAATAAAAAAACTCTAATTTTTTGGGCCAATTCTCACCTTCAGGATACTGCAAATTATTGTGCACTTATTTCTGGGACACCGTGTATATGTATAGCTACTCTGTTCAAAAATTAAAAGAGGCTAGTATTAAAACAGAAGTTCCGATTAAAGAATGGTTAACATATATTCAATAGCATTAAAAAACATTAATAAACTTTACTTTGAACGAGTTGGAATTTTATTTTGAATCAAATAAATGTCATAATCAGAGATATGTCATAGTTTATACTGTTACCAATACAGGATAAAAAATAACTATCTAAAATTTTATCAACCTAATTCAACAGGTGGTATATTTTTTTAGTCTCATACTTAAAATTCAACATTACAATTAAAAACTACATAGTATGTAACTAGGCGGAAGATGAAATGGCCAATTCTGTTGATGAAAAAAAAATATCTAGAATCAGATTGTGAATTGCATATGTTGTTAAATGAAAAAATCTAAAAATACTGAAAACTGTACCTAATCGAAAATCATCAAGGTGAGCATTAAGGGTAACCAGAATCGTAACCAAAATTTAAAAATGTTTGAACTGTATTCGAAAATTGACAACGTGGATTAATCCTCCGCAATAACAATATTCGAGAGAATAGCTTAAATTTCTTCGGAAATGTATAGCTTATTATTATTATTTATTATTATTCGAAAACTAACATTTTATTTCGGTTCATGTACCTAGTCTTTAACAATTAAATTCTTAACATTCTATTCGTTAATTTATAATTTTGATACGCATTTTTTTTAACTAAATTTTTTTGTAGCATTCTGATAACCAAACATCCATCGTTTTCAGTTTTTCTGAGAGATACTTATGCGGCCCTAAAATCCATGTATAATGTTGAATTCCAGGACATGAGTAATTTGAAAATTTGTGTTCAGAAATACTGTCATTACTTTTTTACATTTTTAACGGGGTTTACTTATTATCTTAAAACTGGCATAAATCTAAAATGTATATCAAATTAGTTAGTTCTTGTAATAAGATTTCAGTATCACGTGATTAAATTATTATGAAACAGCCTTGTCATTTATTTACAATCTTATAACACCGAAGGTGTTTTTGTTAAGTCTAGGTTACGTTACCTTTATACATGAAACTGAATATAATTGTAATGTGGCGTATTTAAAGAAGTAGTGAAGTAGACAACATACTTAGACGATGTCAACATCAAATGACGTTGAGGAACAGGAATCGTAATTTTGGCAACCCAGGCCAGAAGAGCAACCATACATTTCAAAAATACGTATATTTAACAATGAAATTACGTATTTTGAAATAGTTATTAGGGAGTTTTTGCACAACGTTACGTTAAAATAACGTTACGTTAAAACCGAAACATTCGATTTGGATTGGCTGTATCGTTGATGTCGCTAGGTAACATAGGCTTTAACGGGCCGTTATTTTCACGGAACGTTATGCAAAAACTCCCTATTAACGTCATTACGCCGTTATTTGCATATCGGCCGTGTGTCGTTCAACATTTTTCGTAATAAAAATGTATGCATTTTAACAATAACTTATTAAACATAATTTTTTAAAAACACTTGTTTCTTAACGGCCACCAGCCGTTATAATCCTTATCGGCCGGCGATCGTTTTCAATTACTTTGTTTTTTAAAGATCACGGAGTCCTTAATGGCCGGCGGCCATTGTGATCCTTACGGCCGACCGCCGTTATGAATGACTTTTCATGTGTTTGCTTAGTTCAGTTAAAATACCATAACGGTACAGTACGAGTATTACGAAGAATGTTATCTTGTTATAGTGGTACTATTGTAATGTCATAAATCACGCGATACTGAAATTTCCTTACAAGATCTATAGATTCTACAGGGAAATCAAAAATAAACTTGATTGCGGGAGCCCGTGAAACATATGACGACTGTCTACATTGCGCTTTATAAAACTACATTTGAAATACAATTAACTGTATTATCAGTTCATGTGAATAACACAGTCTGATAAGCTACATATTACACAAATATGCAAAAATATGTAATTTAAACAAAATGTATACTTACATTAAATTGATAGGTATAGTATTCCAACCAAAAATTGGAAAGTTATTTAAAATCCAGTACACCATGAAAAGTGTAAGTCATGTCTAAGTTGGTTTCATACAATCGGTAAATAATATTCTAATGTCAATCACCTTTCAAGTAATGACAGTTCATCTGCAAACTGTACATGTAACTGTTTTGTTAAGGCATTGTAACATTGGGCATGATTTAAGTAGGTACTAGTTGAGTTTTTAAAACCGTATAGTAGCATAGAAAATGTTGAAAAACGTATATGTCTTCCAAACTTCCCAATGCATCTGTCAAATTTGAAGGTTACTGTCGAAGTGTCACTGAATGACAATCAAACAGTAATTTTATGAATTAAATTACGAAGTGACTTACTGTTCTCAATGCTGGCCTGATTTTAAATAGCTTTCCAATTTCTGGTTGGAATACTATAACATTAAAAATAACATGTGGATAGGTTAAAAAATGCGCTCAAAATAAATGTTAAAAAAATGACAGTTCCATGTCAACAAAAAGCATGCTTCAAGTTAGGCAACTTTTATTGTTTTCAATGGCTACCGCGATGTAGAAAAGCCAAGAAATCATTGATGAATTTAATATTTAGTCAGTACAATAACATTAATTGTGTCCATTCATTATGAAACTTTTTACAATACCAAGGCAATGACTTCAGGCTACTGAAACCTTTTCTTCAAGAAAGTAATGTTCCAGGGCATTCTCGCTTGATAACATTTTCGAACTTATTTTGTGGAGTTGACGTAAAAATAGTGGCATTAAACCATTTCTGTAGAATTCAGAGTGGTTAAGTAAGCAGTCCAAATCTCGATCCACGAATTTATTGCAATATAATTTCGTATTTGTGTAGACGTAGATTGATGTCGAAAACCAAGACACCAACACTTTTTGGTACGATTTTCCAGTCGCATTCCTTATTTTTTTCATGATATTTTACCAGTTTCTAGACAGGTAGTTATTATTATTACTGTTCTGTTGATAAATGCGAAAGTATCTGAGTCGTAGTAATACATGAAAGTTGTGTCTATGGTAACATATCTATTCAAAAACATTATTATCTTCTGTAAAACAGTTGCAGCTGAACTGTGATATTCTCATTCTTGTTAATTTTTAATCAGCATTGCAATAACTTTGGATAATTACCCTAATAAAATGTAAACAACGCATTTATGCGAAATATTCAATGTCAGATGTTTCTACTAAATGATTTACTATACAAATACACATATTTTATGTACTCATACATCATCAACATTGTACGTTGTTAGCGCGTAGGCAAGGCTAGGCTTCCCTTCATCCCTTCATTTTTAAACTGGAAATTATACCCTCAACCTCTAGATTTTAGCCATAAAAGACGAAAATAGTTCGTTACTTTTCAGGGAAACCCAAGTCATGATTGTAATTGATCTCTATTTTTCAACTACGCCACATGTAAAAAAAATGTATTTTTCAAGGCCAAATAGTTCAAAATTAAAAATTATAATTGCGCCTGAAAAATATTTATTTGAAAAGTAAGTTTTCTTATTTTTTTTTCGACCCAAAAAGAAAATAACCAGTGTATCAACTATTTTTTAAAAATATAAATGAAACAAAACAAAACTTCTTAACAAAATGGTTGGAATCTCGAAAATTAAATTAGCAAGGTACGGATTACATACTATGTTCTACATAATTATTATTTTCCATTTCAAACGTTTCGGTATATATGCCACTGTATGTTGAGTGACAGTACTAATTTAATAAAGATTTTTCCTTGAATGTACTTTGACGATTTGCTTATTAAGTTGAAGAAAAATCAAACTTTTGATATTTAGGTAAAGCTAAACGGGATTTAAACGATGGTCATAATTTGATATATATCAGAACATATATTTAAAAAACAAATGCTAATTATACATACATAGGTAATGAGAGTAGATTGATTACCATACTTGGTGCTAGTAAACACTTTCCAATATAATATAGTAATGAATTGTAATATTGTAATTTAATAACTGTCTGTGTTATCGCTTCACGAAAATATAGCGCATAAAGTTGATTCATTTCGATACTTGAACAAATGAACCTTGATAAGTTTCGTATTACGTAAGTATAGAGTAAAGTTGTCCAAATAAAAAAAAGAAACCATTAAATAAGTTATATATAACGAATGAGATCTTTTGCATTTGAAAAAAAAATTCGTTATGCTCTGAAACTTTGAAAGTAATATTCGCAGAAAAGTTATCATTCTGTAGTAAAATAATTATAGTAAGATATTGCAGCCCTCTCCATCGCAGAATTTATCTGTAAATATTTGGATGTGCCAACTACACCTACCAGAAACGAAATCTAAATATTTTGTACAGACTATCCCTACTTTCCTCGGAAGTTGCGCATTTTAGAAGTTTACAAAAATTTACATTGCTAAAGCTTATATAGAGAATATATTTACCATATAAGTGCAACAAGTTGCAACAAAATTTAATTTCGAAAATTAGATGGAAACCAAGGTCAACACTGAACGAACAATTTTTACAATAATATTTACATGCTTCTTAATATTACTGAAATACGCGAATAAGAAATGTATAGATGTCTACAATTAGTACATCTTAGAACAATTGAGTGATTGCATTGTAAATACTGGGAGATCAACAATAAACTTGCTCGCGGGAGTCATTCAAAACAATAAATCTTGTCTAATCTGTAGCATGCTTTCTGTTGTCATAGGACTGTCGTTTTTTTAAATTTTAAAATCCATTTTGAACGCCTTGTTCCGCTTGTTATTTTTAATGTATATATTGGGTTTTAATTACATGTTTTTCATATTTGGGTAGCCTATTAGACTGTTAAAGTCACATGAATTAATAATACAGTTAATTGTAGTTCAAATGTAGCTTTATAAAGTGCAGTGTAGACAGTGGTCATAATTTTCATGGTCTGCTATCAGTTTTATTTTTAATCGTTTTTGTGGTGAGTGGTTTTGAGAAAAACGATTGGCACTATATGTTACAAGCTATATACAGTGTGTCCAAGATAAGGAGAGACAGTATGTGGATCTCATTAATAGTGAGAGATACAAATTTGGTTAAATGGGAAAAATGTTGCGTATTTAAAGACTAACAAAATGAGGCCTAGAAATGATATGATTTTTCGTTTTTGAGTTATCTTAAAAACCCAATTTTTAATTCAATTTTTTCTGCGTTAATATTAAAGATAGATCAAAAAACTAATATAGCAACTTTTAATTAAATTGAAGACTGCGTTATCAAGTCTTTATCCGTTTTGTCTCTGAGCATCTATCATGCATTTTATAAAATACGGTTCTTATTTTACGATTTCCGAATTTGACAACAGAAAATAAGGACAGTGTTAAAAAAAAACGAAGTCGATGATGGTTACTCAGAGACTAAACGTCCGATAAAAAATTGATAATGTAATATTTAAGTCCATTAAAAGTTGCTATAAAAGGTTTTGTCAGTTTTGCTCCACAATAGAATTAAAAATTCAAAAATTCGGTTTTTTAAGATAACTCAAAAACGAAAAACCATATCAAGGATGTCTAGGCATTATTTTATTAGTCCTGTTCCCATTTAACCAAATTTGTATCTCTTACCACTAACAAGATCCCCATACTGGCCCTCCTTATCTTGAACACACTGTATACAGGGTTTTCAAAGTTAAGTCGGCACTATTGCTAACTTCGTTATTATTGGAGCTACAAAGTCAGTTAAATAGGCAAACTAGTAGTATTTTTTTCGCCAATTACGATGGTGAAAACGGAATCAAAATCTAACATCGCGTTCGCGAGTTATGTCATTGCCAGGGCCACTAGAAGCGTTTACAAGCGGGCTCAAGAATGCTTGGAGCAAGAGGGTGATGTTTTTGAGCATCTAATTTGAGTTTTGTTTTTATAAGTTCATAGAATAATTTGAAATAAACGATATTGTTTCACTTCATGGATATTATTTTTAATTTATATTTTATGATAAGGCAAAATTGCCAGCAACACAGCCAGCTTGAGGAATTTGAAAAATAATCAATACCTTTGTCATTTTTGACATTAGGATAAAAGGACATAGGACACTTTTTGTTCAGAATTCAATTTCCTATCGATTATGAATATTGTATACTGAGTGTCCTATTTGAAAAAATTGAACTTTTTTATATAACTCGCGAACGGGTTGTTCGATTTTGATTCCGTTTTCACCATCGTAATTGGCGAAAAAAATACTACTAGTTTGCCTATTTAACTGACTTTGTAGCTCCAATAATAACGAAGTTAGCAATAGTGCCGACTTAACTTTGAAAACCCTGTATATATACAGGGTGCTCCAAAAAGAATGGAACGCCGTCTAAAGGGATACTATTCCCATCAAAATAGGCAGATAGAAACAAAGTAAAGAATCAAGTTCAAACTAGGCATTATATCGTTTTGCTAATATTCTTAAAGTCTCGTAACAGAAATTAGATGTGTAAGGGGGCATAACTACTAGTTTTATATAATGTACCTGTATAATAGTTTAGTATATACAGGTACACTAGTTTTATATCTGCACATTTTTGGTACCACGGGTATGATATTTTAGTAGACATAATAATTTTATATAAGAAAAACGTGTACTTGATTTGTACAAAAAATGCAACGATTTCCGAGATACAGGTATTTGAAATTATTTTTACATCCACAAAATTGCTATTGGGCCTAAATACAAATCATATTTGTTATTTCAGAATTGGAAAATTTGAGACATTTTAACAATGATAATACGTACTCGTAAAAATTAATTTCCGGGGAATGCATAAATTATGGCCCATGATATCTTAACTTTTCGATACCGGAGGGGGGTACAGTTTGCACCTCAATATCAGAATTTTTCTAATTTTTGTTTGAAGGTTTGAGACTTTCACAATACCTTTCTACCTAATCTTTCTTTGTAATATGGAGTAACATCTGTTAGCATTACTTTGTAATTTTGTGTTGTAAACTTTGCAAAATTATGTAAAATGTTGTCTGGGGTATGACAGAATGACAGAGTCCACAATCAGAAAAAATCTTTAGGACGGTGAGTCTTATGTCCACGTAATAAAGACCGCAAGACAAGAAAAACCTTCAGTTTGTGTCAAAGCTTTGCTTGTACAGAACATCAAACAACTACACAAACTACAACGAGTTCTAATTGTTAGATCCGTGAAGCAGATCCGTAAGGCACAACAACAGAGTAATTGCTTTTTTCTTAGTCGCAATATACAATAGTAATTTCACTTTTTTTACTGTTATAATAAAAATAGTTTTTATAAATTCTACTTGAAAAGAGTCTTTATATTATTTTCAGCCATTTTATAATACGTCTATATATTTACCAATAGTATGGGATACCTACATAATATACCCCGTTCGTCAACTACGAATTTTTTACCCTTCGGTATCGAAAGGTTAAGTGAAAAACTCCGACTTAAAAAAATGCAAAGATTGTTGACTAAAAATTATTTCAAATTAATTTATCTCTGAAACCATTGAATTTTTCGATAGAAATCAAGAACTCCTTTTTTTCTGAATTTTACAACCTTGTGTTGTACATCTGCCACGCAGTTGTGTAACAGGAACTATGTTGTCTCTTTTGTGTATATAACAGGTTTTTGAGATTTTGTGTGTTGCATCGGGTTCCAACGATACTGATCAAATACTTTTTTGCAAAGTTATGTTTATATTAAAATGATATTTTTAAAGACAGTGTTTTATACACGACATTAACTTTAAATTAGACAGACATCAGTACAATCTGCTTTTAGGCAATGTCTCTGTCCGCTTCTAGGCGAGTCGGTCGCCGACACTAGTACATCATCGCCTGATCTCATAAGTCCTTCTTCTCCCAAGATGTCAGATGTTGGTGTCAATCCGCCAAGTCCGGACTCTACTCCTAAGATAGAACCGATAGAATCAAATGCAAACATGGCCTCCAACCGCATAGAGATTTGCAGCGTGTTTGATGGTGGAGGCACAAGTGTCATACGATCACCTCCAACCGGTAGATCCCAAAGTCCACCTGTTAGGCCGGCTCCTGTATGCAGCCCTTCGCAGCCTCCTCGACCGCACAGTTCTCCTGGACGACCAGCCAGCAGCAGCCCTAACAGCCGCCAAACTGAGTTGGTGATGTCTTCGTCAACTGGTTGTTCTCCACAACATCCACCATCTAACCAAGTTGTGCAACCATCTAACCAAGTTTTGCAACCATCTAACCAAGTTGTGCAACCATCTAACCAAGTTATGCAACCATCATCCCTTTCACCTCAGAACGCCGTTGCCGTTTTATCAAGTCAGCAAGCTGCAGTTATTCAAAATCAGTTGTGGTTACACAATTCTCGAATTAACGGTGTAAAACCTGAGCTTATAGGAGGAAATTTTAATAATAGTGCCTTACTTGGGCATCCGTCAGAAACAAAACCCCAATCCTTGGGTCCAGGTCAGCGACTAAATACTAGTTCATCACTGCGACAAACGCCAACTGTGATAATGGGAGAAGCCGGAGGAGTGCGTACTATGGTTTGGTCGCAACCATCTTTAAATATAACCCAATTAGAAACTCAAGTACAAGCATCTACATCTAACTGGAATTCGTGTAGTAGCAGCAGTACGGGTAGTGTAAGTGCTGTTGCAAACAACAATCCAGAAGAGAATGCAGCTCAGATGTTACTAAATTTGGGACAAGAAAGGCCACGTGTGACCATCAGTAGACCAACCACAACAATCAGATCTCCTCCTAGCACTACACTTTCAACTCAGTTCACTAATATACCCTTAAACATGGAAAGGTTGTGGGCTGGCGATTTTACTCAGCTTCCGGCCAACCAACAACTACAAGCCCTAAACCTCACTTCACCAGGTCTTACTTCACCTGCGGTATATGTCAATCCTAGAATTGATGTGAAGCTATCAGGGCATAGTGAAACTGGCAGTTGCGCAGGTCCTGAAACTACGGAAGAAGAAGATCAGCCCATGATCTGTATGATATGCGAAGATAAAGCTACAGGTCTGCATTATGGAATAATAACTTGTGAGGGATGCAAAGGGTTTTTTAAAAGAACTGTACAAAATAGACGTGTCTACACTTGTGTAGCTGATGGGAACTGTGAAATAACAAAAGCCCAGCGAAACAGATGCCAGTACTGCCGTTTTAAGAAATGCATAGAACAAGGAATGGTTTTACAAGGTTAGTACAAAGTAAGCAGTTTTATTTTTTATTCAGCTCATTTGGTATCGTATCATTTTTAAATGTTTCCTGGGGATACATTAAAATGTGCATTTGTAGAAATACATATGGTAACTTTAGTGACTCATCAAAAAATCACGTATTGATTTAGTCAGCTAGCTATCGAAAAATAGTTTGAAATACATTTACTTAATTTGAAGACGAGGTTTTTGACTAAATTCTGATGTCTCTTAACAGATAAACGATGCAAGCTATGGAAAAAATGATTAAAGAACAAATAAACTTTTATTTTTCAACATAGGAATCATTAACGCTTACACACTTATATTCTACGTGTTTCCAATAACACCATGCCCTCAAAAAAAATTATTTATTAACCCTGCAAAGTATGACCACAACGTTTTCCAAGTGCTCATTTGAAAAGAAGCAACGCCCACTCAGGTGTTTTTAAATTTTGGGAAGAGATAATAGTCATTGGGGGGGGGGGGGGGGGTCAGGACTGTAAGGTGGATGTGGTAATTCCTCAAAGTTGCATTCATTGATTACTGCTTGAACGATTCGTGCCATATGCATCCTGCAGTTGTCGTACCGAAGTACAGTTGTCTGGGCATAATTGTGGGGTCTTTTCTCGAGTATAGCAGTTTTCAAATTGTTGATTGTTTTATTGTTGTAGAC
This sequence comes from Agriotes lineatus, assembly GCA_940337035.1. Lineage (NCBI taxonomy): Eukaryota > Metazoa > Arthropoda > Insecta > Coleoptera > Elateridae > Agriotes > Agriotes lineatus. The sequence continues at coordinate 183,194,401 of OW679194.1, read as the reverse complement.
ATTCTCCGTTATTTGGCATATACTCAACTAATAGTATTCCCTCTGTGTCCCAGAAAACTGTGGCCCGCTGAGAATTGTCTTTCATCTTCTTGGGCGGTGGAGCACCCTTATGCAACCATTATATGGACTCTTGTTTCGACAGTGGGTTCTAGTGCTGTAGCCAAGTCTCATCGCCAGTTACAATTTTAAGAAGGAAGTCCTCATTTCTGTATACAGCCCCTAAATTTATCGCCTACACAATTTTTGTTCGGGATTAAGTAACTTGGAAATTTACCGGCTCAGCAATCAACAATACCAAATCTTCCACTTTCTTGATCGTTTCCTGTGTTCGTGCTTCCAGAAGTGTGCTGCATTTAACTTAAAAGTAGGACGGACTATTTTCCTCATACACAACCGCCATATTCTGATGGACATTCTTTCGATAAAAATTTCGTGATGCTTCTGTGTTCACATTTTGAGTTGCTCATTTTTGCACTTTTAACTCCATATAGAAATGCAAAATGTTAGGCGATTTCAACCACACTTTGAGGTTACACTCCAAAATGATCAAAATAGCGTTGTGTTTCCACAGCTAGGTAGATAACATAAAAACTCCTCTCGTATTCTTCTTCTTCTTCATCCCACAGCTCCCAGGTAGAGCAAAGGGTGCCTTTCGGCGTTTCAGATAGAAAGTTTTTGGTGGTAGAGTTTCTAGCTCTACGCACGTTGGGTTCGAGTCACTATCACTCCACATTTACCACTTTTTCCACAAATTCCTTCCACTTGTTTCTATCCGATGCCATATGTTTCACTTCTCCCCATGTTAGGGTTTGTTTTTCTAATTCTCCTTTTAAATTTCTTCACCACGTTTCTCTTGGTTTCCCCACCTTCCTTTTTCCAGTAGTATTGTAGTCTATTGCCTGTCGGGTTATACTGCTATATGGTTTCCTCAAAGTGTGACCTAACCATTTCCGTCTCCTAATTGTTATTTCAACTCTTTCTTCATCTGTAATCTGCCACAGTATAGTTCGAAATTTTTTCCGGCTAGAAGACTCTGCATATAGTTCTAAGACATTTATTTATAAAGGTTTGGATTTTCCTTAGATTCTTTTTGCTCTCTACCCATGTTGCTGCGCCATACAACAACACCCTCTTCACATTTGACTTAAATATTTTCAATTTAGTTTCCCTCGATATGTTTCTTTCACTCCATACTTTCCGCAACATGTTGAAAACCCCTGTTGTGCCTGCGTAATTCTCCTGTCTATATCCTGTTCACTTCCTCCCTTTGTATCTACTACACTGCCCAGATAACAGAATTCCGTGACTTCCTCTATTTCTTCTCCTTGTAGTTTTATTTTATTGTCCTGTTTAACTTCTTTCACGAGTAGTTTAGTTTTTTTGCAATTTATATTTAGTCCTATTTGTTTTGCTGCTTTTACTAATCTGTCCGTCTTGTTTTGTATATGTTGTTTCTTTTCGGTAATGAGGCAGATGTCATCCGCGAATTCCAGGTCTTCAAGTTTGGAAAATACGTTCCAGGTTAGTCCGGTTTTGTTGTCAATTGTTTGCTGCATAACCCAGTCTATTACTATCAGGAACAATGTTGGTGACAATTTGCAACCTTGTTTTACCCCGCTACGGATATTTATGTTATCGGTGAGAGTGCCCTCGTGTTCAATTCGTATAGTCAGTCCATTTTTATCACGATAAAATCACATTCCGAGATTTCTTCAGATCTTCACGTTTCAAAAGTCCCTAGATGATGAAAAAGAAGTTTTCTTAATTCTGCCTGTCTGTCTGTCTGTCTGTCTGTTGGCAGTATAGCTCAAAAACTATTTGTCAGAGGAAGACGATATTTTGCATACATATTATATCTATCTACCCCCGCATGAAACCGGTACAATTTCATACAAATATATACAGGGTGAGCACCTTAAAAAATAATATTTTGTTTATTTTTGGGTTAATTTTGAAATAGAAGGAAGTAATAACTTTCACATAGGTCAGGCTTTACATTTGTTGAAAATAAGACTCAACCGATACAGGATAATGTCACAAAAGAGTAAAAACGTTTTAACAATAAGACCGTTCTGTTCAAGAGAGGTGCGCGTCGCACTTATTTCTATAAGGCTTGATGGCGCAGTTGGACTTATCGCTGCAGTTACGATCGCTGCGAAGATGCGGTTACGATAGCTATGCAGGTGCGGCGGGTTCAAACTCCAGCGGGATACATTTTTTTTTAAAAATGCAAATTGATCTAATTCGGGCGAGGGAAGTTCTGGTAAAGCCTTTTACAGATTTTTTTCATATAGAAATGCAGATGGCGAAATTCTAGGAAAGTCATTGGCAACAAGCATTATCACAAGATTGAATTGTGTTGGTACATAAGTTTCTGGTTATTATTTTTGCAGTGAGGTTAGGTTTCATATTGTCTGGTGGACATTTAATTTTTTTAAATATAGTTTCTGCAACGATTGGGGGAAGATGGAAGATATTTCTAAAACTATAAGAGTTACATAAAATTAACTTATCTAAAAGTTATAGGTAAGAAGGTGGTGCATAGGTGTCTCAAAAGTGTGGCAAACCAAACCTTTTTTTTAATGGAATGTCCATAGGTAGGCATAAACTGCCTATATTTTCCTTTTAAGACTCTTCTGAAGTCGACGTCCAGCATTCCCGCCATCGGTTTGCTGGTCTTCCTTGTTTTCGTTTGCCCACTGGTTTGTTGTTTGTGGCAATCTTGGCTAACCTGTTATTATCCATCCTTTGTATATGTTTATTCCATTGTTTTCTTCTGTGCCGTACGAGTTTGGCTATGTCCTGTATATTGATAATTTCTCGTAATTCCTCTTTTTTTACTATCATAGAGTGTTTTACCTTGTATGGTTCTAATCACCTTCATTTCTGCTGTCCTCATCATCTGTATTGTTTTTGATGTATCTGCTCTGGTTTCTGAGGCATACGTCAGGATAGGTCTTATAATTGTTTTATATATTCTAGTCTTACCATTGCAGTTGAGATATTTATTTCTCCACACTGTGTCTTTCAAACATCCTGAAATGCGGGTGGCTTTCATTGTTTGATTTTTTACCTCTTCTTGTAGGTTACCATTACATCGTATCGGTTCCTTAGCTATTACCATACATTGTGTCTTTTCAGTATTGATATTCATGTTGAACTGTTTAGCTTGTTGATTAAAAGTGTGTAATAGTCTTTGTAGGTTATTCTCTGAGTCAGCGATGAGTACAGCATCGTCTGCATAAGATATAATGTGAAAGCACGTGTTTCCCATATTGTATCCTGCATCTCTTGGTAGGTTATCTATTATTTTGTCCATAATTATATTAAATAGAAATGGGCTGAGCGAATCCCCTTGCCTTATTTCGTCGTTAATCTTGATTTCTTCTCTTAATGCGTGGCCTACTTTGATAGTTGTTTTGCAGTTGTTGTTAATTTCATAAACTAGTTGAATTGTGTTGTTTATTTCTTTTTCCTTCATTATGTTTATAACATTTGTTATCCGTACTCTGTCGAATGCCTGAGTCATATATACTGGTTGGTTGTATTCTAGGGATTTTTCGGTAATCTGTCTTATAATGAATACCGCGTCGATGGTCGATCTGTTTTTTCTAAATCCCTGTTGTTCAACTCTTATTTTTATATCCTTTGTCAATATTTCCAAAACCAGTTTTGTAAATGCTTTTAATGTGTGATTTAGGAGAGTTATTCCACGGTAATTCTTCGGTAATACTCTTTGGCCTTTTTTGAATATAGGGATTGTTATACTGGATTTCCAATCACTTGGTATTATCTTCTGTTTAAATATGTTTCTGAAGAGCCTGCTCACTTCCTTGTGTAGTTGATGACCTCCATATTTTAGCATTTCGTTAGTTATATTATCAGGTCCAGGGCTCATTCGGTTCTTGAGTTGTTTCAGAATTTGTGTGACCTGATTCTCTCTCACTTCAATTGTAGCTTCTTCTTCTTCTTCTGTTCTTTCATCTTCGAGTGCTCGTTCTTCTTTTCATTCCTGTCCTTTATATTCTAATCCCAACCCACAGGGGTACAAGAAATAATGAAAACTAGAAATTAGAAGTAAATTAAAACTGAAAAACAGTCGACTTTAGGGTTATAAAATGTGATATCAGAAGAAAGCTCAGTAAGAGGGGCTTTTAAAAATGTAGTAATGTGCAGGGTGCTTCAT
>OW679194.1:182892035-183190115 GCA_940337035.1 Agriotes lineatus | reverse complement strand
AAACTGGCATAAATCTAAAATGTATATCAAATTAGTTAGTTCTTGTAATAAGATTTCAGTATCACGTGATTAAATTATTATGAAACAGCGTTGTCATTTATTTACAATCTTATAACACCGAAGGTGTTTTTGTTAAGTCTAGGTTACGTTACCTTTATACATGAAACTGAATATAATTGTAATGTGGCGTATTTAAAGAAGTAGTGAAGTAGACAACATACTTAGACGATGTCAACATCAAATGACGTTGAGGAACAGGAATCGTAATTTTGGCAACCCAGGCCAGAGAAGCAACCATACATTTCAAAAATACCTATTTTTAACAATGAAATTACGTATTTTGAAATAGTTATTAACTTCATTACGCCGTTATTTGCATATCGGCCGTGTGTCGTTCAACATTTTTCGTAATAAAAATATATGCATTTTAACAATAACTTATTAAACATAATTTTTTAAAAACACTTGATTCTTAACGGCCACCAGCCGTTATAATCCTTATCGGCCGGCGATCGTTTTCAATTACTTTGTTTTTTAAAGATCACGGAGTCCTTAACTGCACGCGGCCATTATGATCCTTACGCCCGACCGCCGTTATGAATGACTTTTCATGTGTTTGCTTAGTTCAGTTAAAATACCATAACGGTACAGTACGAGTATTACGAAGAATGTTATTTTGTTATAGTGGTACTATTGTAACGTCATAAATCACGCGATACTGAAATTTCCTTACAAGATCTATAGCTTCTACAGGGAAATCAAAAATAAACTTGATTGCGGGAGCCCGTGAAATATATGACGACCGTCTACATTGCGCTTTATAAAACTACATTTCAAGTACAATTAACTGTATTATCAGTTCATGTGAATAACACAGTCTAATAAGCTACCTGTTACACAAATATGCAAAAATATGTAATTTAAACAAAATGTATACTTACATTAAATGGATAGGTAACATTAAAATACCATGTGGATAGGTTAAAAAAGGCGCTCAAAATAAATGTTAAACTTAAAAAAATTGACAGTTCCATGTCAACAAGAAGCATGTTTCAAGTTAGGTAACTTTTATTGTTTTCAATGGCTCCCGCGATCTAGAAAAGCCAAGAAATCATTGATTAATTTAATATTTAGTCAGTACAATAACATTCATTGTGTCCATTCATTATGAAACTTTGTACAATACCAAGGTAATGACTTCAGGCTGCTGAAACCTTTTCTTCAAGAAAGTAATGTTCCAGAGCATTCTCGCTTGATAACATTTTCGAACTTATTTTGTAGAGTTGACGTAAAAATAGTCGCATTACACCATTTCTGTAGAATTCAGAGTGGCTAAGTAAGCAGTTCAAATCTCGATCCACGAATTTATTGCAATATAATTTCGTACTTGTGTAGACGTAGATTGATGTCCAAAACCAAGACACCAACACTTTTTGGTAGGATTTTCAAGTCGCATTCCTTATTTTTTTCATGATATTTTACCAGTTTCAAGACAAGTAGTCATTATTATTACTGTTCTGTTGATAAATACGAAAGTAAGTAAAGTACGTTTTTTTCCTATAAAAATTTTCAAGGTCAAGATACAATTGGCAAAACTGCTTTTTTTAAATTATTAGAAAAAATATTTTCGTCAGGTTTTTCTGTAAACGACTTGTGTCATTTTGACATTTAAAATTAAATCGTCAGCTTTTCTTTTTTAAAAATGAATACGTGTAAAAAACAGAATCTTTTAAAATTAAATGTAAAGCAATTCTGAGGTATGCAGAGGAACTGCTGAATCTGCAGCCTAAGGCTGAAAACACACGAAGCTGTTCACGCCGAGTCGGCGGCCGAGTCGGCAGCCGACTCGGCCGCCGACTCCATGTATTTAAAGCGGATAAAACACACGCTGCGTCATGTAGCGCGTACGCCGCGCGTACGTCGAGTGTACGCCGAGCGTACGCCGACCGTACGCTCATACAGAACAAGTGCCGACCGCGGTTTTCTTATCGCTTCGAGCGTACCCTCAAGTCTGTGTTATCTTATGACTGTACACACGACAAGCGGTTTCAAAGCGGTGAGTATCAAGCGCGGTTGTCAAATATCTTTGTCATATATGAAAATATTTTACTTAGATGAGTAGTATCTGACTGATCATTTGTTTTGAAGGTTATATATGTACTAATTTAATTTTAGTGGTAAATATGTGTTCCGATATCGAAACCGAAAAATTAATAATGGAAATCCAGGCAAGACCAGCCATATGGGACATGCAGCATGTTGATTATGCAAATAAAATAATACGAAAACGAATCCATTGTCTTCAATAGGAATACTGGCAACATGTCATCGTTATGTTTATCGCGGCGACTTTTTAGCCGACTCATGTGTTTTATCGCAGGCGGCTGCCGAATCGGCTGCCGACTGGGCGCCGACTCGTGTGTTTTATATCGCAGGCGGCCGCCGAGTCGGCTGCCGACTGGGCGCCGACTCGTGTGTTTTATCGCAGGCGGCTGCCGACTCGGCCGCCGACTCGGCGTGAACCGCTTCGTGTGTTTTCAGCCTTACATGCCAGAAGAAGTTTACGAAAGATTACCTAAAAACAAAACTCCTTTAATGCCAGATTTTAAATTTCTCACCAATTTTTAGTTCTAAAAAGTTACTAAAACAAATTCTACCAATATATTTTTTTTAAAGAATCCAAGTAATGCCATCTTAAACCCTAAATTATTTGACCTTCAAAATTTTTATAGGAAAAAAACGTACTTTATCTGGGTCGTAGTAATACATTCAAGTTGTGTCTATGGTAACATATCTATTCAAAAACATTATCTTCTGTAAAACAGTTGCAGCTGAACTGTGATATTCTCATTCTTGTTAGTTTTTAATCAGCATTGCAGTAACTTTGGATAATTACCCTAATAAAATGTAAACAACGCATTTATGCGAAATATTTAATGTCAGATGTTTCTACTAAATGATTTACTATACAAATACACATTATTTTATGTACTCATACATCATCAACATTGTACGTTGTTAGCGCGTAGGCAAGGCTAGGCTTCCCTTCATCCCTTCATTTTTAAAATGGAAATTATACGCTCAACCTCTATATTTTAGCCATAAAAGACGAAAATAGTTCGTTACTTTTCAGGGAAACCCAAGTCATGATTGTAATTGATCTCTATTTTTCAACTACGCCACATGTAAAAAATTTGTATTTTTCAAGGCCAAATAGTTCAAAATTAAAAATTATCATTGCGCCTGCAAAAATATTTATTTGAAAAGTAAGTTTTCTTATTTTTTTTCAACCAAAAAAGAAAATAACCAGAGTATCAACTATTTTTTTTTAAATATAAATGAAACAAAACAAAACTTGTTAACAAAATGGTTGGAATCCAGCGTCGGACTGGCAAAATTTGGCCTACCGGGCAAAGGATGCATGTGGCCTCCACATGTAAAAATAAGAGGAAGGGGGGGGGGGCACAGCCCCCCGGCTAAAGGGGGGGAGTCCGGGGGCAAAGCACTGCTGCAGGCGAAATTTTTATGATTGTAGGGAGCTCGAAGACCCAAAACACATCCCTCTTACCAGTAATGGCACAGTACAGTAATGGCACGTGAAAGTACAACAAAATCAATAACTACGATAAAGAAAACGATGGAGGAATGGAAATAGTATATTACTTTACAAGGGATGTAGGTAAGAGTTACACTACCGAGGACCGTTTGAAGCCTGAGTGAGCGAAGCGAACGAGGGTTGCAAGGTTCGAGGTAGTGTAAATCTTCCTACATCCTGTGTAAAGTACATAATTTTTTTCACTACCAATATTTCTTTTTGTAAGGTAAATGGCAGGTAATAACCTGGCTTAAAATTAGACATTTGCTAAATTATAGTAGCCTTATAGCGCTGTGACGTTTTGTTTGACAGTTATAAACGTACTGTGAAAAATTCTTGGAAAAAATGCGTGAATACGATTGCAAATGCTGTTTTGTGAGCTTTGTGCTTGTATTCTGATTAAAAATGGATAATAGTACGAACGACAATGGTTTTCTTCGTGTTAACCAAGTGGCAGACATGGCATCTTATCAGTTGTAATACATGCGGGATGTAAGTAATTCACTTCTCTAGGGAAGTAAGTACATTGTCATGGAAACTGTAACAATTTTTGTAAATGTAGCCTACATCCCTCAAACTTGACAGTGTAAGGATCACTTACAAAGAAGGAAGTGAAAAAAAAATATTTATTCTAATAATTTTAAAATTTAAACATGAAACAAGGTAACAAAAAAATAAAATAGGTAGGAGGTAGGTAATTATTCTATTCTTATAAACTGACATTCAAACAAATAACAAAAAATTTTCTTTATCTATTATGGTTTATAAATTTTGAGTTTGGAACAATTATAAAGAAAAAATATAAGTAGTAATGATCACAAGCTTTGACCTTATAGTAATTTTTACACTCTATTCCATTATAATAATTATACTTCACAATATGAATCATATCAATAATTTTGATTTTCAAGAGACTGATCTATTTGGCAACTTGTCAATGATTTCGTCGAAATTCAAGCTTTGGAGTAGATCACACTGCACATTCTAACCTTTCTTGTGATAAAGAAGCTCTTAGCCTATTTTTGATTATTTTCACTTTATAAAATACGCCTTCACAGGTTACTTGGGTGCATGATAATGTCAATGTATTTGTAGGCTAAGTACAAATTGCTATATGTAAAAGTAGTCCAGTCACTATGTCCAAAAATAAGGCCTTTGCTGGAAAGTGAAGGGAAATTTGAAATTCCTTTTTTGGGGTGTTTGGGGGGTCTAGCAAAGCTTAACTTCAAGTTGTCGACCAAGATTTCCTATGTGCTATTTCCGCCATCTTGATAAATGAATGTGTTTGATTTTTTTGCGATAAATAGGTTCCCGTTAACACTACGTCAAAATAATGTAGACATCTTTTTTAGAATTTTGAATGCTCTACAATTTATGTTCTATTACTTTTTCGCGTACGAGCGATATTTGTCGAGATATAGAACGCGAAAGGAGAGCGTGAAAGGGTCGAGATTTTTTTTCGAGCTTCTGGGCTTGTGTCTCATTTCTCTTTCTATTTAGCGAAAAAGTAGCCATTATCAAACTTGTAGAGGTTGCAAATAGCTTCAATTTGACCCATTATAAATTGATATACGACTAAAATTATGACTTGTAGAGCGGGCCAAAGTTGTCAAGTCGGCGCTTAATTTTTATTTCATGTATCGTACTACTACATAAATGGCATAATAAACTTCATTGCATTATGAGAATCGTTAAATTTCAAGTAGCCAGTACGTAAATTGTTATTTTTGACGTTTCTGCTATAGAACATCGGTTTAGAAATAAATATTTTGTAAACGTGTTATTTCTGGAGATTACAATGGGTGATTGTTTCATATGTAAAACACATTTGATCAGAGACGTTTACGTGGCCAAAGTGAAAGCTGTGAAAACTCTTTTAGCGGCGAGCGTGAAGAGGGGACACGATGAACATCGGTCTATGGTGGAAAGAGTGGATAATGTAGAGCATGCTACAAGAACTATTGCTATGAAAGACTAGCCTCGATCGCTTCTCACCGAAGTCAATCTGCAACAGAAGAACCCGAAAAACAACCGAAGTGTGAACCTTTATTTGATTTTAAAAATAATGATAATGATTTTAAATTTACTAAACATATTTCAAAATGTCTGCAAAAATCATATAGTTCATTGAAACTTATTTATCAAAATCGAAAATTTTTAAGTGTAAATGTGAAAACCGTTTTGTGTAATGCGTTAATCTTGTCCTGTTTTGATTATTGTGCCGTTGTTTATGATTCACATTTAAGTAGCTTTAATATTGCTAGAATTCAGAAAATTCAGAAATTATGTTTACGCCTCATATTTGGAATACGAATATATGAAAGAATTCCTTATAAGCTGAAAGATTCAAACTTGCTTAATATGAAAGAAAGGCGCTTCTTTCATTCTGAATGTCTTTTCCACAAGATAATTTTGAGTAAATCACCGAATTACTTATATAACAAAATAAAGTTTAGAACCGACGTACATGCTTTAAATATAAGATTTAAAGGAACGCTGACTCCACCTCAACATAAGTCAAAATTTTTCAAGCGATCATTTTCTTACAGAATAACTAAATGCTATAATTCGTTACCAAATGTAGTAAAAGGCTATTATACGTCAAAATTTAAAAAAGCTATTTTTCAAAATTTTATGGATAAACATCAATGAATTAATTATTAGGGTCAAAATAACACACTTAGTAAATTGCTATATCACTGAACCCCGCCATAGCTGTTTTGTGCGTAATATTTCGCCTAGCGCCAAAGCGTAGTTAGTTGGATTTTTTTGTTTTCTTTTCTTTCTGTTTTTCACCGGGTTAAGTGAAAGAACAGCGGATAGATCTGTTTTTCTATCAAGTTGAACTTCGCCCAAGACAATATTACGTTTTTGTCAATATTTTTTCTGTGTAATTTTGTAATAATTTAATAAAGACCTTCATTATTATTATTATTATTATTAATAATAATATACAATCATATAGTGCTGTATACTATCTACTTGATGAAATATAATGATTCCAATAATGCAATGAAGTTTGTTATGTCATCTACGTAATAGTACGATACATGAAATAAAAATTACGCGCCAACTTGACACTTTGGCCCGCTCTACAAGTCGTAATTTTAGTCGAATATCAATTTATGATAGGCCAAATTGAAGCTATTATCAACCTCTACAAGTTTGATAATGGCTACTGTTTCGCTAAATAGAAAGAGAAATGCGACACAAGCCCAGAAGCTCGAAAAAAAAATCTCGACCCTTTCACGCTCTCCTTTCGCGTTCTATATCTCGACAAATATCGCTCCTACGCGAAAAAGTAATAGAACATAAATTGTAGAACATTCAAAATTCTTGCAAATATGTCTACATTCTTTTTATGTAGTGTTAACGGGAACCGATTTATCACAAAAAAATCAAACGCACTCATTTATCAAGATGGCGGAAATAGCACATAGGAAATTTTGGTCGACAACTTGAAGTTAAGCTTTGCTGGACCTCACCAATACCCCAAAAAAGAAATTTCAAATTTCCCTTCACTTTCAAGCAATAATGACATAGTGACTGGACTAAAGCGTGCAAATTATATTTGTGTAAAATTTTAAAGCAACAATTTATACAACCCGCACAATCACCCTCTGTCCCCTCACCAATGCAAATATTTAAATGAAAATCGTACGACACTCATTAATGACCAATAGAAAAATTAGTTCACGAGCCGTATCCAAGACAACAACAAATTTCTTGGAAATTTTTTGTAGGTAGTCATTACTTTTTTTAGGGTTTGTGTCGTTACGATTTTCTTACCGAATCTGCATTCGAGCATTAATTCATATCCGGAAATTATTTTTCGTGCATTCAACAACGTCCTAATTTGCCCTCGCGTCCCGCTCGGGCAAATTAATACGACGTTGTTGAAATGCACTCAAAAAAAATTCCGGAAATAATTAATGCTCTTATGAGATTATATGTGAAAATTTGGATCTTCTTCGGTGTCGTTTTCGTTGTCATCACTATTAGTGTCGTGATCAGGGGGTCGTGATTGGTTGAGTCACAGTCACCATAGGCTGGGATTGTACTTTTTGTAAAGTGAAAAAAAATTAAAAATTAATCAATTCTTGTTTAATGATGTCTTGTGGGATGTTTTTTTAGCTTTGAAATTACGACAAAAGCGAAATCGGGAATATTTTCTCCAATTAGTTGAGCAGTACCTTGAAAAGTACTCGAATCAAAGAAACTGAAAGTTCACTAATCTCCTAATTCTGAGTGAATCGGTCTTCCATGCTTTTAGTGATGTAAAGAACGCGTTTTTTTTAAATCGAATAAAAAACCTTAAAAAAAAACTACAAAAAACGGTTTTTTTGTTTTTTTATTCATTTTTATAATTGGCGGCACGTTTTGGTAGGTATGGTTGGCGGCAGGTAAGCAAACGACAAAATTTAAACTTATTTTGATTTTACATGCCCTTTAAAGTTCAAGAAAACTACAGCACATACTAGACAAATGTTTAATAAACAAAAGTAACATTTTATACCTACTGCCTACTCGTATTACGTATTACGCACAGAACAGCAAAGGTATGCATGCGTCTATGCGAGCACCCCTGCCCCACCCCCACTGTTGGAAGTTGTTTTAAGCTGGACCTAGCTCTGAAACTGTCGAGCTGATCGACGAATCAAGTTATATTAAATATTAGCGAGTCATAAGACAGTGACATGGGCGACGTAAAGTGCATGGATACTGACTCCGAATCAGTTGAGGAGTCAGCCATGTCTGTTAGCGAGTAATTTCTGCATTATTATAATTTCTACATCCGCTTTGGCTATGAAATGTAATACATTATTTTTCTTTAGAAATATTTGTTTTTTTTTGTTATTATAAGTTCTATAAAGCACTTTACCTATGAAATGTATTATTTTTATTTAGAAATATCTGTTTTTTGTTTTTCCAAAGAATATTACTTGTTGTTATTCACTACACTTTAGTTCTGAAAACAAACCTATTTAAAAAAAACAGACTGCTCGTTTTTTTTTGCAAAAAGACAGGTTGTTTTTAAAAAAACGAACGGTTTTCTTATGGTTGCATCACTACATGCTTTGCATTAATTGATTAACAATCACTTTATAAGTTTCCATTTCAAATTTTTTCAAAACTCTTTCTTTCGTAGGATCCCCGACAGTTTCTCTTTGCATTTTTTTATTCTCCTATATCTCAATACTGGAAATTCAGTCTCAATTGTTCTATCATTTTCATTTAAATAGGCGTTCTCTGTAATTGAACCAAGGAATTTTTTGACTGACGCTGCGGGAACCTCACACACACAATCATGTTCATTCCACGACTACTAAGAAATAATAGATGCATGATGCATACATGCACAAATAAAACTGGTAAAATACTTTGACACAAAGTTTAGATTTTTTTTGAATTTTGTAAAAACATTTGTGAATTTTTTTTTCTTTTTACTATTTGAGAAATAGAATTATGTGGACATTTTGGCCTCCAAACTGGAGTGGCCTACCGGGCATTTGCCCGGTTGCCCGGTGGGCCAGTCCGACACTGTTGGAATCTCGAAAATTAAATTAGCAAGGTACGGATTACATACTACGTTCTACATAATTATTATTTTCCATTTCAAACGTTTCGGTATATATACCACTGTATGTTGAGTGACAGTACTAATTTAATAAAGATTTTTCCTTGAATGTACTTTGACGATTCGCTTATTAAGTTGAAGAAAAATCAAACTTTTGATTTTTAGCTAAAGCTAAACGGGATTTAAACGATGATCATAATTTGATATGTATCAGTACATATATTTAAAAAACAAATGCTGATTATAAATACATAAGTAATGAGAGTAGATTGATTACCATATTTGGTGCTGGTAAACACTTTCCAATATAATATAGTAATGAATTGTAATATTGTAATTTAATAATTGTCTTTGTTATCGCTTCACGAAAATATAGCGCATAAAGTTGATTCATTTCGATACTTGAACAAATGAACCTTGATAAGTTTCGTATTACAATAATCTGTAAGCATAGAGTAAAGTTGTCCAAACAAAAAAATGGAAACCATTAAATAAGTTATATACGTATAACGAATGAGATCTTTTGCATTTGAAAAAAAAAATCGTTATGCTCTGAAACTTTGAAAGTAATATTGACAGAAAAGTTATCATTCTGTAGTAACATAATTATAGTAAGATATTGCAGCCCTCTCCATCGCAGAATTTATCTGTAAATATTTGGATGTGCCAACTACACCTATCAGAAACGAAATGTAAATATTTTGTACAGACTATCCCTACTTTCCTCGAAAATGGCGCATTTTAGAAGTTTAAAAAAATTATATTGCTAAAGTTACATAGAAAATATATTTATCATATTAGTGCAACTAGTTGCAACCAAATTTAATTTCAAAAATTAGATGGAAACCGAGGTCAACACTGCTATGATTGAACAGGGTTCTTGAAAACAAAAAATTTTTACAATAATATTTACATGTTTCTTAATATTACTGAAATACGCGAATAAGAAATGTATATGTGTCTACAATTGGTACATCTTAGAACAGCTGAGTGATTGCATTGTAAATAGTGTGAGATCAACAATAAACTTGCTCGCAGGAGCTATTGAAAACAAAACTTGCCTAATCTGTAGAATGCTTTTTGTTGACTGTAATTTTTTTAAGTTTAAAATTCATTTTGATTATCTTGTTCCACTTGTTAATTTAATGTATATATTTGGTTTGAATTACATTTTTTGCATCTTTGTGTAACTTATTAGACTGTTAAAGTCACATGAATTAATAATACAGTTAATTGTAGTTCAAATGTAGCTTTATAAAGTTCAGCGTAGACAGTAGCCATAATTTTCATGGGCTCAGTTTTATTTTTGACCGTTCTTTATAATCATTACTTTTTGTGATGAGTGGTTTTTGAGAAAAACGATTGGCACTATATGTTACAAGCTATATACAGTGTGTCCAAGATAAGGAGAGCCAGTATGTGGATCTCATTGATAGTAAGATATACAAATTTGGTTAAATGGGAGAAATGTTGCGTATTTAAAGACTAACGAAATGAGGCCTAGAAATGATATGATTTTTCGTTTTTGAGTTATCTTAAAAAACCCAATTTTTGAATTTTTAATTCTATTTTTTCTGGCGTTAATATTAAAGATAGATCAAAAATAATATAGCAACTTTTAATGAAATTAAAGACTGCGTTATTAAGTCTTTATCCGTTTTGTCTCAGAGCAACCATCATGCATTTTTATTTTACGATTTCCGAATTTGACAACAGAAAATAAGGACAGTGTTTAAAAAAAAACGAAGTCGATGATGGTTACTCAGAGACTAAACGTCCGATAAAAAAATTGATAATGTAATATTTAAGTCCATTAAAAGTTGCTATAAAAGGTTTTGTCAGTTTTGCTCCAAAGTAGAATTAGAAATTCAAAAATTCGGTTTTTTAAGATAACTCAAAAACGAAAAACCATATCAAGGATGTCTAGGCATTATTTTATTAGTCCTGTTCCCATTTAACCAAATTTGTATCTCTTACCACTAACAAGATCCCCATACTGGCTCTCCTTATCTTGAACACACTGTATACAGGGTTTTCAAAGTTAAGTCGGCACTATTGCTAACTTCGTTATTATTGGAGCTACAAAGTCAGTTAAATAGGCAAACTAGTAGTATTTTTTTCGCCAATTACGATGGCGAAAACGGAATCAAAATCTAACATCGCGTTCGCGAGTTATGTCATTGCCAGGGCCACTAGAGGCGTTTACAAGCGGGCTCAAGAATGCTTGGAGCAAGAGGGTGATGTTTTTGAGCATCTAATTTGAGTTTTGTTTTTATAAGTTCATAGAATAATTTGAAATAAACGATATTGTTTCACTTCATGGATATTATTTTTAATTTCTATTTTATGATAAGGCAAAATTGCCACTAACACAGCCACCTTGACGAATTTGAAAAATCATCAATACCTTTGTCATTTTTGACATTAGGATAAAAGGACATAGGACACTTTTTGTTCAGAATTCAATTTCCTATCGATTATGAATATTGTATACTGAGTGTCCTATTTGAAAAAATTGAACTCTTTGTATAACTCGCGAACGGGTTGTTCGATTTTGATTCCGTTTTCACCATCGTAATTGCCGAAAAAAATACTACTAGTTTGCCTATTTAACTGACTTTGTAGCTCCAATAATAACGAAGTTAGCAATAGTGCCGACTTAACTTTGAAAACCCTGTATATATACGCCGTCTAAAGGGATACTATTCCCATCAAAATAGGCACATAGAAACAAAGTAAAGAATCAAGTTCAAACTAGGCATTATATCGTTTCGCTAATATTCTTAAAGTCTCGTAACAGAAATTAGATGTGTAAGGGGGCATAACTACTAGTTTTATATCTGCACATTTTGGTACCACGGTACGATATTTTAGTAAACATAATAATTTTATATAAGAAAAACGTGTACTTGATTTGTACAAAAAATGCAATGATTTCTGAGATACAGGTATTTGAAATTATTTTTACATCCACAAAATTGCTATTGGGTCTAAATACAAATCATATTTGTTATTTCAGAATTGGAAAATTTGAGACATTTTAACAATGATAATACGTACTCGTAAAAATTAATTTCAGGGGAATGCACAAATTATGGCCCATGATATCTTAACTTTTCGATACCGGAGGGGGGGTACAGTTTGCACCTCAATATCAGAATTCCAATTTTTGTTTGAAGGTTTGACACTTTCACAATACCTTTCTACCTAATCTTTCTTTGTAATATGGAGTAACATCTGTTAGCATTACTTTGTAATTTTGTGTTGTAAATTTTGCAAAATTATGTTAAATGTTGTCTGGGGTATGACAGAATGACAGAGTCCACAATCAGCAAAAATCTTTAGGACGGTGAGTCTTATGTCCACGTAATAAAGACCGCAAGACAAGAAAAACCTTCAGTTTGTGTCAAAGCTTTGCTTGTACAGAACATCAAACAACTACACAAACTACAACGAGTTCTAAATGGTAGATCCGTGAAGCAGATGCGTAAGGCACAACAACATAGTAATTGCTTTTTTCTTAGTCGCAATATACAATAGTAATTTCACTTTATACTGTTATAATAAAAATAGTTTTTATAAATTCTACTTGAAAAAGAGTCTTTATATTATTTTCAGCCATTTTATAATACGTCTGTATATTTACCAATAGTATGGAATACCTACATAATATACCCCGTTCGTGAACTACGAATTTTTTTACCCTGCGGTATAGAAAGGTTAAGTGAAAAACTCCGACTTAAAAAAATGCCTACAGATTGTTGATTAAAAATGATTTCAAATTAATTTTTCTCTGAAACCATTGAATTTTTCTATACAAATCAAGAACTCCTTTTTTTCTGAATTTTACAACCTTGTGTTGTACATCTGCCACGCAGTTGTGTAACAGGAACTATGTTGTCTCTTTTGTGTATATAACAGGTTTTTGAGATTTTGTGTGTTGCATCGGGTTCCAACGATACTGATCAAATACTTTTTTGCAAAGTTATGTTTATATTAAAATGATATTTTTAAAGACAGTGTTTTATACACGACATTAACTTTAAATTAGACAGACATCAGTACAATCTGCTTTTAGGCAATGTCTCTGTCCGCTTCTAGGCGAGTCGGTCGCCGACACTAGTACATCATCGCCTGATCTCATAAGTCCTTCTTCTCCCAAGATGTCAGATGTTGGTGTCAATCCGCCAAGTCCGGACTCTACCCCTAAGATAGAACCGATAGAATCAAATGCAAACATGGCCTCCAACCGCATAGAGATTTGCAGCGTGTTTGATGGTGGAGGCACAAGTGTCATACGATCACCTCCAACCGGTAGATCCCAAAGTCCACCTGTTAGGCCGGCTCCTGTATGCAGCCCTTCGCAGCCTCCTCGACCGCACAGTTCTCCTGGACGACCAGCCAGCAGCAGCCCTAACAGCCGCCAAACTGAGTTGGTGATGTCTTCGTCAACTGGTTGTTCTCCACAACATCCACCATCTAACCAAGTTGTGCAACCATCTAACCAAGTTTTGCAACCATCTAACCAAGTTGTGCAACCATCTAACCAAGTTATGCAACATCATCCCTTTCACCTCAGAACGCCGTTGCCGTTTTATCAAGTCAGCAAGCTGCAGTTATTCAAAATCAGTTGTGGTTACACAATTCTCGAATTAACGGTGTAAAACCTGAGCTTATAGGAGGAAATTTTAATAATAGTGCCTTACTTGGGCATCCGTCAGAAACAAAACCCCAATCCTTGGGTCCAGGTCAGCGACTAAATACTAGTTCATCACTGCGACAAACGCCAACTGTGATAATGGGAGAAGCCGGAGGAGTGCGTACTATGGTTTGGTCGCAACCATCTTTAAATATAACCCAATTAGAAACTCAAGTACAAGCATCTACATCTAACTGGAATTCGTGTAGTAGCAGCAGTACGGGTAGTGTAAGTGCTGTTGCAAACAACAATCCAGAAGAGAATGCAGCTCAGATGTTACTAAATTTGGGACAAGAAAGGCCACGTGTGACCATCAGTAGACCAACCACAACAATCAGATCTCCTCCAAGCACTACACTTTCAACTCAGTTCACTAATATACCCTTAAACATGGAAAGGTTGTGGGCTGGCGATTTTACTCAGCTTCCGGCCAACCAACAACTACAAGCCCTAAACCTCACTTCACCAGGTCTTACTTCACCTGCGGTATATGTCAATCCTAGAATTGATGTGAAGCTATCAGGGCATAGTGAAACTGGCAGTTGCGCAGGTCCTGAAACTACGGAAGAAGAAGATCAGCCCATGATCTGTATGATATGCGAAGATAAAGCTACAGGTCTGCATTATGGAATAATAACTTGTGAGGGATGCAAAGGGTTTTTTAAAAGAACTGTACAAAATAGACGTGTCTACACTTGTGTAGCTGATGGGAACTGTGAAATAACAAAAGCCCAGCGAAACAGATGCCAGTACTGCCGTTTTAAGAAATGCATAGAACAAGGAATGGTTTTACAAGGTTAGTACAAAGTAAGCAGTTTTATTTTTTATTCAGCTCATTTGGTATCGTATCATTTTTAAATGTTTCCTGGGGATAAATTAAAATGTGCATTTGTAGAAATACATATGTTAATTTTAGTGACTCATCAAAAAATCACGTATTGATTTAGTCAGCTAGCTATCGAAAAATAGTTTGAAATACATTTACTTAATTTGAATACGAGGTTTTTGATTAAATTCTGATGTCTCTTAACAGATAAACGATGCAACTACCAATATGTACGTTCGAAAAAAAATTTCAAAATTACTATGTTTTTGTACTTAAAAATGTGTAAAATGTTAACTATCATGAATATGAACGTTTTTTATGTTATCTACCAAGCTATGAAAAAAAACGATTAAAGAACAAATAAACTTTTATTTTTCAACATAGGAATCATTAACGCTTACACACTTATATTCTACGTGTTTCCAATAACACGATGCCCTCAAAAAAAATTATTTATTAACCCTGCAAAGTATGACCACAGCGTTTTCCAAGTCCTCATTTGAAAAGAAGCAACGCCCACTCAGGTGTTTTTAAATTTTGGGAAGAGATAATAGTCATGGGGGGGGGGGGGAGTCAGGACTGTAAGGTGGATGTAGTAATTCCTCAAAGTCGCATTCATTGATTACTGCTTGAACGATTCGTGCCATATGCATCCTACAGTTGTCGCACCGAAGTACAGTTGTCTGGGCATAATTGTGGGGTCTTTTCTCGAGTATAGCAGTTTTCAAATTGTTGATTGTTTTATTGTTGTAGACATTCTCCGTTATTTGGCATATACTCAACTTCCCTCTGTGTCCCAGAAAACTGTGGCCCGCTGAGAATTGTCTTTCATCTTCTTAGGCGGTGGAGCACCCTTATGCAACCATTATATGGACTCTTGTTTCGACAGTGGGTACTAGTGCTGTAGCCAAGTCTCATCTCCAGTTACAACTTTTAAGAAGAAAGTTCTCATTTCTGTATAAAGCCCCTAAATTTATCGCCTACACAATTTTTGTTCGGGATTAAGTAACTTGGAAATTTACCGGCTCAGCAATCAACAATACCAAATCTTCCACTTTCTTGATCGTTTCCTGTGTTCGTGCTTCCAGAAGTGTGCTGCATTTAACTTAAAAGTAGGACGGACTATTTTCCTCATACACAACCGCCATATTCTGATGGACATTCTTTCGATAAAAACTTTGTGATGCTTCTGTGTTCACATTTTGAATTGCTCATTTTTGCACTTTTAACTCCATATAGAAGTGAAAAATGTTAGGCGATTTCAACCAAACTTTGAGGTTACACTCCAAAATTATCAAAATACCACAGCTATAGAGCGTCTCAGGGTGACAAGACAGCGTGGAGAGAATAGGGAATGCTTTCCTTATGGGAATTTCGGTCCGACGTTGCCAGTTCTATGCAACGGGCGATGTTTTGTTCATAAATTTGTTTGAATGCCACTAACAAAACGTACCAGGTAATGAGGGATTATAGTTAAGCTGTCTCTATTACACTAGCCGGATTTGTTTGTCTGTGATCGGTGCGTTTTTTCTACAGAACACTTTTGTGGAGACATATGGCATCGCTGTTTGTTGCTGTTTGCCATAAGGCCCTGTACTGTCTAGTCACCCTGAGACGCAGTATAGGTAGATAACATAAAAACTCCTCTCGTATAGTCAGTCTATTTTTACTTTCCTCGTCTGAAAGACAAAAAAAGTATTGTAATCATCATAAAATCACATTCCGAGATTTCTTCAGATCTTCACGTTTTAAAGTCCCTAGATGATGAAAAAGAGGTAGACAATATTTTGCATGCATATTATATATCTACCTCGCATGAAACCTTGACGAAATTCTAGTCATTGGCAACAAGCATTATCACAAGATTGAATTGTGTTGGTACATAAGTTTCTGGTTATTATTTTTGCAGTGAGGTTAGGTTTCATATTGTCTGGTGGACATTTAATTTTTTAAATATAGTTCTTGCAACGATTGGGGAGGATGGAAGATATTTCTCAAACTATAAGAGTTACATAAAATTAGCTTATCTTAAAGTTATAGATAAGAAGGTGGTGCATAGGTGGCTCAAAAGTGTGGCAAATTAAACTTTTTTTTTAATGGGACGACCTATACATGAATAGTTTAAAAGTTTTCCGTCAAAATGCTAATTATTTTAATATAACGTTGTATAGTTCTAACGTTAACTGCTCTGGAGGTATTAACGTTTGTATACAAAAAAATGCTGAACTACAGGCACCCGCTGTAGGTAATAGAAAACAACTGAATGAAAGAAAACGTAGCCAAAATACAATGTTTGATGTGAACTATCTCTTAAGTGTGAAATAGTGACTCTGGGTATTAATTCTATACAGGGTGCTCAATAGTTGAAAATTTAATAATTTGGGATCTTTTTAAGTTATATTTTTGAAAAGTCCTTTTAATGAGCTTTTATCTGATAGGTATCTTACTTCACATCCCTAAATTCAATCGTTTTTCAATTGTTTGAATTTAAATATGACAAAGCATTTTAAGCCCCTTTAGACGATTTATTTAAAGGTATAACAAATAAATGCTGTTAAAATGCTAATTTAAACACTTGAACTCTCTGAGCACAACAAAAAAACAGGTTTAGAAAAAAAACGAGAAATACAGAAGTAAATTAAAACTGAAAAACGGTCGACTTTAGGGTTATAAAATGTACTACCAGAAGAAGGCTCAGTAAGAGCGGCTTTCAAAAATGTAAAAATGTGCAGGGTGCTTTATTTAAAAAATTGTAAGTTTTAAGCACTCTATAGCTTTAATGTCCAGAGACCAGAAGGAGAAATGTTTAAACATTTCACATAATTAGGTATAGAATTTGTGTTGTATCTGCTTTTGTTTTTTTAATCAAACAAACACATACAGATTGTTCCATTTGAAAAAGTCCATCTGAAAAGTATTTTTTCTTTCACTCGAATGTTTTTAATCCAAAACTTTTAAGCTACCTAAATATAGAATATTCCACCTAAAAAAAAATTTGATTCGCCCCACTTTTTTGAGCCACCCTGTGTAATAAAAACATAATTTAATAATGTGCACCACCTTCGTACTTATAAGTGAATTTTATATCACTCTCTTAGTTTTAGAAATATCTTCCAGCTCTGTGTGATTGCCAGACCCTGTATGTTCATTATGTTGAAATTTTATATTATATTTTTTTAGTCATCCCTCTGCTAATTAAGTAAAAACAGTTAAACCATATATTATTTGCTAGCTCAATTCATATGCAAATCTGTGCAGTATGCTATTATTTTCATTGGTATTGTAAATGTTAATGTTTTCATCTTTACATATTTTATTGAACAATTGTTCTTCAAATGTCCTCCAAAAAATATCATGTTTAGTAATACATTTCTTGTGGTATAAAAACAACTCTGCACACCTCAGCAAATGTTGGCCTTTGCCTAGGAGTCTTTCATTTGTAAAAACTGAGTGTAACAATTTTTAATTTTGGTTTTTATCTAAATTTAATTAATAATCACGTGAAAGCTAAAAAATATGTAATATATTGATGAATTATATAATTTAAATTTTTTAGACAATAACAGTTTCGGTTGCATCCTGTTTCCATAAACTTGTTTGTTTGAAAATGAGTGAAATATATCACTCTTCACTTAAAATAGTAAATACAGTTGACTACTAGTAGTAGTGCAGATATGCTCGCCAATTTCAGAATAATACTCTGTTTTCTCAAAATTAAAATAATAAAATTATTTTATGTTACCTACTATTTTTGCAGTCATAAATGACTTCCAAATATTGGCGGCACTTACTCCGTAACTCCAAATTTCTTATTTTTCAAATCCATTTATTTTTTGGTGTATATACTTTTTGTATTATCAAACCAAACTTTAAAATAAAAAATCATGTTTGTTAAATTGATTTCCTCCATGTTTTAAAAATTTTACAGTATGTTTTTAAATATTAAATGGCACTATAACTTATGTCATACATTAGGTACCTAAATTAAACTTCGTCTTGGTAGTTCAGTTAGTATCTAATTAAATCATTTATTTGAGGGAGATATTTAATGACAGAAAATACAATATCTTTACATACCGGGTGGTTGGTCATACCTCTGAACATAGGCAATTTACATAGCTTATCAGTTATCACAGTTATGCAAAAATCCTGCTCACCATTTTTATGGAAAAAAATGGTAGTGGTACTAAATTAAAGAGAATAATTTTCCCCGTTGTTTAATATTACAAACTTATTGGATAATGTTAATTGTGCATAAAAATATTAATTTAAAAATTTAGATATTCCCAAATATAAGTGAGGGGAATATCCAAATTTTTATACACAATTAACATAATCCAATAAGTTTTTCATACCAAACGACGCGGAAAACGATTGTCTTTAATTTAGTACTACTACCATATTTTTCCATAAAAATGGTGAGCAGGAATATGCATAACCGTGATAAGTCATGTAAATTGCCTATGTTCAGAGGTATGACCAACCACCCGGTATGTCATTTTTGAAGATGTAAAACTGTATGCCTTCAGGTGTTTATGATCCATAAAATCTGAAATTAACTTAGATATTGCAAGATTATGTTAAAACAGCAGGTTTGAGCCAACGAAGTCTCGCACATTTTAGTTTATTGCTAAAAGTCAGGACAAGAAAAATCATTGTTTTTGCCTTAGTTTTTCAGAGGATATAAATATTTTATATTTTTACTTTTGCAGGAATTTTTACTTCATATTGTTCTTGAATATGTCACCTTTGTCTTAGCTTTTTCGATTTTTGCGTTCAATTTTATTTTATGCCATGAATTGTGTATACTTTACCCTTGACACTACCTACTTGCTTACATAGGCAACTCAACTAACAGTATAAATTATGTATTTATTACAATAGCTACAGAAATTATAAAAACCAATAGTTAATGCACGGTTAAACAGAGTTAATTTAAAATGCAGGTAAGGCTAATATACAAATGACACTAAGCATTGTGCAAAGCCTAACCTTTAAAACTGTTTTCCAAAATTAGGAAAATGTAAATAAAACCAAAATAGGTGAAATGGTTTAAATGAAAAATACTTTACCCATTCTACTCTTGCCTACAGTCTTTTTGAATTTAGCTGGCTGTAGTTTCTGCGAATCTGCTTACATAATACTCAAATTAATTCTTCAAACGAAATCATGTTTATTTTAAATTTCATTTGTTTTGCGGTGTACATACACTATATACCATGTGTTCAAAAAGAAATTACATAAGGGTTGGCCATGGAAAATAAACGTAATGTCAACAGCAAGCTTTAGAGACAGCAATCTTTAGAATTTCCAATCACGATATCAGCGTATAATATAAACTTACAACAACAATGACAGTGATGACAGTTAATTAATTCTAATGCTTGCTGTTGACATTACTTTTATTTTCCATGGCCAACCTTTATGTACCATTTACTTCTGTCCTTGACCGCTGTCGCCCAGTCTCTTATTCCCAACATCTTCATATCTTCCTCTTCACGGGACTCTTAGTGGTACACCTTTCAATACCATTTTTGTGACTGTACAAATCTCAACCACGGTAACTGATGCACTTTCACTATTTTTATTATGCTAGCTTCTTCGTACAGTTCATTTATTTCATCATTTATTCTTCTCATCCACATTTCTCCCATGTTTTTTCCACCGTCAGTTTTTCCGTAACACTTTTCTTTCCCAACATTGAGGTTTTTTTTGTTCATCTCTTTCGTTTAAAGTCCATGTTTAACATGCATACGTCACTATCGGTCTTATCACTGTTTTATAAATTTGCTTTTTTGAGTTTTCAGTTAAGTTTTTAGAATTTAACAATACACTCACTAGCTTTATTTCTTCTTAATATTCTTGCCTGTATCTCCTTGCTGCTGTTGTTATCCCCCGTTATCGTTTTTTTCTAAATTTCTTGCTGCCTTCTTTAGCTGTTTCTTCGTTGTTGCTATTATTGTCATGTCCGCGTTTTAAGCATTGGTGTGCATTACTATAAATTGTTCCTTGTCTGTTTATCCTGTTACCCCTTATTTTTTTCTCTAGTGCTAAATTGAAAAACACTGTTGACAGTAGTTCTCCTTGTTTTAGTCCATTTTCTATTTTAAGTACTTCTGACGGGTATTTATTGATCCTTACACTGCCTTTTGTTTGTTTCATGTGTATCAATCGTATTAGTTTCCAAGGTACTTTCAGGTCTTCCATGGCTTAGTATAACATGTTTCTTGAGTCATATGCGTTTGAAATCAATAACTGTACACAACGTTATGTTATATTCATAGCACTTATCTGAATTATCACGGCCTTTGTCCATTACTCGGGCATTTTTTTAACTAGTCCATATCTTCACTATTAGTTCATATATCTTCTTTTGTAATTTATCCGTATTTTTTAGGTTTTTAACTATTTCTCTAAATTCACTCTCTGCTCATGGAAATACTTCCTCCTTCGCCTCCTCGTTGTTTCTTGGTTGTTCTATTTGGTCCACTTCCTTTGTACATTTATTAAGTAAGTATCCAAAAAATTCCTTCCGTCTCCCACTTATTTTCCGTTCCTCTCCTATTAAATTGCCTTCTTTATCTTTGTAATAGATTTGTCTACTCTAGAAGCCTCTTTTTTTCTGTTGTAATTTCTTGATAGAAATTTCTTATTTCTTTGTTCTAAAATCTTTCTTTTGTGTGTTTTAATTTATTTTCGTAATAGATCGTTTTCTCCTTCTGCATATATTTTTTACTTCTTTTCTCTGGATCTTATACTTTTCTCTGTTTGCTTCTATATTATTTCTAAACATTTTTTCCTTGGTTTTCTTCTTTCTTCTATTAACCCGCTGCATTCCCTACCATATCATTCTTTATTCTTCTATTATAAAGTTAATGATATGGCAGGAGGTGACTATGAGGTATGGTACACTTCCAAACTTTTTGCATTTATCATCTCAATATTTAATCTTAGGAGTAATTGGTATAATTAATATATCAGGTGCAGAATTTGAAGATCAAACATGGGCAGTTTCATTTCGCAACCACATTTATGAATATATATTGCTCCTTTCTTTTTAAACATGCAAAAATAGCTATATCAATCAAAGAGAAAAGCATTGGGTTAAGAAAATATCTCGTGTAAATATATTTTTAAACAAAGGATCAGTTGCCTTCTTTAACTTACTGAAGCAATGACAAATAATGTACTTTATCATAATTTTTACAAAGGCTCTCCTAGTTTTTCAATTTCTTCAGAAATGCATATGCCGATTTTAATAGTCATTGTTTAAATAGATATTCAATCTAATATAACAGAAAGTATAATAGCAATAACATTATTACTAAATATAAAGAGCATATGCCATTTAGTAAATACTTAAAAAGGTGAAGACTTTGTTTCCATATTTTGTTTATTTTAAAGGTGATAAATACCATGAGATTAAAAAAAATGGTTCTGAGCAGGCCTTGATATGTGTTATACGTTTGGCAGTACTGAAGTGTATTGTCAGTCTATGTCAAATTCGAGATTAAAGTTAGGTTTTGCTAGTTGTTTGACACAGACTGACGTAAAACTTAACCTGCAAATCTCGAATTTGACATAGACTGACAATACTCTTCAGTACTGCCAAACGTATAACACATATCAAGGCCTGCTCCGAATAATTTTTTTTATCTCATGGTATACTATATACGGTACCTAAAGTACGTTTTTTCCTATAAAAATTTTCAAGGTCAAAGAATTGAGGGTTTATGTTGGCATAACTTGGATTCCTTTAAAAAATATATGTTGACAAAATTTGTTTTAGTAACTTTATAGAACTAAAAATTGGTGGGAAATTTAAAATCTGGCATTAAAGTTCTATGTACATCAAAAGCTCTTGCTAATCTTTCGTAAACGTCTTCTTCTGGTGTGTTAAGATGCAGATCCAACAGTTCCTCTGCACACTCCACTACATTTAATTTTAAAAGATTCCGTTTTTACGCGTATTCAGTTTCAAAAAAGAAAAACTGACAATTTAATTTTAAATGTCAAAGTGACAAAAGTCGTTTACAGAAAAACCTGACCAAAAAAAATTTTCTAATAATTTTTAAAAAAAGCAATTTTGCCAATTTTATCTTGACCTTGAAAATTTTTATACGAAAAACAGTACTATACATATATTTAACAGTCACTGCCAAAAGCTTCAAGCATTGTATAATTTGAAAAAGGTATGATCCCATTAGAAACAGGATGTCTTATCATCCTATCATAAGGGTGAACCAGATCCAACTGTATTTTTGTTTTTTTATATTTATTCAACTTTTTCTTCGTTTCATATCTCTTGTAGCCATTTGTTTATTAATCTGTCTAACAAAATATTTGGCATATTATCCCTACACATTTATTTGAAGCTTGAAGTTTCTTTACATTGATATAGCCCCGTATAATACCATTCTCTCAACATGTGAAATACTGTTTGATGTTCCGATTTTCTTTAGCATATTGAAGGATTTTTGTGCTAGAGTAATTCTCTTTTCTATGTTTCAGTCAGTGTGCCTCACATTTTATTCTTGAATTTCTTTTCCATTTATGATAATTTGTGTACCCATATTGGTCTCATTACTTTTTAGTAGCTTTGTCTTTCGCATATTTATTTATAGTCCTACTAGTTGGTTTATTTTCAATTGGAAGTGCTGTTATATTGTGATGGAGACTATATCATATCAAATTCAAGGTCTTCTAATGTTTTGAAGAGCGTCATATTTAATCCTGTTTTGCTATCGTCTGTATTTTTCATTAATCAGTCTAATATAATAATCAAGAGCATCAGTAGTGTTGTGCTGTAAGTTTCATAGAGCATTCATAATTCTCACATACTTATAGTATCAGATATTGTTCTAGTATATTTTACATTTTGTTTCTATCCACTGAATCAAATGCCCTTTCTTCTTCTCTCCACTATTTCTTTCAGTATGATTTTAATGTTTTTGTTGCAATATATACTATGCACATTATGTACACTGATATATCGGTATGTGTCTTAATTAATTCAACTGTAATATCATTTGTTTTGACTGCTTTGCCCCTTTGTAGTTCTTCATGGGATTTATATAGAATCTTTATTATTTTTAATAATTTTCTTTTGTCATGTATTTGTATGGATTCTTTGGCCCTTTGCACTTGTTCAACAAAAAAACTTTTATTTTCTTTCGTACTTCTTTATTTTTCCTCTAGTATGTTTCCTCCAATACTTTGTTGTAGTTTTCATCTGTGGTTTCCATTATTTCGGTTTCTAACTTGTCTTCCATCTTGTATGTTCCACAAGGACAATTTTCTAACGGCAACTAGCACGATGACTGTTGGCATGGCCAAAATTATCAGTAACTGTGTTGCCCGATTTTATATTTTGAAGATTATTACACAAAACCCGTACACGAATTATGGTTTACATTTCTAGGGCGCTTATTAGGTAATCAGTTCAGAATTGGTTGATTTTCATAAAATTGGTAGTTCTCATTCGATGACATCAATAAAGTGATAGTTAAGTACGAGGGTAAATTGAAAAGTCTCGGGCCTAGACAAGAAAACAAAAGAAAGTCATGTAAACAGTAATTTTATTTTTCAACTTATTCCCCGTCAAGTTCAATGCACTTGGTCCACCTATATTCAAGTGCTCTTATTCCATCCCTATAAGCCCTTTCATCCAACTGGTCAAAATAGACATTTGTGGCAGCAATCACATCTTCATCGGACTCGTACTTCTTTCCAGCATGAAATTTTTTCAAGTTTGGAAATAAACTAAAATCTGAGGGGGCTAAGTCCGGAGAGTAGGGGGCATGGGGTACCAATTCAAACCGCAATTCATTAATTTTTGCCATGGCAATAACTGACTTGTGACAGGGGGCATTATCCTGATGATACAGAATTTTTTTCTTTGCTAACCCGGGTCGTTTTTCTTGAATTTTCTCTTTTAGCTGGTCAAGTAGGGTAGCATAGTATGCCCCGTTGATACTTTTACCTTTTTTAAGGTAATCCACAAAAATAATACCCTTGGCATCCCAAAAAACTGAAGCCAAAACTTTTCTGGCCGACGGAACTGTTTTGGCCTTTTTCGGAGTAGGTTCTCCTTTGGCAGTCCATTGCTTCGATTGCTGCTTTGTTTATGGTGTATAGTGGTGAATCCACGTCTCATCCATTCTAATAAATCGTCTTAAAAATCGACTGGATTGCGTTTAAACAAGTCCAAACACTCCTCCGAAACTGTTTTGCGTGTCAGCTTTTGCTCCAGTGTGAGCAGTCGCGGCACCCATCGCGCAGACAACTTTCTCATCCCCAAAACTTCGGTTAGGATATAATATGTCCGCTCTGTTGAAATGCCTATAGTATCTGCTATCTCCATCAACTTCAATCGCCGGCCATTCAAGACAATTTTATGAACTTTTTCGATCATTTTTGTTGTGGTGGCTGTTTTTGGTCTTCCTGAACGCGGTGCATCTTCTGTACTCCTGCGACCACGTTTAAAGTCCGCAACCCAAGTTTTAACTGTTGTGTATGAAGGGGAAGATTTGCGTAATGTGCCGTCTAGTTCAGCTTTTATTTCTTTTGGGGCTAAACCCTTAATATGAAAATATTTAATAACTGCACAAATTTCAACTTGATCCATGCTTACAGCATGCAACACCTTAGCAACTTTGTCAGCTTGTCAAACAATTATTATTTTACAGAAATTTTTGTTATTCCAGAGCCAGACTGATAAATCTTGAAAAAATATAACGCCGTAAAATAATTACGCAAATTTGTATTCTATCTGAGTTAGGCCGGGGACTTTTCAATTTATCCTCGTATAATAACCATCCTTATCATTTATAGTTCTATTCGATGTTTTCCCATCATATGTTCTTTGTTATTATCATTAGGCGCGTATGAGCGTTTTTTAGACTGTGGGAGGAGAGCTATCATATTCTCAATAAATATGTATACTACTTCTCGTACAACTTCATCCATTAACACGAGTTATAATATTTCCGAATTGTTGGTTATCAATTTTTAGCTTAATACTGTAGTTGTACATTTTAGTCACTAGTTACTTAAAAAATACTATTTTATAAAAATCATTGAACAACAAAAAATTTAGTTTAACAATGAACAGTATTTTATTTATTATCAGATTATCACATAGGTACGCAAAGAATATACATGACTAAACAAACTAAAACAAATAATGAAAATAAAATAGAAATAGAAATTAGAAATAATAAATGCATATAAACCAAAAAATAATTTAGGAACTTGTACCAAAACAGAAATTCTTGTTGGTAGAGCACCTATAAAATCATTTACAAGATCGTCTAGATCTAAATGTTCTACCTCCGCTATACAATGTGTGTCCGCTGATTGCACAACATAGGAAATCCCGCGTTAAAATCTTAATGCTAAAATATTTGCTCCCCTATTAATCGTAGAGCTAAGGTGTAAACACAAACGTTTTAGGGGTCTCTTCAGTCTGTCTAACTGAATTATTATTTTACTTTCCAAGTTTTCCAACAAGTCAGAAAAATGGAAAATATGCAATAAATCATTAATAACAAATTTCACAATTGACACCTAAAACTCAAAATTTGGTTTATTTATTTGTCAACGTACTGAGTAGTTTACCCTTACCTCCTTTGCTCAATCGTTTATTATTCATTTTACCACAATAACTTTTAATGAAATCATTGGTTGTAGAGTTAATATTCATACTTTTTCCTCGTTATAATAATGGCACCTAAGAAAATAAATTAAATAACCCTCCTGTTGTGTTCCAGTGATTTGGTGTAAAAAATAAATTATTCTTATTTTAAGCCAAATTACGAGAATCCAACGTCTACTTTGTAAAAATTTCAAAATCAGCTCCGTTATAGCCCATATAATATTTCTTTTATGAAAATTGCATTTGCATATCGTGGTTTGCTCAGTCAAAGTAAAATCTGCCCTTAGTATAGCAGTAATCCATTTTTGGCTTTAGGATTCCTCTTTAGAGAAACTAAACTCATGCATCACCACGTTTCTGTGGTTTTATCGACACTCAGAAATTGAACGCTATTCGGCATAATGATGAAAATAGACAATCCTGCGCAAATATTAACAATTTTTATTCACCGGAAACTGTTTTAAAACTCTATAAAATCGCAATGGGGTGACAATACATTCATTTCAGAACCACCTGCAACGGTTATTTACGTGTTTATTTCTGCAATACTAATGGTAAAAGACTCACACACACCCACCAAACACTAACAAAAGCACTCAGTGAGTTGTCCATTAAAAAAGCTCAATTGTAATGTAATTGATAATTACAATCAACATGTAGCTAAGATCTGGATTTTTAGCTGACGTCCTAAGGCATCTGTTCTTTAGGTTCTATTGGCCTATTCCTTATTCAACGCATCAACGCATGTATTATTTTAAATCTGCAGAAATAACATGTGTTAATATTGCTCATAATAAATCAATAAATTTATCTTTTCATGCCCGTGCCAATCGGTTGTTCAAGCGGCAAAAATTTTAATAGTAGCTTATGGAAAAAAATTTGCATTTAACAAAATATGAGCAACTTTTGATAAGAATATTATTATAGCAGTGAGCAGTCGCATTTCATTGTTTATATCTGACCGAACCGACTACTTTCTGGAATAGCAAAATTTAAAATTAGGCGATTTGCAGAAGGGGGTTTTATTGCAATTTAATCTTATATATTTTCATGTTAATTGTTACAAGAAATTAGTAATAAAACTAGAAAAAATCACATTTTTGTGGGGGCCACGCCCCCTCTGAAATTCATTTGTGGGGGCACTGGCCCCTATGCCCCTCATGGCTCCTACACATCTGATTAGCATTGCCAATCAACTTTTAAGTTCCAGTCTCCTATTAAAACTTTTAGATCCGTTCTTTTTGCAGCTTGTTTGCAGTGTACTTGAATTTCCTCAAAGAACTAGTTTTTCTTTTTAGTGGAATGCATATTGTTACACTGTACAAATCATAGACTCCTTTAAAATCATCAATAAAGTCAATATAAATCTTTTGTTGCTAATATAGTTAATAGTCCACATTGCTTTACTGGTAATGCTTGATATTCAGTGCAAACACGTGTGAGAAATACTCCTTCTTTAATATAAACAGTTGTTGAGAATGTTTAGAGATACATCTTCTGATTTCATTTAAGGGTGTTGATTATCTCTATGAATGTAACATTTCCTGACACATTAGGTAAAAAAACACAATTATGGGCTTGTTCAACTATATTCCAATAATTATTTTATATATTAAATAGGTTTATAGGTATTTAATGCTCATTATAGTATATTTGAAAAAATATTTAAATGCTAAAACATTTATGACGTTCCTTGTTCAAGAAACAAATGCCCGTTCTAGGAGAAACGAAATCATTTTTTTTACTGTCTAATGAACTTGTAACTGAATAATCAATCTTATTTTGTAATTTTTGCTATTTTTTTTGCTATTTTTTTTTAAATTTCTTTATGCATTTGCAGTTTCAGTATTATGTTACGTACTCTAATATTTTTTTAAATATGTCTCGATATTAAATTTTTAATGAACTGCTTTTATGTTACAGCCGTTCGAGAAGATAGAATGCCAGGTGGTAGAAATAGCGGTGCCGTATACAATTTATACAAAGTGAAGTACAAGAAGCATAAAAAATCTACCAGTAAACAGCTTCAGCAAAAAATACCTGAAAAAACCATGTTATCTCCTCAACTCAAATGTGAACAACCATCTAGTATTCCACCACACCTAGTCAATGGCACCATTTTGAAAACAGCTTTAACAAATCCTAGTGAAGTGGTTCATTTAAGACAGAGATTGGATAGTGCAGTTAGTAGTTCTCGAGATCGAAACTTTTCTATAGAATATACATTATCCATGATTCAGACCTTAATAGACTGTGATGAATTTCAAGATATAGCAACTTTGCAAAATTTAGATGATCTTTTGGATCATAAATCAGACTTAAGTGAAAAACTGTGTCAAATAGGTGATTCGATTGTTTATAAACTTGTACAATGGACGAAAAGGTTGCCTTTCTATTTAGAACTTCCTGTGGAAGTACATACTAGACTATTAACACATAAGTGGCATGAACTGTTGGTACTAACTACATCAGCTTATCAGGCTATACACGCAACGAGTAAGTTATCAAGTGAGCAGTTATCCAGCACTCCCGAGCCTGATTTCACTCAAGAGGTATGTTTTTTATTACTAAATGCTTTTTTCTTCCATCTGATAATTTGTTAGTTTATATATAATTTTTGTTTAAATGTACTAAATTTTGAAGTAATTTTATTTAATTAAAATCAATTTACCAGTCAGTTTAATATACTGTTTGAGGCTTTCACGGTTACTCGAATTATTCTTCTTAACATGGAATTTCGGCTTAGACCGCGTAGTATTTGTATATAAACACCCAGCATTTTCTGGCTTAATGTGCCTTGCACCTTGTGAAGTCGAGCAAAAACCCGCGCGATGGTCATTCTCTTTGGTGGCTCGTGTTGTTTGAGTATCTTGAGAATGAGGATACTTAAGCAGCGTGCGACATTCACTCTGATGATGCAAGCTGCAAAGTCTTGCAAAACGGTAGTGAATATGGATGCACAAACAGCAAAATGGCCAAATCTGCTTAAGTATCCTCGTTCTGAAGATACTCAAACAACACGAACCACCAAAGAGCATGACCATCGAGCGGGTTTTTGCTCGACTACACAAGGTGCAAGGCACATTAAGCCAAAAACTGCTGGGTGTTTATATACAAATACTACGCGGTCTAAGCCGAAATTCCATGTTAAGCAGTCAGTTTAATGTATACCTAATAGTCCTTCAGTTTTTTTAATGGTATTTATATTTAAATTTATTCTAAACATTTTATGCTATCCATTTAATAGTAGATTATAAAATGAGGGAGAGAAATGTGTTATTTTGCTGAGGTACGGCTATCGCCTTAAAAATCTGGCACACCAAATTTTTCCCTTTGTGAATACGACTGAAATAACATAAGTAACATAGCAACCCGTAGATTTAAAGTATCCGTCACTGCTATCACTAGTCCCTCTTTATAAGCTGTCAGCCCAAATAACAATGTCCACAATTTTTAAATTTCAAGTCACTAGATTTTCGACCTTGTACCAGATTTTTAAGGCGATAGCCGTACAATTTAAAAAATTGCACTGAAGCAAAATAGCATTCTCTCCGAGTTGCATATACTATTTTTTTCATGTTGCAGGAAGATTTAAAACGAAAACCCGTTTTTTTAAACGTCAGTTATTGACATTTTAGTTAGAATTATTTTAAAATTAGTAGCCTATGGTAAATTTTAAAGTAGGTGGCACTGTAAGTCATTATGACAAGAGCTCACAATTATGTCAAATTCGAGGTTAGCAGGTTAGGTTTTGCGTCAGTTTATGTCAAAACTGACTTGCAGTTGCATATGAACTTGCAAATACTGAACACCCTCAGCGACAAAAGTTGAATAGTTGTTTGCATAGACAGGTATTTGATTACAAATGACATTTTTATACCTAAAATTTTTAAACGTGAAATGCCATTTAAATGTCTATAATTTATCAGTGTATTAGCTGCAAACTAGACTAATATTTAAAAAAAATATATTGTTGCATTTGTTTCCAAGTCTAATTTGATCAGGGATGGGTTTCTTTTAAACAAGTCTTGTATAAAAAATTATATACCGTGTGTCCACAGGAGTACGCACCATAGAGATAAGATAATTCTAATAGAATATAAATATCAACCAGTGCTGTGACCACCGTCCCTTTTCTTGTACCATTTATAACAATATTGTTTTATACAGTGGCGAGTCAGAAGCCAGAAAACAACGTTTTATCGTGCCGGCGATCACAGCATTAGCCGATCTTTCTATTCTATTAGGATATCCCTATGGTGCGTCCTCCTGTGGACACACGGTATATAGTCCTCGTGACATAAATTTGTACTGATGTTAAAATGCAAAAATATCACTTTCTATTTCAATTCCGTAATTTTTAGAGAAAATTCTTACTTGTATATTGGTTCACTAAAGCTATGTAAAATTTAATTTAGTAAGAATAAAAGGATGCTAATGTTTGTGTGTAAATAGAAAATTATGTTAGTTCTCGTCTTTTGATTTTCAGAATTTATTAACAAGATCAGCAACTTAACACGCTGATGGACACATGCAAAAAGAGGGAAATGCCTTTCGTGACACTATTTTTACTTTGCCAAATTTGCGAATATTGTTGTAAAACTTATATTTAACTGTTACGTGACTTATAAGAAAAGAAAATAATAAAGGAAAAACTAAAATGGCAAACTACAACTTATTACTGGTAATCGTATTTATGCAGATTCCTGCTTGCCGCTTGATTTTATAGGATTTATAATGTTATCAATCGAAAGAGAAAAAAATGATGCTTAATTTGATACTACTTTACTTGAATTTGTTGCTTGTTAAAGATAGAAATAGCTTAAAAACTGTAACAAATATTTTGCATTTTATTCACAAAAAGCAGGCCAGCCATGATTAAATTTGTTTATGCCAAAATAAATGTTATTTTCTGTTATTTATCAATTCACGTATTTAACTAATTACTATGAATATTCTAATGAAGAGAGGGTATTTATTACAAAACATTTTACAGTGGCGTCAGCTTACACACAGTTCGTGATTTATTCTCGGTTAAATTTAATAGTCGACCTATTCCATGTTTCCATCTGTATTAACAAAAAAATTGAAACTATAGCAAGTGTAGCAGCATGTGATACAAAAGATAGTATTAATATTGCAGTTTAAACAAACATTCAATCGAGACATTAACATTGCATGCAAACGGAATAGAAGAACCAGTGATGAGCTGGAAGAAAAGGTTTTGGGGCTGATCAAACAAACAGCATAAGATGTATTGCTCGAGAGTACAATGTATTGATACGGTTAGTGTATAAGGTTCTGAAGAAGCATGGTTATCATCTTTACAAACCTCAGTGATATCAAGAGATATTTTTTGTCGATGAAGAAAGCAGGCGTGTATTCTGTGAAGTCTCGCAGGAACGCTCAAACAAAGATAGGAACTTTTTGCGGTCAATCGGTTTTACAGATGAATGTACGTTCACACTTAATAATGAACCAAATACGCAGAACACTAGATACTGGGCCCAAGAAAATCCTCGGACAGCTATTGAAACAAGAACGCAGTTCCCGCAAAAAATTAATATTTGGGCTGGTATTTTCAACAATAACATTATTCGACCATTTGAAATAGTTATAAATTTAAATTCGAATTCTCAATTAGGCTTTTAATCAATCAAATTGGCCCTGCATTAGGAGAAGTTGCACGTGAAACTCAGGAAATTTAGTTTCAGCGTGATGGCTGTCCAGCGCATTATGGTTTGGATGTGAGGAATTATCTAAGTGATAACTTTCCTAATTGCTGGATCTCCTGATTTGGCACCATGCGACTTCTTTCTGTGGGGTAATTTGAAAAACAAAATTTACAGAAAACACCACCCAAATATTTACTTCTTACGGGAAGCAATCGTTACGGAGTGTAGGCTAATCACAGATAGACAATTGGCTAATGTAAGGTGGGCATATTATAGCAGATTGGGTTATTGTTTACAACAGAATGGAGAACTTTTTGAGTACTTGCTATAAATTTGCTTGTAGTTTTAAATTTTTTCACAAACTTGTGAATTGTTGATACAGATGGAATAGATCGATTATTAAATTTAACCGAGAATAAATAACAAACTGTGCGTAAACTGACGTCACTGTAAAATGTTCTGATAATAAATACCCTCTCTTCATTAGAATATTCAACATTATTATTCATAGTAATTAGTTAAATACGTGAATTGATAACTGACAGTGAATAACATTTATTTTGGCATAAACAAATTTGATCATGGCTGTCTGTTTTTTGTAAGTAAAATGCAAACTATTTATTACAGTTTTTAAGCTAATTCTATCTTGAACGAGCAACAAATTCAAGTAAAGTAGTATCAAATTAAGCGCATTCTTTTTCTCTTTTGAGTGATACCACTATCAATCCTATCAATTCAAGTGGCAAGCAGGAATTTGCATATATACAATTTCCCATGCCATTTTTCTATGTTCGCACCTTAAGTGAAACGCTCAGTATATTGCTAAAAACCACAAATATTATTATTATTATGTATTGCAAAAAACAATTATTATTATTATTACGTATTGTAAAAAAAATACAAATATTATTATTATACAGTGTGTCCCAGGATTGATGTTACAAGAGGTGAGATGGACTAAAAATTTTCTAATTTTATTTTAAGGTTCTGGGATTCGGTCCTGCTTGGTTTGAAAAGAATTTTAAGAATATTTTCAGTTTTTGAAAAACAAGTAGGCCTTGACAATGAAGCTAAAACTATTTTATTTTCAGGTAAACTACCCTTTTTTTTAATGATATAGCAAAATTTTATTAAAAAACGTTGTTCAGAATGATAAATTATGGCCCTATACAAAATTTCAGAAAGATCTGTCAACTTAGAGACCCCTTTATTTTTAGATTCAACAATTAAATTGTATTTTATTTTCAGGTAAACTACCGTTTTTGTTCATGATACGGCAACATTTTATTACGAAAAGTTCTTCAGAATGAGAAATTATGGCCCCATACAAAATTTCAGGAAGATCCTATCTACTTAAATTAAACCGTCATTTTTAATAAATACTTTGTGTAATTTAAAAAATTATGGTTTAATCTAAGTAGGTAGGATCTTCCTGAAATTTTGTATAGGGCCATAATTTATCGTTCTGAACAACTTTTCTTAATAAAATTTTGCCGTATCATGAGCAGAAACGGTAGTTTACCTGAAAATAAAATAGTTTTCGCTTCCCTGCCAAGGCCTACTTGTTTTTCAAAAACTGAAAATATTCTTAAAATTTGTTCCAAACCAAGCAGGACCGAATCCCAGAACCTTAAAATAAAATTCGAAAAAAAAGCATGTCGATTAATAATAGTAATTTACGATACAAGTGCGTAAAGCTACTCTTTAGTCACTCGCAGGGCTTAAAACGCTCGCTCACTCGCATTTTAACCCTACCCCACTCGTGCCTAAAGAGTAGCTTTACGCACTTGTATCGTAAATTACTATTATTAATCGACATGCTTTTTTTCGAATTTCTTCCATTTCGTCTATTTTACTAAAGATGAACAGTGACAGACAAAAGCCACATAACTCCGAATGGGTATAATTTTGACTATATGCAAATTCCTGTGGTGCTATGCGCAAGTCAGCACCCGGTATACTACTAAATGGAAAAAGTAAAATTTCGTGGCCATTCCATTAAAACAGTGTTTCTCCTTCTTCAGTTGGCACCCTCCTTTTGAATTATGGAAAAAAAAAAACAATATGTAGAGGGAGAAGGAGATATCAGTTATTATATTAGTGATATGTTAGTAGATGGATTGTAAAGTTGTATTAATTGAAATACAAAGACACTATTATTGTTATTATTATTATCATTAAAAAGATATGTTACACCAATATATTTACTAGAAGTAACAGATGAAATACGCACTTTGGAAAATGGATAACCATGGGCAATGGTTTAATAATAAAGCAAAAAATATGAGAAGGTTGGCACTGCTGTTTTTTAACAAATCCATAGGAATGGGAGGACCTTTGCACAGTTGAATTTGATTAGTGGAGGCCGTTGCATTGTACAATTTGTTGAACGTTTGCTGTTCTTAGCGATGACTTAAAATAAAATAAAAATATTTTTTTTCCAATACCTACTTGTAAAGCTGTAGTAACATTTTAATGATGAGGGTGGATAAAATGCTCCTTTATTCAGATTCGTTAACTCGAACTTTCAATAACTCGAGTTTTTTTGTCTTCGGTTTGACCGTATTTCCAAATTGTCATTAATAATAAATTTTAATACAAAGAAAGAAAATTCTCCAAATTTAACTTTACTGTACTCAACTTGCTCAAGGCCCCCTTCGCCATTTTCGTTAAAAAATTACAGTCTGATCTGTGTTATGATTGGCACTCACGTTTCATGGAAAAGATGACTTATATCCACAGGGCCATAGCAACACACTTGCCGGCCTGTGTTCAGATTCAGTGAGCGCCCTCCATCTTTACAATGTTTTGACAAAGGTTTACTGTTAAGATATAAAAAATATCGTGAATGGAAAAATGTCCGCTGGATAAAAATTCCACGGAAAACACCAAGACTTTTTCTGGAGGCGTTTTTTTCTAAATTCAAAAAATAGACAGTTCAAATAAACAATATTTATTTATAAGAATGAATAGTTATTTATGTATTAAGGGCATAAGCAATAGATTATAACACGAGGAAATGTTTAAAACGCCGAAGGTGAGTGCTCTAAATTTCCCAAGGGCTATAATCTTGAATATGTGCGCTGTTCATACATTTTATTTCATTTTAGTTCTTCAAATGGATAAAATTTAAGAATTCAAGAATTTTCCACAAAAATATATTTTGGGCCCGACAAATACAGGCTGAACATCTCCTTCTTCTTTATTTTTCATTTTCTCTTTAGAGCGTCGGATTAGGTTCACTGTTTCCGGATTCTTTTATTCAGTTTTTTCATTTCCTCCGGTACTTTATCAAAGTTCTCATTTGTTTTATTATTTTGTCTCTTGTTGTCCCTATTTTCTCCATCCATGTCTTCCTCGGTCTGCCTCTCTTTCGTTTTCTTCCATTTCGTGTTTCTCACTTTTCTTACTATTCTTTCAGGGTCCAGTCTTATTATGTGTCAATACCAGTTCAATTGTCTATTCTCCAGTTTTGCCATAATTGGCTCTTGTTTGCTCATTTGTCTTATTTGTGTATTTCTAACTTAATCAAATTTTGTTTTTCCAGCAATTTTTCTCAGATATTTCATTTCAATCGCGTTCAGTGGTGATTCGTGTTTCTTCAGTGGCACCCATGATTCACTCGCATATAAAATAGTTGGTAAAGCTCTCATGTTATATACCTACTGTCTTCCTTGTGCATGATATATATTCATTGCCTTCTGTTTTCGTTTTGCTATTTCTAGATCTAGGTTTCCATCTTTTGTTATGACACTTCCCAATATTAGTAAGCAGTTACTTTTTCCATCTCTTCTCGTTTACATTGTATTGTTTTTTCATTTTTATTGTTGTTTTTAATTATCATTACTTTACCTTTATTCAAATTTATTTCCATTTTAAGAGCTTCGATTTCCTATCTCCATACATCTACTAGATTTTGCATTTTTCTATGTGTCTTTGCTATTAATACTATGTTGTCCGCATAGAGTAGACTGTCTAATTTTGTAGGGCGGAGGTTTCTGTATCCTATGGTTGAACATCTTAAAAAGTAAAATTCCAGAACCATTTGTTAGAGAAAAATTATATTTTTCATATAGCTTAAACTTGACCAACCATTGACCAAAATAGATATATTTTGGACCCAACAGATAAAATTGGTACATTTTTTATCCAATAGATAGAGGGTGAGCAACAACAAGGGTGAACATCTTATTTATTTATTTATTTATTTATTTATTTATTCCGTACTCAGCCAACAGCCGTTAGGCCAATTATAGGCGTCGCTGTACATTTATGGGGACTTCCAACCCCACTAACGACTGTCATGATGTTATTATGACATCCGGGACCAACTTTTTCCGTGGCAGCTGTACCACGAGGCGCCGAGCGAAGCAGCCGTGGAACTCCCATCCAAGTTCTGACCAGAAAGAGCGTTGCTTAACTCTACTGATCGAACGTGGACGCTTGTTCAAGCTACACCACCCGGGACATTATCTTAAAATATAAATTTGTCTAATTTTGTTTTATCCCAAATTTGTTAGGGAAAAAGAATGTTTTGCATATAACTTAAACTTTTACTCTTGTTTTAAAAATGTAATCACTCATTAAGTTTTTCAATTTTTGAAGCAAAATTTAGGTTCCAATTTTTCTTGTTTCACGATGAGTGAGAAGGGTGATAAGAGAAACATCATTTGTAGTACATTTTTATAGGGAATACAACTTTTTTCCCTTTGATAGTTCCAAAACTTCCACTTATGAAGAAAGTTCTGAGTAAAGCCCTTTACAGATCTTTTTGAAATATTATTAATCAAGCTCAATATAGAATAAGCTCCGGCTTCGCTGGGCCCCTTTCAAACAGGAGGCCCGCATTTCTTTAACACACTGAACACGGCCCTGTATATGGAGTGTCATATCAAATATCATCCAAATTGATTCAAGTAAAACATGTTTTTAAATAAACTTTGAAGCAGAAAACCAGTATAACGAAATGCATTTGTTGCGTTAAATCATCTTATTTTGTTCTAAGGAATTTGTGGTTAAGTTATGTCCACATACGTATTTTAGAGACGTGCTATAAATTTGTTTTTTATCATTTGTCCAAAATCCCAGATACTACGATAGTCTCATTCCAATAAACGAGTAGAGAGTTTTATAAAATTTTCCTAACCATGATCAAAATGAATAGGAACCATTGCTGTTTTCTGCAGTCAAGTAGCTACCACATGTTATAGACCAGGGGTGGCGAACCTTTATTCATCTACGTGCCATTTTTTCTAAAGAAATGTTTAATGAGGCCATGACGTGCCATCAAACAATCTTGACTGAATGATTAATGGGGAAAAAAATAAAACTAAATACTATCAACTTAAAACTCTTTATTTGCAACCAAAAATATACATTTTGTACAGCAATAGTAACGTTATGTTTATTTAAATGAAAAAAAAAATGGTGCCACTTCATACTTTGTTACTTTTAGCACAATGCAAGCTGAACTGGAGTCATCTGACAAACAGCTTCTAAGCAAATTTTTAATATTCATTTCTGAAAATAATTATAGTTTATGGAGATAAATTATTATGTCAATAAAATTTTGAAAATATGTGTTATATTATTAACGCATGATTTTCACTATTGGAATAATAAAAAATCACTAAGTCGTAACATACACACTAGCCATTGGAAAGCAGAGTAAACACGATGTAACAAACGACAATGGGGAAAGAATAATTGGATTTGCGATAGAAAAAACCTTAGGATTAGAAGTACAGATTTCCAACACAAAACGATACATAAAGGGACTTCGGTTTCACCTGATGGAAACACAGTAAATCAGATTGACCATGTGCTGATAGAGCAAGAAAATACAAGATCAATCCAAGACATAAAAACCTGTAGAGGAGAGGAGGCAGAATCGGACCACTATCTCGTAAGAGTGAAGGTAAAAGAATCTGTACAAACAATGAATAAGATTGCCAAACAAGCCATAAAGAGGAAGGATTATACTCAGTTATGAGAGGAGGAAGTACAAAACAGATATAAAACAGAATTGGACAAACAAGTAAATAAACTAACTAAAAGCACAGAAGTGGAGGAGAACTGGAAGAGCATAATGGAAAGCATACAACAATCGGCAAATGCTACACTAGAAACGAAAGCCGTGAAAAGAAAAGCAAACTGGATAGATACAGAGTGCCTGAAAGCAATAGCAGAGAAGAAGAAAGCATGGCTGAAGATGATACAAGAAGAAACTAGCGAGTCCAAAGAAAACTACAAGGAAAAAAAGAGAATCTCAAAACAAACATGCAGAAATAAGAAGAGACAATTCTACACACAAAAACTACAAGAAATAGAAGAAAACTACAGAAACAAAGCAACTAGACTCTTTTATCAATAGGTAGGAAGAACAAGAAAAGGTTTTACACATCCAACCACATACTGTAGAGACAAGAGAGGAGATCTAATAGGATCAATGGAGGGAATAGTCCAAAGATGGGTAGAGTACTTTTCTGAAATGCTCAACAACAATAATAATAAGGGAAAAGAGGCAGAGACAGAGATAAATCTGAAAGGAGGTCAAGAAGAAAGCACACCCCCTAGTCGTGAGGAAGTTGAACAGGTGATACAAAAGCTGAAAAACAACAAAGCAGCAGGAGAAGACAATATTC
The DNA here is from genome assembly GCA_940337035.1 of Agriotes lineatus. Lineage (NCBI taxonomy): Eukaryota > Metazoa > Arthropoda > Insecta > Coleoptera > Elateridae > Agriotes > Agriotes lineatus. Next base: position 183,151,442 of record OW679194.1, on the reverse strand, counting down.
CAGAGGAACTATATCGGTATAGCAGTACAGTACTTAAGGAAGAAATCCACTCCTTAATTCAAGAAGTCTGGAAAAAAGAACAAATGCCCAAAGCTTGGGCTATAGCAGTAATAACACCGATATACAAAAAGGGTGACAAAACAGAATGCCATAACTACAGGGGTATCGCCCTTTTAAACGTTGCTTATAAAGTGCTGGCAAGCCTGATAAAGGAAAAACTATCGAACTATATGGAGAAAGTAGTAAGCGAATACCAGTGTGGCTTCAGGAAGAACAGATCAACCATCGACCAGATCTTTACAATATCACAAGTCCTTTCAAAAGGCTATGAATACGACATCGATCTGCACATTTTATTCATTGATTTCAAGCAGGCATACGACTCGGTTAATAGATCTCAGCTATACAGAGCCATGAAAGAATTCAAAATTCCAAATAAGCTGATACGATTGGTAAAAATGACACTGGAAAACGCCACAAATAGAATAAAAATAAATGGGAGGATATCCGAAGAATTTACAATCAACAACGGATTAAGACAAGGTGACCCGCTATCCTCAGTTCTGTTCAACTTTGTTCTGGAGAAAGTGATTAGGATGAGCGAAACGAATACACAAGGTACCATTTACAATAAGGAACACCAATGATTAGCATTCGCTGATGATCTAACAATAGTAGCAAGATCGAGAAAATCCATGCAAGAAATTTTTATAAAACTCGAGAAATCTGCAAGAATAATGGGACTCAGCATAAATGACAGCAAAATAATATACATGCATGTAGGAAAGAACAAGAACAAGACGACCGGCTTCCTAAAAATCCAGAATGAAGATAGTACTGAATTTACCTTTGAAGAAGTAACACAGTTTAAGTTTTTAGGATCAACGATTACAAGAACTAAGGACAACAGTGCAGAAATCAAAACACGAATTGGAAACGGCAATAAATGCGCAGGAGCCCTAAGTTCTGTGCTAAAATCAAGTGTTCTTTCAAAAAACTCTAAGCTTCAAATATATAAAACAGTAATAAGACCTAGTGTAACATATGCGTGTGAAACATGGTGTTTGAACAAAAGTGGCCAAAAAAAATTAAGCAGATGGGAAAGGAAAATAATCAGACGGATCCTAGGAGGCAGAAACGAAAACGGAATCTGGAAAAGAAGAACCAACCAGGAAATATTGGAAGAGCTGGGAAATGTGGACATCATAGGAATAGTTAAATCTCAAAAGCTAAGATGGCTAGGCCATCTCATAAGAATGGACAAAACTAGAATCCCCCTAAAAATCCTGGAAGGTAACTTTGTGAACATCAGAAGAAGAGGAAGGCCAAAGACCAGATGGTATGACCAAGTACAGGAGGATTTAAAGAAAACAGGGACAAAAAAGTGGACGTGACTACCTCCCTGGACTTTCCCATACTGGAAACTGTTCATATCGTCTTTATTCAACAGTCTTTACAACATATCAAAATTTCAACTCGATGACTCACGTCTTCACCGTGATAAGCGTTTACACTTTCACGTAAATTGCGGGTAAATATAAAAGAATGTGTAGTTCAAAACGTGACCACCGAGCTTCTGTAGATGGCGCCAAGTGGACAAGCCGCCACTGTGCTAGTTTATGTATTATTTTCCTCAAAACGGCTGTAGCACCGAGGTGAAATTTTCTAAGTACCTGGAAATTATATTTTCTAGGGCAGTGGTTCTCAAAGTGTGGTACGCGTACCCCTTGGGGGTACGCGAAAATTTTTAGGGGGTACGTGGCAGGCCAACAAAAAATAAAACAAACCTTTAAATTTAAATAGGGGAAAAAATATTATATATATATATATTATATATCACCCTGTATAATTTTCCACCAAAAAAATGAAGTTTTAGCGAAAATATAAGGTTTTGAAAATTTTGAAATTTTTGACTCGCCCTGTATAAGTCAAAAATTATATATAGTGGTGGCGTGACGGTAGACAGGGGCAGAGTGCATCAGCTTTTGTGATGTACACCCCTCCCCCATTTTTGTTTTTAATATAATAAAAATGTATGTAAGCAATATCTCTTTGTTTTATTTAAACATGACGAGTAATTCAGTTACACAGGTTAAAACTATACCTACTAAATAAAAAGGTTTAAGATTTTTTTTAATATTTCAGTTTACTTACTGATAAGGGGTACCCAAAACTTTTTGATGGTAAAAAGGGGTACAGTGTCTAAAATAGTTTGAGAACCCCTGTTCTAGGGCATACAAAATCGATTTTGTTATTTTTTCGGAAAAGATACTTTGACGCAAAAATATAACAACCGTTAGAATAAAAAAATTATTTTTCAAAAATAGAGGGGGGAGGGGGCCGGTGCGCTTACATATATCCACGAGTGTAATATTTTTTTGCATATTCATATGCTCCATTATGCACTGAGCAATTCAGTGAAAACCCCAGCTACCTATCTTGTTTTGTTTATTAATTAAAGGGGTTTAAATTTTCAAACTTCAAAGCTTCGTAGAGGGCGCCACAGATAATTCATGAGATTCTTTAAAAAACAGATCGATAGCCTTTTTCGGGGTCTATCAGTGTATGAAGTGTAAACAAATTCCTGTGGGCAGTTTTTGAGAAATGATTTTTAGAAAATTTCCAAAATTTTTAAAATTTGTAATTTAGGCGCCTTAATATTTTTCAAAACACTTTTTATATCACCTCATGTTAGCCTTCATATACTATTCAGAAAAAAAAATCAATTGAATCGATTCATCCGTTTTTGAGTAATAGGGCGTTAAACTCAAAATTTTCAAAAAATCATAGCGCCCTTCATTTTAAACCTAGCGAGTTCGGCAAAAAACTAACAGATTTGTCTTATGACCCTCTATCGTTATCCGCGATAAAATTTTCAAAATCTTAATCACGAAAACAGTGATACCAAAAAAACATGCGTAACTTCCGCTTCCGGTTTCGGATTTTTTTGAAAAGCTTATTTTGTCGATGAATTTTCGATACACCCCTGCATTCCAAAGCGCATCAAAATCGGAGCAATACTTTCGGCTGTAGGAGCGTCACCCACCCACACACCCACACACAGACAGACATTTTTTTAAAACCACTTTTTTGGGTTCCTAGAGGCCCAAAACGGATATTTCTGTGAAAATCTCGATTTCCAAAATTTTCATGATTCCAAGACTTCCCTATACCTATGGGTATGGGAAAGTAAAAACTGGAAAACCATGGCACTGGACAGAAGAGAGTGGAAAAAGACAGTCCAATTAGCCACAGGCCTTAATGGCCTATAGAGCTTTATATATATACACTAGCAAGATGCCCGTTCTTCGTACGGACTACAAATGTTTTCTTTTCTTCTAAATCTTAAATAAATCCTGGAGTGCCTCCCCGTCACACAATACGCTAAACTAAGGCCGCAAAACAATGTTGTAGGATAAATGGAAACAATATTCTTTCGAAAAAAGTTCTCCTTAACTCTTTTATGCTTCACGTACCCCCTGGAAATGTGTATGTAATTGTCGTTGCCCCTGTATAGATTGATAAAATTATAGTTTTAGTATGATAATGAGATAAAATCAAAAGTATATGTACTTATAAAATGTTGTATTCATAAATTATAGCAGGATACCTGTTTCCACAACTTGGGGGTGGATTTTCAGAAATCCTTTTATTTTATTCTAAGACATTTTGAGAAAGTCGTGAAAACACAGTTTACCCCTTTTCACCCCCTAGGGGTGACATTTCGAAAAATTCGTTCAGACCGTTTTATCTTGAAATGAACCCAGAGCAAAAAAAAAATAATAATTTTAACCTTCAACCCCTTTTCAGTTTTCCCTTTTTACCTCTTTAGGGGTGGAAGTAAAAAAACCCTAAAACCCCTTTTTAAATATTTGAAAAATACATCTATATGCTTAAAAAGAATGCTCTAACTCAACAAACACAAGAGATACAAGTGGTTCTATCATTCACGCCGAATACAGATCCGCACCTTTAAGGGTTGATTAGGGCAAAATACTGAAATGTGTTTTTAGACATTTGATCTGGATACCTATGCATGCAAACACCTAGTCGATAGCTGACTGGGTTTAAGCGATATTGAGAAAACAGAGTTCTAACTCAATAAATATAGGAGATACGAAGGGTTCTTTTATTCACCCCGAATCCAGATTTGCTCCTTTAGGGGTTGATTAGGACAAAATCCTGAAATACGTTTCTAGGCATTTGCATTGACAATCGTTGCAAGTAAATACCAAGTCGATATCTTATCGGACCTACGAGATATTGAGGAATTCGTGAAAACACATTTTACCCCTTTTCACCCCCTTAGAGGTCGAATTTCAAAAAATCCCTTCTTAGCACTACCTTACGCAACAAATTGAACCTTCCACTCAAATTTCAAGTTCCTAGTACCAGTGGTTACGGCTGTGCGTTGATTAGTCAGGGTTGTGACTTTCCTTTATACAGTGCGAGTGTAAAGTCTGGAACTATCGAAATAGAACTTTTATCAAATGTTTTTGAAAGAAATCTTCGAACACGTCAATTTTTATTTTAAAAAATACATATTTTACTGTAATTGTCACTTTTAGATTGTCTTTTGTTTTTGAGTTATGATGTTAGCGATACTTTTTTTAAATGAAAACCCTCAATTTTTATGATGAATTTGGACACAGCATGAAATTCTAAGACCAAATACTCTAAAAAAAGTATGATACTGTATTTTGAAATTTTCGAGAAAATCTTACGGTTACCAGATCCCCTCAATACTAAAATTTCAATTGGTCCTTTTTCACTCAAATATTGTATCATTATTTATTTAATTAGGAGCACACAACAAAAACAGATAAACAAACTATGAAGAACTGTCATAATTTTAGGGCTAACTCATTGTTTCATGGCTACTTGATTTTTATTCGATTTTTGTTTTAATACTTTAATAGCGATTTTCTCGAAAATTTCAAAATATAGTATCATACTTTTTTAGCGTATTTGGTCTTAGAATTTCATGCTCTTTCCAAATTTATCATAAAAATTTGGGGTTTCCATTTAAAAAAATGATCGCGAACGTCATAACTCAAAAACAAAAGACAATCTAAAAGTGACAATTACAGTAAAATATGTATTTTTTAAAATAAAAATTGAAGTGTTCGAGGATTTCTTTCAAAAATATTTGATAAAAGTTTTATTTCGATAGTTCCAGACTTTACACTCGCACTGTATATGTATAGATATACAGTGTGTTTCACTTTACATGGAAGCACCCCTGTATTTTCTTTGTTTTTGTATGAATTGATTTGAATTTTTTACCAGTTGTACAACTCACCAAGAGGCATCTATTCATGTCCTTGAGCGCAAATGATGTTTTTAGCCTTGCCTACTACGATCAAGAACATGGGTCGTATTGTCAATATTTTGCATCGCGTTAGAGTTACAGCAAAAAGTTATTAAGAAAAGTTGTTTAAAATCAAAAGAATACCCTAAATACCGATTTTTGTTTAATAATTCGAATTTTTAATTTTTCTCCATAAATTTGTCCAAGTCCCAAATTTCAACTTTTAATTTGGTATCAAATGGTGCCATGGAGAAACAACATTTTTATTATTGTTGCAAACGTCATTAGCTCTTAATAATGGCTGAATTACATTTAACTGTTGCTGAGAAAGTAGAAATAATTAGAACTACTGGTGAAAATGCAAGAACCAATAGATAAGTAGCTAAAATATTTAATGGAAGGCATTCAGTGCGTGCAACTATTTTTCCTGGCACTCAGTTTCTGACGATGCAAGCAGCAGCGCCAAATTTTTGATGGAAATTTAATGCCATATCTCTTAATACTACTACGAGAATTAGCGTCATAAGCCGCCAAAATCATTTCGTCAAAGGGAAGCTTTCGAACTATTCTTCTTGGTCTGAGCACAGTATATGCTGTTTATACTGTGGTCTGAGCCACGGTGTTTGGGATTAACAACATTTCCAATTAAATTAAAAAATTGATTAATTTTTGAAACAGTTCCAGGATAAATAGGTGCACGCCCTGGATGCCTTCCTTTAAATATTCTAGCTACTTCTCTATTGGTTCTTGCATTTTCACCAGTAGTTCTAATTATTTCTACTTTCTCAGCAACAGTTAAATGTAATTCAGCCATTATTAAGAGCTAATGACGTTTGCAACAATAATAAAAATGTTGTTTCTCCATGGCACCATTTGATACCAAATTAAAAGTTGAAATTTGGGACTTGGACAGATTTATGGATAAAAATTAAAAATTTGAATTATTAAATGAAAATCGGTATTTAGGGTATTCTTTTGATTTTAAACAACTTTTCTTAATAACTTTTTGCTGTAACTCTAACGCGATGCAAAATATTGACAATACGACCCATGTTCTTGATCGTAGTAGGCAAGGATAAAAACGTCATTTGCGCTCAAGGACATGAATAGATGCCTCTTGGTGAGTTGTACAACTGGTAAAAAATTCAAATCAATTCATACAAAAACAAAGAAAATACAGGGGTGCTTCCATGTAAAGTGAAACACACTGTATATATATATATGTCGTAACATGTTTAATATTTTAAAACTTTTCAAAATTACAAGACGTTTCGCAACTTATGGTTGCATCATCAGTTGTTATTAAAAATATATAGTTTAAAAATTGGGTTTACATTTATAACGATATTATATAGTTGAAATCTGAAATTTTCGATCATTTATTAAAATAAATTAAATTAACCAACATGTTACCCATATAAAATTTTTCAGTTTTAACATAAAAACGAAAATGAAAACTTCATAATGAGAAAAAGGTCGTATTTAATTCAACACATTGTCAAATTTCAACTATATAATATCGTTATAAATGTAAACCCAATTTTTAAACTATATATTTTTAATAACAACTGATGGTGCAACCATAAGTTGCAAAACGTCTTGTAATTTTTAAAATTTTTAAAATATTAAACATGTTACGACTTATTGATTTTTTATTATTCCAATAGTGAAAATCATGCATTAATAATATAACACATATTTTCAAAATTTTATTGACATAATTTATCTCCATAAACTATGATGTTAAATTTCTAAATGTCAATTTTCACAACTTAATTTCTGAAAATAATGACTCGCAGGCATAGGTAGATGAAAATATTGTTGATAGCAAAAGCCAGATTCTTCAGACAGCTAAATGTGTCTGGAATTGAATTCCACGTTTCCATAAATTTGATATTGGCATTTTTACTTATATTACCTGATACCTACAGATAGTCTTTCTATTTCATGAAATTTTTGAATCCATATTGAACTAGACTGGAAATCAGTCAGCTGCATTTCAATTTCTTCAATTTCCAACCAATCAAATTTGGCCAAGTTCAGTCAAGTGAAGTCACATCAGGATAATAAACTTGAGTGTTTCTGATAATTCTTTGAACTGAGAAAATCTAGATGAAAATTCTTTGATTGAAGAATTAATTGCCAAATTAAACTCTTAAGTGACTTTTGCTTGATCTGGTTTTTCGTGTAAATCCAAATGTCAAGTGATTTTTTTCAAGTTCGGGAAATAGTTGTAGTTTTTGGTAACAATATTGTTACTGAAAACGTTCAGACTCGAAAGCACGAATGAGATCTATCATAACAATAATTGTTTTATTTGCGCCTTGAAGCTTCATGTTCTATTCATTGTTAAATATAAATTGTTTCGATTAGGTACCTAAATTCCTTAATTACTGCCGTGCCCAAATTATTTTGTCGCGTTGCCACCCCTGTTATAGACATATAGCCTATCTATTACCAGTTTTGATAATGGTTATAACAAAGTCAAATGAATGCGATTAAACTATTTCCAAGTAAAATTTTGGTCTGAGTAACTTTGATGGGGCAGGTAATTGATGACCTTACACCAATCTTTTTTCAGTGTCATCTAATTCAGCATATAAAATCGCGTAGATATACCAAATTTGTTTTATCTGTACTATTGTAATTAAATAAAATCCATGTTTTTACTACCCTTCTCAGAACTAGCTCCCTTATGACGCATTTCTGGATTTATGTTCATAGGAACTTTTTGTCTTATTTTGATGACATTTACATGTTCTAAAAGTTTCCTACACATGTTCTGAAACACCCTGTGTACAGGGTGTCCCAGAAATAAATAAATGCGCTGCAACATCCTGATAGTGAGAACTGCAAAAAACAAATATTCTGAACATTTTGAAATTTGATTAAGAACCCCCTTTATCAACAAAAATTAATAGGTTAACGACAGTAAAGTAAAAAGCAGTGGTGCACTGAATTTTTTAGGTAAAACTTGAATAATTTTTAATTCAACAATGCTTAAGCCGATTTTTACAATTATTTCAGAAACTGTCTTAACTCATTAGCTCCTTTTATGGGCTTTTTTGTGCGCTTTATTTCTAGGACATCCTGTATATGAGATATGGGTTTATCATTAGAACCAAGGCGGTCTATATTGCTCCAGGCTATGACACTGGCGCTGTTGCCAGATTGTGTGCTAGGCCGTTCCAAGACACACTAAGTTTTGTTTGTTTGAAATATATTTGATATTAAAAACCAAATTTTGACAGGGTAGTTCATATAAGTTCCAAAAATGCCTTTGAAGTTTTACGTACCAATCTGCAAGTCAACTTACGCTTCATCAGTTGCTCCATATGTTAGCGTGTTCAAGTTTCCACCTAATGAAATGGTGGCACAAAAATAGAAAGACATTTTGCATTTAGAAAACTTTCAGATTTAAAAGGCTCTAGTGTTGTGTGTGAAAAGCACTTTAAAAGAGCAGATATAAAAGGTAATAAGATGAAGAGACTTGTTCTGACTGCAATATCACTAGCTTTCAGACAAGTTATTTTGAAGAAATTGCTGTTTTAGATGAAGTCAAAATTAGTAGCGATTTACTTGCAATGGAGAATTAGGTACCTACCCATTAGGAATTGTTTTTAAATCAAATATTACGGTGAAGTGACGCACTGCGATGTAAATAGCAGTGATTTTATAGTTTTTTTTTACTGGAATGCATCACAATGACATGGATAGTGCACTGACAGATTGTTCATTTAGTGATCAAAACTAGTAATTATTTCTTAAAGGTTGGCACAGCCATGTTGCCAGATTGTGGTAAGCCATTCCAAAAGTCACTTTATAGGCCCAGTGTCATGACCCGGAACAATATAGACCGCCTTGTTAGAACCCATTTGAACAAAACAGGAATCAATGTTGCGGGTTCCTTAAGGAAAGCTAATGGCTGTCACCTATCATATGCTGGGACCAAAGCTGTTTAATCAATAATACACCTTTGGCGAGTAAAAAAAGCCAGAAAAAATATTTCCCAATTTTTTTTATTGCTGAAAATTGTTGAATTTTAACGTATAAATTCTCCATTTATTTCTGTATCGCACTATGACTTCAATAGGGCCGTAACTGCAAACTTCCTGTTTTTAAGTTAAGTTCCAAATAGTACGCTCACATAGTGTGTTGTTTGTAATACAGCCGCAAGTGTAAACCCACTCCCAAAACTGTTGCGTAAAATTAAAATAATTTCCTATTAATTAACTAAATGTTTTGCTAATTTTGAACTTTCATATTGCCACATCTACTAGCTATGGTAGTGCTACAGCACAAGATCGAGAAAGCTAGAAATAAACAATACGACAGATAAATGAATAAAGCACAAGTCATGACTCTTCAGATACGAAGATACACGACCAGAGAGCGAGACAATAAAATATTATATTTTTCAGGAAAATATAGTCACATATGTGACAGTTACGATAGTATTTTTCCATAATCTCCACAGCCACATGTGACACTTGAGTTTCTATTGCGGTCGAATGGTACATTAAGAGTGGGCCCATTTACATACCATCGTAGTGGTCTTCTAGAGTAAATATGGCTAGAAAGCAAGGAAATCCTAAAATTTTTAATGAGTTAGCTACGGGAGAAGTTCCACTAGTGGAATAAAGTAATTTCATTATTCCACTAGTGGATAAGGTGGTACTTTAGACAGCCCATAAGTGTGGGTAAAACTTCAATTATAAGGTGATTGTGGATAAAAAGCTTTTATCTATCTCAAAACAAACAAAATTCTTTTTATTCTTATGCCTATTTTCATCAAGGGTAAAAACATATTACTATGTAGCCAACAGAACATATTACAAATAAACACATGTTAATAGATTAAAATAACAAAATATGAACACAAATAAAATAGTACGAACTTGAATAAATACGGAATCAAATTTCTCTTGCCATTTCCGCAACAAATTCTGAAATGTATGTTTCAAATGAATGTCTGTGAGAGACTTCTCTATAGATATTAAGGTTGTATGAGACAATCTGTCTTGACACGTAGTCGACCTTAGAAAATTCTTAATTAGTTTTAATTTAGAAAATGATCGTTCGCATGGAATGCAATGCGACGACCAGATTGACCGCAATTCTAATCATAATTATCATTATTTAGAATAACATTGTTAATATTACAATTTTTTTTTGTAATATTGCCGGTTGATTTGTTTTTTTTTTTTTCATTAATACGAAAGAAATACTTATTTCCCAGTGCCAGTTTGGCACCCCTTGCCACTTGTACCCCTAGGCGGGGGTCTACTCAGCCTATACAGCTCTGCCTGTAATTCTACAATTTCTATTTATGCAGTGTTGCGAATTGGACATCATGGTCATAGTGCCACTAGTGGGATCTTAAAAACTAAAAGAGTTAGGAAGTTGGTTAAAGCGATAAAAGTTGCCTAAATAAATTTGATTATGCCTTTGGTTATAAAAAAATCATAACACACTAGATAAATTCAGAAATATAAGATTATGCCAAGTGTTCACTCCTTTATACTTTCATTATTATTAGAGAGCAATTTATAGGTACTACAGAAAGCTAGTAAAGTAGGTAGGTTTTTTTCCTATAAAAATTTTCAAGGCCAAAGAATTTAGGGTTTATGTTGGGATAACTTGGATTCCTTTAAAAAATATATGTTGGCAAAATTTGTTTTAGTAACTTTATAGAACTAAAAATTGGTGGGAAAGTTCTATGTACATCAAAAGCTCTTGCTAATCTTTCGTAAACGTCTTCTTCTGGTGTGTTAAGATGCAGATCCAACAGTTCCTCTGCACACTTCACTACATTTAATTTTAAAAGATTCCGTTTTTTACGCGTATTCAGTTTCAAAAAAGAAAAACTGACAATTTAATTTTAAATGTCAAAGTGACAAAAGTCGTTTACAGAAAAACCTGACGAAAATAAATTTTCTAATAATTTTAAGAAAGCAGTTTTGCCAATTTTAGCTTGACCTTGAAATTTTTATAGGAAAAAAACTTATTTTATTTACATTTTGATATTTTGTGTTTTGTTTCTGAGATATAATAGCAATGTACATTGTTTTAAATGGAAAGCTTAGTAGGCTTTACAACCATTTGAAAGCTTTTTTTTCTCTTTACAGTGATGAAGGCGTTGATTTACTTATACCTAAAACTAATACAAATAGTGAACAAAAATTCAATTAATTAGAAAGATCTAAGGGTGCTGTGATAACAAAAATAGTATTATACTAATTTTGAAAGTACTTAGTAGTTATGACACAAAACCTAGAATACAAACGTTGTGAATAGTATTTTTACAAACATCTTGAAGACAAAGTTGTAATTATCCGACCATATCTTACAAAAGAATAAATAGCTACCCTAGAACAACAGCTCATCAGTTTCCTTCAAAGTACTCCCTTTGTGAAGCCATAGTCTTATCCCAATGGTCCTTTCACATCACGAAGTAATTTTCATACTCACGTTTTGAAATCGCCTTTAGCAGCTTTGTAACGTTCTCCTTAATCTGCTCCAAATATCAAATCTCAATTCTTTAAAGGGTGATTTCAGTTTTGGGATTGGGCAGAAATAACAGGGCTGTACAGAGGTTGACAGACTTGTGTAATGAGATGTTTGGCCAAAAAAATCTTGGATAAAATGAGATTAGTGAACAGAAGTGCTGTCTTAGTGAAGCTGCCAGAGACTGCTTTCCTCAGAGATGAGGTCACTTCTCAAAACTCCCAGGTAATATTACTTGTTCATTATGAAGCATATTCGTACTAAAAAAAAGTGAACATTGACATTGCTCTGACTTTGACATGCTTTATTATTTTGGCATATTTTGGCTTGACTTTGACATGCTTTATTATTTTGGCATATTTTGGCTTGATTTCATTTTCGTTTGCTCACATGTTAGCTGTCAAGATTAAGGTCACTAAATCACGTTAGCTACGCTAACACAGGTAGGGAAACTCGGCGTTATTTATGTCAAACTAAACTCATTTTTGTCAGTGGCACACCCAATTAATTTATAGGTTATAATAGAAATAAATTAAAGTATAAGTAATATGAACACAATAAATAAATATTACATTACAAATTATCTGTGAACGTTTTCAGCTTAAAAAAATTAATTATCAGAAATATAAAGCTTTAGCGAATATTTTGGACCGCCAGCCGCATTCCAATACTTCGGCTTTCACAACGTGAGCTGGTATTTTGCTTCTTCGCCGAGATTCTATTAAATTCTTTTGCCAGGAAATGAATTTTTGCTTTATAGTACATAACCAGAATTTTTTATCAATGGAATGACACGTTGGCAAATTTATATTTGTGTGTTTTTTTATAAACGAAGTTAATATTACATTAAGTTTGGCCTTTCCTCGAAGAAATGCTTTTTTGTAACATATTATTATTATCTAAATCTAAAATATTCTTCAGCTTCTTGAAGAAGCTTAAAAACTGCTTTGTAGCATATAGTATTTTCTTTAAAAGTGCTTTAATTTTAGTTAAATCTACAAAGCCTGATATATTTTGTTCATTTTGCTTTGTTCTGGTGGCATTTATACAAACACTGCAATATATTTTATGTATTTTTAAAACTTGGCGTAGTGATCTTCCTGCTAAATACGAGTAGTACAAACTTTGAATTTCATCATTATTTGGGGCTAATTCAATAGAAGAAGGCTCAATAAAAGACACTGAAATGTATACTAATAGTGTATTAATAAATTAATATTACATTTGAAAATAAACCCAAAATAATTTTTGAAATATCTTACATCGATTTCTATACCGTAAACAAAGCTGAGGTACTGCTCCTAGTTTCAGTTTTAATTTATCAAAACTCAGAACGCAAAAACTATTTGCACTAAAGTGAATCTAAAAATAACCACAATGAAAATGTCTTTCGTATGAGAACTGAAGACGCACCTCACATACACGTAAATGATGGATGTCGTCTAGCGGGCTATTTATTTCTTTCCGCCGTTTTATGGTATTTCTTGGTCCTTAAATTGCAATAAGTAATTCATTAATAAGTATGGTTAAGTAATTCATTAATAAGTATGGTTAAATAATGCATTTTAAATTACCTTCAGGAACTTGAAACAGCATATACCTTTTGTGCTGTTATTCAGGCAAACTTTAACGCAGCAAATGAAAACCGTAATGGTACTAAATATAAGTACTTCTTAACAAAATTGGGAATGCGAGATCACAATCATTTCTTTAGGTCATAATTTATGCAAATGATTTGTAACCGTCAAAAATCACCTTTGATATTTCTTCAGATCTTCAAGTTGCAGGGTCAGTAGATGATGAAAAACATTTTAAATTGGGGTTAACATCGATGATTTGCCTAACTTACCACCTAGAGAAAGCACTGTGGCATCGCATTCGAAGAATACATTAATAATAAAAAAAATAATTTATGCCCTTACTAGTAGCGCCTATGGTGAATTTGACATTGACAAACTTGTTTTTTGAATTTGTCAAATGGTGTTTCCCTACCTGTGTTAGCGTAGCTAACGTGATTTAGTGACCTTAGTCAAGCATCTGCCCGGTGGCTCTTTTAGTGCTACCAGAAATGTATGGACTTGATCATTTTAAAACTATATCGTCCTTGCTGACTATATCTTCATCTCTCTTCTTAGGGGAAATAAATTTGTTACCAGGAATGAAATATTAAAAATCTTCATTCTTCTTTTCTATAACTTTTCCTATATAGTGTTTGAGTAATTTCTTAGTAGCATACATTACTAAGACAAAATTACACACACTAACAAGATATTCTTCAGCTTCATCTTCAAAAATGTCTTCATCTGTAGAGTCACAACATTTTTTTTTCCATTAACATGACTGATGGAGATGGAACTCTCACTTAATACTTTTCATTTTATTCTCTTGGCACACAACTTTTGCTCTTCTGTACTCTTCTTCTTTTCTATTCTGGCTTGGGGCTCTTGTTCTATGTGTCTTTTTAAGGTGTATTTGTCAAAATTATTGATTGTCCCTTCTTTCTTTCTCTTCTTGTATTTTTCTTTCAGGTGCTTTTAACCCTCAACCTGTTTCCTTCCATTTTTATCTGAAGTCACAGGGGTATTAATATATTCATCTTCCTGATTATCTATCTCAATATTATCAGAAGCAGTTTCATTTGTAACCGCTGACATATTATCTGAAGTTCTCAGAAGTACTGGGCCGCTACAGTTTTCAGCTGTTTTGTTCTATTATTGTCAATTTCAAAATTATCCATGCCAGGCTGTCTGTCAGTCACGTATGATGACATGAAGGCTGATTGACGGATTACTTGAGGATTAAAAGGTGATATGCCTGTTTTCTCTGATCCTCTTATGTTATTTAACGGAGTGAAAGATTCGAGAAAAGCTTTTCCAACAACGAGAAACAAATTACATCCAAAGGCTGAAGCTGATGGCTGCAATGTGGTGGTAGCATCCACAATTCCGTTATCCTTACTTTTTATTTTTTATTACTGATTAATAATATGGGATTGAAAATCAATAAGAGATAATAGAATAACATGTTTTATTTAAATTACGTTAAGTACCATTATGTATCACAAGTTAGTATCCCACTTATACTATAATGAATTTCAACAAATATCTGACAACTGTAATAAGACGGTAAGACTATAATTTTTTCTAATGCCATCTCATGCAAGCTAACTATAAGGTTATGTCGGGTACACGCGGTGGTAAATATTAAGAATATTTGTAATCCACGTAACAAAATATACAATGACCTACTTACATGAATTTATAGTAGTTTGGTAATGTGTCAAACTTTAAGACCACAACTTTTGCCACAGATCGGAAACCAACTAAGAGATGTACTCGTGCGTATACACTTCTACCAGTTAATAAATACGTAGTCAGGAAACAGTTTCCTACAATGTACAGTTGCGGACACCTCAAAGTGCACGGTTTTTTGTTACTATGGTTATTTTTGCGATTTTTCGGCTTATTAAATGAGGGTTTCTCCAGTGGCGTTGCTTGTGATTGTAAGAATAGGTATTACTTTTTTAATGTTTGTATTTTAGCAAAGTTTCACAAGTAAACAAACTATACATATAATAATATGTATTTAATAAATATGTATCAGTATTCGATTGCTATTACGCTTTGCAGTTTGTTTCGCATAGATTTGACCAATGTGTCCATATTGTATCCTTCTCTCAGTTCCTTCCAAGCATTTCTTATTCTTTGCCATAATTCATCGGCGTTGTTTGGTGTAAAATCCCTGGTATAAATTTTTGTAGTTCAATACCCCCAAACATTTTCGATGGGGTTCAAGTCCGGACTTCTTGCAGGTCATGGTAATAAATTGATATTATTCCCATCAAACCATCAATGAACAATCCCTGATGCATGCACAGGACAGTTATCCTGTGAAAATAATGTTATCAATGACGTTAACATAAACAAAATTAATTAATTAGGTAATATCTTGCCTGTTGAAAAGTAAATTGATTAGGAAAGACCTCTCTTACAGATGGCAGCATCACATTTTGCAAAATGTTGCAACAATTTTCAACGTTCAGTCGACCATTAATTCTATAGCATGCCTCAGATTCGTGAGCATTGGTCCATCCCCATACGTTTACAGAGAATCATCAACTACTCCTTATGGCCTGAACAAAATATTGCTCCTCAAATTTTAAATTTTGAAAACAGTCGTGTTCCAAAACTCGTCGATTTCATTCAAATAGTCAGTTGCAAACTGTTTTCTTCGTTCTTTGTACTCTGGTGTTAAAAGAACTTTTCTTGCAGAAGTCTCTGCTGCCAACGATTTTTAATTTTGAAAATGCAGTTCTTGCCCACATGCAAATCTGCTGCGACTGATTCTGTGGCCAGTTCTCTTCCAGTTTTTTAATAGCTCGCATTTTCTCTGCTTGTGACAAATGTCTGGGAATTTTTCGAGTTTTCAGTTCTATGACAGTTGATGACAAACGTAAACGTCAAAACTCGACGTCTATGATTAGAATAGCGTATTACAAGCTAAAAATCTGCCGTGCACTTTGAGTGGGCCGTAACGGTACCATGTCCCACTATAGACTATAGACAACTTTCCCCTATAGATAAATACATAAAGCACGTTTTTTTTCTATAATTACTGTCACAGTGTTACAATGTTGGTAGATATGTGATTAAAACGCTAGTAAATTTTTATACCTCGTGTTGGCAGAACTTTTTCAAAATTATGGTTATGTGTCAAATTTGAATGTCAAAGTTTCTTAATTTGAACTCTTGAGAAATTTCTTTTTTTAATATGGAATCATCATCATCATCAATAAAATCGGATAAAAAAAGAAAACCAAGAAATATTTTAAATGCAAAAATTAAGCAAGCGATATTAAATTATGTCATCTGTCAAAATGACAATCATTTTTTTAGTGGAAAAAAAGAACTAAAAATCTATGTACCAACATTATTAAAACTAGGGACCCTGCAGGAATGCAACTTATCCCCTAGAAAGTTGACCTTGAAAATTGTTATAGAAAAAAAATGTACTTTATGTGTTTCAGTTGAATCCAGGATAAATGTTTCTCCTCAAAAGAAGAGCTTCTGTAAAATAATATCTATAATTACCTATATTTATAACTAAAGAAATAGGTAGGCTACTTACAAATATTTATAAATTATTTTCTTTCAGGTCAGCAACAATTTATGCACCCTGCAAAGTTGTCTAACGTCAATGATGGGTAGATCAATTACGATGGATCAACTTCGGCAAGATGTTGGCCTTATGGTGGAAAAAATTACTCATGTTACTCTGATGTTCCGACGTATCAAGCTCAACATGGAAGAATATGTGTGCCTTAAAGTTATAACCATGTTAAATCAAGGTTAGTATGATGTATATTATATAATTCTTGCATTAAAAAAAAATATAATGTATATGAATCCTGATAGTTATTTTATACTTAACTTATTTACATTCTCAGACAGCTCTATTTTCTAGAATTCTTTATTTTTACCGAAATTTGTTTATCGTACTCATGCTCTTGCCTCAATCTAATTTAATCAATAATATCCGCATTTTATTTTTTAAATTTTTTGTGTCCAGTTCTAACTGTTCTCTCTACAGTTCAGTCCAAATAAGAAGATTAGATGGTGCCTCCTGCATAGCAAACTTTACACAACTGCTTTTTCAGTATGTATCAAAGAAACACTAAATTGGAAAAGTACTTGCGCTGCATTTATTTAAAAAACTTTTTGAGTTCTGTGAAAACTTGCGTAAGAGAATTGTTCCAATTTTTCAAACTATCTGAAGCCATTACTGATTTTTTCTATGGATATTTGTAATCTAATGAGCTGTGATCGTTGTTTACGTAGGTTGTAGCGCATTCTACACGCACATTTTTATCAATCACACCACTATCGTAACATCTAACTGCTTCTTGTAACCTGTTTTAACAGCAATAGCAACGAGCAAATTTTTGACGTTAAGTTATTTGTTGTTTTCGTAAGAATAATAACTTTTGATTAACAATAATTTGTGCATTATTTGAAGCATAATTTGAATTAAATATGAGGTTATGTGTGCAATCATACGATGTAATGCACATTAATTCAATAATTCTGAAATTAACTAGACCCCAAAGTCAAATGAACATTTATTATTAGATTTTTAGGAATGGATAACTTTTAGTCGAATGCGGGCTTTCAAGGCCGTTGTCTATAATGGTAGGTTCTTCTGGGTTATGTCGTGGTCGTCGATTTGAACTTGGATGGATAACTTTTGTTTGTTATCGACAAAGTTTATGTATGAGTACCAGGTAACTTGACAACAACTGTTATGGTCTTATAATCTAAGCTCTACTATAATTTTGCATTCGGGATAGATAGAAAATTGTGGGTCCCATGTTACTACAAAATGAAAGATCGAATGCTAGAATTGGAATATTTTGTATTTTTCTGAATTTATTAGCTGATCTACTCAACCTACCTAGAGTAACTAATAAATTTTAAACATGAACTATAAAATAAGTCTACATGTATTGTATATCCTTGCAATCGCAAATACAAAGCTATCCAATATGTTAAAAATCCAAAGGAAAAACTGACCTCTATCATAGTTTCAGATTTTTTAAATTTATAATGAAATTATGAAAAAAGTTTCCTTAGGAAAATTTTCTTTATGTACACAATTTAATTTTTTTTAAAGAATAGTGGCTCAAACAAAATACTAAAATCTGATACATGAATTGATTCGTGAATTAACTCAAATTATTAATCATCTTCTATAGTATATTGAATTGACCAGTTAAACTACTCAACATAATTTGATTAGTTATATGTACGTGGTCAAGTTATAAGTTCTGTCCCAGATTTTGGTTTTTTCTATGATCTAGGTATCCGGAGAAAACAAATAAATAGGTGTTGTTTGTAGTTCTGTCACTGTTGAATGTAAAAGTGTCAGAAGTTTTGCGGTAACGTGGTAGATCATAATGGAATGGGGTAAAAAATAGATCGTGTTGCAGTTACTGCATTACATGGGTGTGGTCAGGCACCAACGATTTTTAAATTATTGCAAAGTCTAAAATCACAAAAATGTGTTTATCGGACTTTTAAAAGATATACTGAAGTCTCCTCAGTTGATGATAAACCATGGACTGGCCGACCTCGCTCTGTTCAAACACCAACAGTAACATAAAAGCTGTTAAAGCCCAAATTCAACGTAACCCTATCCGAAATTATAAACTAATTGCCCTGTAAATGAAATTGTGAAGAGAAACCTTGAAACAAGTGATTAATGAATACCTCAAACTGCACCCTTATTGACGAAAAAAGGATAATTTAAAAAAATTAGGGAAGAAAGAGCAAAGTTGATTCTTCGCCAGTATGGGGGATAACAACCATCACAGGGTTGTTTTTACAGACGAGAAAATCTTTATGATCGCCAAACATCTAAACAAGCAAAATTAAGTGCTAAAGCAATTGAAAAGGTCTCTCATGTCCAACGAGGTCATTATCCGGCATCTAACGTAGTTTGGCTGGTGCCTCTGAAGTTAATTTCTGTCAAAAAGGTGTCGAGATTGAGGTTAAGATGTATCAAGAGGACACTCTAGAGCAGGGGTTCTCAAACTTTTTTCTTGATTACCCCTTTATGAAATTCAACAAAGTAACTGCACCCCTAACTCCACTGAGCGCGTAGTTATAGCATCGGAAACGAATGAATAATTTGCAATTTCGACAAAGCACCTAATTATGTGAGATGTTCACAACTCAATAAAATCAAAAGAAGTTCCAGGGTTACCTACGTAAATTCTAGATTAGTTTCATGACTGGAATAAAAAATTACTTATTTCATTTCCTATTAAAATATTTTTCTAATATGCAAAATATTAACAGACTTTCACAATCCATCAAAATTAAATTTGTAAAATGTTCTCAGGGCTTAAAAACAATGGGAATAATTGAAGAGTTATTTAAATTAGTGGCTTAAACATAACGTACATCACACTTAAAAATGTTTGAAAGTGAAAATGCTATTACACACTTAAACTATCAAAGTTAACTATGCGAGATGTTCAAAATTTAATAAAATCGGAGTCACAGCTTACTTAAATTTGAAATTTACTACATTGATGAAATTAAAAATCCACTTACTTCAAATGTTTCCAATGTGTAAAACATTGACAGACATTTGCACTCTGTCAAAATGTTATTTATAAAATGCTCAAGACTTAATAACCTTGGCAGTGATTCAATCGTATTTTAAATTATCTAAACGATTTTGTACCAAGGGTGCCATAAAAATAAGCTGTGGTAATCAGAAACTATTCTACAAAGTTTTAAAATCGATCAGAACAGAAAAACCGGTAAAAGAGTTACACGTAAAAAACAAAAGGCAAGAAATATTAACAAACAAAATAGACATCATGGAGAGATGGAAAGAATATTTTCAAGAGCTACTAGGACATCAAACGCAAATTAACGGAAGAAGGAATACCGTAACTGAAACTGAATACCAGCCTGACGAGGAAGAAATAGAAAAAATAAAAATGGAAGAGCTGGAGAATGTAGTTAAGAATCTAAAAAATGGAAAGGCCCCTGGAAGTGACAAGATCACTGTGGAAATGATAAAGAATCTGGGAGAAGTAGGGATGGAAATAGTATTAGAAATACTGAACAAAGCTTGGACCAATGAAAAGATACCGGAAGAATGGGGAGTAGCTTTAATAATACCAATACACAAGAAAGGCGACCACCAACAATGCAACAACTACAGAGGAATAACCCTACTGAACACCATTGTAAAGATATATGAACAAATTATCAACAATAGATTAAGGCCGATATTAGAACCCCAACTAGCAGAATCACAAAGCGGATTCAGGCCCGGAAGGAGTACTCAGGATCATATTTTTACAATAAAACAAATAACAGAAAGAAGACAACTACAAAATAAAAATCTATATTTAGCTTTCATTGACCTAGAGAAGGCATTTGACTCAGTCCCTAGATTAAAGGTGTGGAAAGGACTAAAAGAAAGAGGGGTACACAACAAAATATTAAGAGTGGTTCAAGACCTATACAAAACCAACACAAATTATGTGATAAGAAATAACATGAAGTCGGAAGGGTTTAAAACTGAGACAGGGTTAAGACAAGGAGGAGGATTAAGTCCAACCTTATTCAACGTACACATGGACAATATCATCAAGAAAAGCGAAAGAAAAGTAAACAAAATGTGTGTTGGATATAAAAATCTAGAAAGAGTAGAAATAGCAGACGGAGTTTTCGCGGATGACGTGGTATTAACAGCGGGAAGCGAAGAACAACTACACGAAAATCTAAACATATGGAAAGAAATAATGGAAGAAGAAGGCATGAAAATAAACATAAATAAAACAAAAATACTGATAATAGGAGATCAGAATATTAATACTAACATCCAAATAGACAATGTAAAATAGAACAAGTAAAACAATTTAAATATCTGGGAGTAACCTTAGAAACAACAGGGAAACAAGAAGCAGAAATAAATGAGAGGATCGAAAAAACAATAAAATTATACTACGCTATGAATCAAAAATTTATAAATAAAAAAGAAATTTCTAAACAAACTAAAATAAAAGTATTTAACACGATTTATAGAGCAGTCTTAACCTACGGTTGTGAATCTTGGACACTCTCAAATAGGCAAAAAAGTAAAATTCAAGCCGCCGAAATGAAATACCTGAGACGAATACTAGGAAAAACAAGAAACGACAGAATCAGAAACACACAAATAAGAGAGGAGCTAGGGGTGCAACCAGTCACACAGTTCATAGAACAGCGTCAACTCAGTTGGTGGGGACACATACAACGAATGAGTAACAATAGACAAGTAAAATTAGTGTATGAAGCAAGAATACAGACTAAACGAAAGAGAGGCAGACCAAGACAAACATGGAACAAAGTAATGGGTAACATACTCCAAAAGAGAGGCAAATCATGGGAAGAAGCAGCAACCTTAACCAAAAATAGAAAGGCATGGAAGGAGTTCATTTATGGAAAGTGAATATAAAATTAAACGTGAAAAATTTTAAAAGTATACCCGACACCTGTGTGGTACAAGGGTCATGATTATATATATATAGGGAAGAAAGAGCAAAGTTGATTCTTCGCCAGTATGGGGGATAACAACCATCACAGGGTTGTTTTTACAGACGAGAAAATCTTTATGATCGCCAAACATCTAAACAAGCAAAATTAAGTGCTAAAGCAATTGAAAAGGTCTCTCATGTCCAACGAGGTCATTATCCGGCATCTAACGTAGTTTGGCTGGTGCCTCTGAAGTTAATTTCTGTCAAAAAGGTGTCGAGATTGAGGTTAAGATGTATCAAGAGGACACTCTAGAGCAGGGGTTCTCAAACTTTTTTCTTGATTACCCCTTTATGAAATTCAACAAAGTAACTGCACCCCTAACTCCACTGAGCGCGTAGTTATAGCATCGGAAACGAATGAATAATTTGCAATTTCGACAAAGCACCTAATTATGTGAGATGTTCACAACTCAATAAAATCAAAAGAAGTTCCAGGGTTACCTACGTAAATTCTAGATTAGTTTCATGACTGGAATAAAAAATTACTTATTTCATTTCCTATTAAAATATTTTTCTAATATGCAAAATATTAACAGACTTTCACAATCCATCAAAATTAAATTTGTAAAATGTTCTCAGGGCTTAAAAACAATGGGAATAATTGAAGAGTTATTTAAATTAGTGGCTTAAACATAACGTACATCACACTTAAAAATGTTTGAAAGTGAAAATGCTATTACACACTTAAACTATCAAAGTTAACTATGCGAGATGTTCAAAATTTAATAAAATCGGAGTCACAGCTTACTTAAATTTGAAATTTACTACATTGATGAAATTAAAAATCCACTTACTTCAAATGTTTCCAATGTGTAAAACATTGACAGACATTTGCACTCTGTCAAAATGTTATTTATAAAATGCTCAAGACTTAATAACCTTGGCAGTGATTCAATCGTATTTTAAATTATCTAAACGATTTTGTACCAAGGGTGCCATAAAAATAACTTACTTTACAGTTAACAAATTTTTTCAAACAGGAAAATTGTATTAGACATTTGAAAACTGCTGGGATTGAATTCATAAAATGCTCGGAACTTAAGAGAGTCGGAATAAGTCAGTCGGTTACTCAAAATTCTAAATTTACTTTTGTCCATAGAATTAAAAACATCTCACAATTTGTGATTCATTTTTTCAATGTGTAAAATAGTGATGGGCTTATTCGAATGAAAAATAACCGGTTATCCGGTTATTGAAATAACCTCTGTAACTCGGTTTTCGTTCCAAGTATTCGAATGAAAAATAACCTCATTCTCATACGTGCTACGTGCCGTATCTCAGCGACCTGCGAGTGATCGCAATTCTGTAAATAATACGACATTCATAACCATCAGCAAGGCAGATTGTACTGATTGACCCAAGTGAGGCTTGCGGCTGCTTGTTGATGTTATTAATATATTTGAGACTCCCAGTAGACCAGTTAAATTTATGGGGCCGTTCCTATTAAAGATAATGCTCTGCTGAGTATGAGATTTGCCGAAGCTGTGTTGGCATTAATTTATAACAGCCTAAATTTTTGCTTCGAAACGCGGTTGATTATGCCTAATAAGGGATAAACAGAAAGTGAAATAAGATTTTCCAATATCGTAACAGATTTACATTTAATTTTTAATACCAGAGCAGTCGATGCCCATCCGTCGTCATATGATACGAACGTGGGACAAGAAGTGGATTTCGATGTTTAAAATTTTAAGTGTGCATCTTTAGAACCACGGAAGGCTGAACGTAGATAAATTATGGATTCTAAAATATACCGGTATGATGTGCAAGCGAAAAGGGAAGGGTGGCTACTAGAGAATTTTAGGAACTAAAAATAGATTCAATAGATACTTTGTATTCGCATATTTATAATTTCTTTATGATTAGTATTGATATAGCTATTCTTAATGGTTTAAACTCCTTAGTAATCAAATAAAAATTATTTATACAATTATTATAATTAACGATTAACTGAGTTCCTCTGCTATCTGCAAGTTACATGACGGTGAACCGCCAACCGGCAAACCGGCGAAATCAAAACGAATTGAGAGCCAAAATTTATTCGAATGATTATTCAAATAATCATTCGGTTATTAATATCATTCGAATGCAAATAATTCGGTTATGAAAATTGTCCGGTTATGCCCATCACTAGTGTAAAATATTAACCGACATTTGTAATCTGTCGAAATAAATTATCTAAAATGTTTGAGATTTACTAAATTGAAAGAAATTATATTAGTAACTTTTTACGTTTCCTCTCTTAAACGTTTTTTTCTAAAATACTGTTATACAACCGTATACGTCGGAATGAAGTTTCTAAGATGTTTAAAATTAGTCAAATCGGAATATATTAAACGGATATTTAAAATCCTACATTTGTTTGTGTTCTATTTCACACTGCAACATTTTTTCTATGTGAAAAGTATTAACAGACATTTGCAAACTGTCAAAAATTTGAAATTATTCAAAACTTAATAAAATTGAAAAAAGTTCACTATACTAAATTTCAAATAAGCATGCAGTACTTGGAACTAAGTAGTAATCATAACTATGGCCGTGATTGGTTGAAACAAAGTTATCATTCCCCCTGAAAATCAAATATTATTTTCAAAATGTCAATTTGACATTCGGTATGAATCCTAAAAATATAAAAGGAAAAACTATAAATAGTGAATAAAACAGGCTGGTCTACAATGTTTACTTGAATTATACAGAACAAAATTATTGTAAAATACGAGCAGTCGAACAACCTTATATTTTCCTAGTGTAAAACTGAGTGTGAGTTCAGAGCGCCATTTACTGCATTCTTATTTGAAATTTAGTATAGCTATTTAAATGTGATGTAACTTACTTCACACTTCAGCATTTTTTTCAATATGCAAAATATTATTAGATAGTTATTTTAAATTTAATTTAAAAAATCTTCAGAACTTAAAACAAAAATTGATCAAGTCAAACGATTATTTAAAACTCTAAATTTGTTTGTCAATAGAATTCAAAATATTTTCTATCATACTGAAAAATATAAGCCATTTACAATTCAGTAAAATGAATTTAATGAAATTGGAAGTTGTATACATAAATTTGTATGTTTATATGTAAAATAACTTACAATCTATTTGACACTAAAACTTTTTATCAGTGTGGGAAATATAGTATTGCCCACTTGAAAACTGAAACACTAAAATTGTGAAGTCTACATAATTCCATAAAGTAGAAAGTTTATATAATATTATTTATATAGGTACATTTATAAAATCATTCACACTTAAACATTTGCTTAATATTCTGTTGCAGATCCAATGTCATTAAAAATAACTTCTTTTCCATTTTAACATTTTTTCCAATCTACCTACGTGTTGATTACTAAAAGAATAGAGAGCAGATTTAGTAATTAGCATTTAGATATTATATGTATATGTACACCTCACATATTTTTCGGATTTTTGTCTCATGTCATGTTTGCATTCGCCATTACGTGAATCAGGTTGCGTACCCCTTACACCTGGCCGTCGTACCCCACTTTGAGAAACAGTGTTCTAGAGGGAGTTTTAAAGCCCCTCAGTACTACAATGTTTAATAGTGAGCACTGGGGGATTCAATAAGACTCAGCACTGGCTTTGGGTCCCGAGTGGTGTAGCTTGAACAAGCGTCCACGTTCGATCAGCAGAGTTAAGCAACGCTGTCTCTGGTCAGAACTTGGATGGGAGTTCCACGGCTGCATCTCTCGGCGCCTCGTGGTACGGCTATCACGGAAAAAAGTTGGTCCCGGCGGTCATACAACATCATGACAGTCGTTAGTGGGGTTGGAAGTCCTCATAACTGCACAGCGACGCCTATAATTGGCCTAACGGCTGTTGGCTGAGTGCGAATTAAATAAATAAATAAATAAATAAATAAATAAGGCAAAGTGTTCACAAGAATGGTTTAGTCACCAAAATGATTGATTTTAGTAAATACGAACATTGATCCTCATTAAGCATAAACCTGAATCCTTTGGATTACAAAATTTGTTATTTTTGTAGAAGAGTCATCGAAATTTGAAATAGTTTAAATTCAAGCAGTGGCCAATATTGACATGGAAGTCGTGCGTCCTGCCATAGATAACTGGCCTTGACTGTTAACTGTTACAAGCCTGTGTGAAGGCACAAGGACATTTTGAATAAATTGTGCATTAACATGTTCAAAACTTTATACAGGCAGACCTCGCCGTTTGCGGGGGTTACGTTCCAAAAGAATGCCGCGAAGCGCAAAACCGCGATGCGCAAGTAAACACATAAATGATAAAAACGGGGTTAGATTCCATTAACTAGATTTATTTATACTATGCAACCTCAAACAACCAAAACTTTTCTGCGTTTTTGTCTGGCAAATCTGAAGCAGAAACTTTACGTTTTGACGACATGGTTTGCCGTGTTTTAAAAATTAAACTCAATTGAATTTTCGGTGGAAATTCTCGAGAAAACAGTAAAGCTTGAACTAAAATTCCATACGTAACATAGGTCTGCCACTTGAATCTATAGCTCAAATGTCCATTTGTTTATTCAAGATATAATTTTACAATTTATTTCAGGTCCGATTTGGTAATAAGAGATTCAAAGAAATAGGCTGGATAAGTGTGTTTACAAGTTCGTGATAAATAATGTTATTTAGGTGTTCATGACATAAACCGCATACGTCTGCTTTATTTACTTACGGCCGGTCTTATGAAGGTCACTAACCTGACGTTAACTTTAAATCTCTGTTAAAATAAACAAAAGCTCATCAAAACGTTGGCGCTTGTGACATATTATTCATTAGTAAACAAATTTTTATGCGCTTTTGTTTATTTTAACAGCGAATTAAAGTTAACGTCAGATTAGTGGCCTTCATAAGACCGGCCGTTAGTGTGTGAAAGTTGAAACAGTTGGCAATTCCATCCGCGAACGGCAAAACAATCTGCGAACGGCAAACAAAAGGGAGCACAAAGGTGCCCCGCGTAAAATCAAATCAGCGAACCGCAAAGCCGCGAACGGCGAGGTCTGCCTGTACTATTTATTTTCTAATATAATTTTCATTTCTTTGTCTTATTTGTTTTACTTTGCAGTGATTTAATATTGGGACAGATTTATGACGTAACCACATAAATAAAAAGTATATAAAATATATTTCTTACAAAGATGTAGAAAATAATTGTTTACAATTAAAACAAAACCATTGTTTGATACATTTAAAATGAAAGAAACTAATCTGCTTAATATACATAGTACAAAAATACAAATCAAGGAATCGTAGTGAATTTGCCATATTTATAGTATTATATTTTTATTAAATTTTAAAGCCAGCGTTGAACTGTCTGTGCAGCTTGTTAGTTAAATATCTGATGTGTCAGTAGCATTTAACGTTGAAGATGCACTGCAATATTTGAAACTTTAAAAAAGTTAATTAGGTGTTTTATGAGTAAAAAGTCTAGAAAACCCCATATTAAGGAAAATTGCATATTACACATACTAATAAGTTTTGTATTGTACAAAAGGGAACCTTGAGAGCTTTGGCTGGCGAAAGCCAGTTAGAGAGTTGTAAACCATTGTTCAAAAAATTTAACATATTAACACTGCCTTCAGCAATACTCTATTGCAATCTATTACAAATAAAGGAAAATTCTGGCAATTACACAAAAAACAGCAATGCCCATGGTTACAACACGCGCAGTCGAGGTGATATATAAGTTCCGCAACAAAGATTAACATCCACTAAATGGAATAATTTCGCAACAGAATTGTTTAATTCGCTCCCTAGTACTCTCAAAAATGCTCCAACAAATAAGTTTAAAATTAAGCTTAAAAACATCTTCTGGCCAATGTCTACTATAGATTTCTAGAAAATTAAATCTATCTTGTTTTATTCATTACAGTATTTTGATGTTATTATATTTTTATAGATAATTGTTTTATTTGTGCACACATTGTATTTTCTTAATTTTAATCAAAATTGTGACATATTTAAGCACCACGGTGTATATTATGATGAATAAAATATTACTACTACTAGACTATTACTACTACATATCTAATGTGTTTAAAATAACTAACTAAAAAAAAATTAGCCCAAAAAAAATGTTATATATAGAAGTAAGGTAGTATTGTACTGGTAATTGTAGACCGTTTTAGTTCAATATTTATAATTTTATTGTCAATTTAAAATAATTTAACATGCACAGTTAATCATTTTGAATTATAAATCTACGCAATCGACTGTGTACAATGAATAGACCAGTGTTTCTCAACCCAAATTAGTCTGAAGACCGGTAAAAGATTTTAGTGTTTTATCGTGGACCTGCAAGGATTTATTTACATGTCCTGCTAAAAAGAAAATAAATAGTGAAACGACGCTTGTATATTGTATAGTAACTGTACTATAGTCATCATTCTTTATATAAAAAAGGTATGTGAACAGCACAATACGTTGTTTACCTGAATTAATGGAACAAAATATTATTTAACAGGCGAATATTACCAGTTCACACACCAGCGATTGGAAAACAGTGGTATAAACCATTTCTAAATAAATAAATAATAATAAATACTTAATAATATTAATATATTGATTTAAATTTTATCAATTTTTTTTTAAATTGAAAATTATAGTGCCTGAACATCATGGTCTTATGGCACTTGTTTCTAAGTTATACAATGTACTACATTTAATATATAAATTTACATTAGGTGGAACAAGTTACAAGCCATTTGAGGGTTGTCTTCTATATACAGGTTGGTTCTGCTTTGTTGGTATTTAGGGCACTCCCACAATATATGTTCGACGGTCAAGGCAGCTTTTGCATACTGGATGCTCCTGTTTTTGTAGTTAGCAGTCATGGATTAGTTTGGTATGGCCAATCATAATACGTGTAATTACCGATCTCTCAAAGGTTTGATTTAACTGCAAGACTGTGTAACAGAAATTGACAAGGTATGAAAACACGACGTTTTTTTCAACGATGATTGAGAATTGCTTTAAGAAATCTACCTTTGTAGAAGACACCGATTGGGATGAAGAAGACGAAAGAAAGGCGTTGTTGGGAATGACGTACAAATTACAAATTACGTGGACGTGGACAATAATACTCAAACTTTCAGTTTTCCGATTAAAGAGGATATACTGCAAAGTGTTGTGAATAATGAAAACGAAGAAAATGATGACACTTCCGATCAAAAGCCATCTGAGAAAGAAGCGTTTGCGGCGTTTCAAACAATCAAACGCATTTTCTTTTGTTAAAGAGAATATATAAGGCTAATTCCTTACAAGTGGACTTAGTACAGTATTCAGGTAAAGTTATGGCTATTTTAAACCTGTAGAGATGGACTTCGAAACCTTCGATTCAGAGAAAAATTTGCGACAGTTTTTGTAAAACTGTGTTCGTTATTTACTTTACTAAATCGAATTTTGTAAAATAGAGCAAAAATCATATGGTAAATTATTTGAACGGCAGAATCTTAAAAAATTTGCAAATTTCATGAAACGGAAGTTAGTTAAAAGAAGTTTAAAAAAATACGACAACGTGAAGTTGAAAAGATAGTCAAAATCACGCACCTTTATGGTAGCTTACATGTTTTATGTCAAAACGTTGATCATTTTAATATAAAGTTGTATGGAAAGAAATGCTGAATGTCAGGCAGCTACTGTAAGTAACAGAAAACAACCGAATAAAAGAAAATGTTATGAATTGTCTGTGGAGCGTAAAAAACTTCCTTTGGGTATTAATGCTATACAGGGTGTTCAAAATTACAAATTTAAGAATTTTGGATTTTCAAATAATGGAACATTCTCTATATTTTTGTATTTTTGAAAAGTCCTTTTAGTGGGATCTCTTCTGATATTCTACTTCATACTCCTAAATCAAACTGTTTTTCAGATATTCAACTTTGAACATAAAAACAAATTAAGCGCCTTAAGAAAAAAGACCGGAAAAAGACACAAATGAAAAAAAGGACTACAAATAAATTTAAAAAAAAAACAAAATACATGCATTGTAGTAGATAAAAAAACTGACAAGTTATAGAATGAAACAATATAACTTCAAAGAGTAGAAGCATTCAAATATCTGGGAACAGTAGATTAAACACAAAAAAGGATAAAACTAGAATATCAAGCATTTTATAGTAACAAACAACTATTTAAAGGCCAATAGTGCCGTTTTCGTGCAATGGAATCAGCAAGTTTAACAGCAAAAGATGAGGAAAAGCTTAAAATATTTGAAAGGAAAATTATTGAAATCATAATTGGTCTAAAGAAAATAAATAAGAATGTAGACTACTGATGAACCACAAAATTGAGATTCTAGTGAAATGAGAGAAGATAGTAAAAATCTGCAGGCACAAAGAGTTAGATGGTATGAACACATAATGCGAAGTAAGGCAAGGACACCAGTAAGAGCTATAACAGACTATAACAAATTGGAAGCCGCAATATGATAGACCACAAGGGAGGCCCAGAGCAAGATAGAGAGATATGCAAGATGATCTGAAAGTGTGAAAATAAAGGATTAGAGAAAACTGAGTAGCGATAGAATGGAGTGAAGAAAAATCACACCCAAATATGTAAACAAGTCGAATGATGGAGAAATGTGGACTAATCCACCACAATAAATGATTGACATAGTTAAAAAAAACAGCTACAGTAACTTACAAAATTCATGCTAATTGCGAGGCATCCAAATATAGGCATTTATTATTGTGTTGGGCACCACCTGCTGAATTGTTTGACAAATGTCACTTTATATGGCCTGGGCATATGTGCAGTTTCTCGATTCTCCGTAGAGCGCTGTATACCCACGAGCGAGAATTTCAAATTTACAATGTAACATCACTTACTACGTGGACTACAATGCAAATATTTGATTAAACTTTACGTTTCTTAAAATTTTACAACAAAATATAACCCTCCCGTGTATTTTTTACTTTGATTTTTTATTGTGTTTTTTGATCAGTTTCCTGCTAGTTTTTTTGTGTATTTTCTCATTTACATTATTTACGTTGACAGTATCATTTGTTGATTAATTTATTCGCTATTATTGCTTATGATTTCGTTTGGTATTGTTAAAATAGAAAGCGGTTCTACAACGTGCAAATATACCAATTGGGGAAAAACTTCATCCTGAATTTCCCTCAATCCAAGTTTTACGAAGGTAATGGTTTGAAAGCTAAATTTAAATTATCGTACTGATCCTTCAAACAACATACCTTTTTAGCGATTTCTATTTTCTATTTTTATTTAAATATCGATAAACAACGGGAAAGAATTGTTAGTTGTAGCTTTCAAGGAAGGTGTTTCCGAGTAACTTCTTCTGGGCAAAGACTATTAAATCACATTGCACTTTCTTTAGTACATTTTTAATTACTACATTTACAGATAGGTATCCAATAAAACAAATAACTTTTAAATGTTTAATTTAAATTGTTTACAGTAAATAACACATAAACTTATAACCTTGCAAAAACACACAGAATAAAATACTTCATTACTATTACCACCTAGAACATCTTCCAAATTTGTAAGAAATACAATTTTCTGCATATCATATGCTATTTTCGAGCGAATCTGTGAGCTATCCAAAAAATACATGCCTGAAAATATGATTCTGTCTTCAACTAGGAATTCTTGGAGTTCCACGCCTCTCTCAATAAAAATATTAAAACTATAGATCTCTAAGATGTACTTACACGACACTATAAATAGATTACACCATTTATATTTATATTAAATTCAAAACAATAGGTCCTTATCAGCGTACATAAATCAAATAAGTAGAGACACTCACTATCGCTTCCTTTGATGTCAAAATACCGATTTGGATGACCTTGAACGGCTCCTGGGGGGTACTTTCCGATGGTACTAAGAGATGGCGCCACTACTTTATCACCTATGATTGGTAGCAGAGCTAGTAATTGGCTCTGATTGGTAGAATTTTGTACTGCTATCTGATAGGCAAGCTTAGAAATACCCCCTAGTCACTGTCCCAGGCACTCTAGACAGGTTTCAACATTTGGAATGAGTGTCTCTACTTGTTTGATGTATGTACGCTGTCCTTATCCTACTGATACTCCATTTAAAAAATCAATTCTAAACACGAATTAGTCTTGACAGCCATTGTCATTTAAATGTCATCGTGGGTATATGGCGCCCAAAGGCCAAAATTGGCGTTTTCTCAGAAATTAAAACAACAATATACACTGCCGAGCATAAAATTAGGGTCACCCCGTAATTTGAAGTTATTTTAGAAATGTTTAGTTTTTTTACAAGTTTTTTCGGTTGTAACAGTGTAGTAACCGATTGCTTGAATAAAAAAAAGTTTTTGTTGTTCAAAGTTTATTCAAAGCAATGAAAATGAACAATTTAATTTGATACGCTAAATAATGAAAATGAACAAGTTTGCTTTGATTTAAGGACTTCAGTAGCGAGTATTCCCTCCTCTGGCAGTGATAACAGCTTGCAAACGACGAGGCATGCTCTGGATCAGATTTTGGATCACATTCTGCGGAAGATTGTCCCATTCCTGCACCAGTATGGCGCGAAGCTCTCTACAATTTCTGGGGGCCGGCACATGTCTCCGTAAACGTTTTCCCATCTCATCCCAAACATGTTCAATTGGATTTAAATCTGGACTGCGAGCAGGCCAAACAAATCGCGTGATTTGAACCTCGTCAAGATACTCAGTAACTATCCGAGCAATGTGGGGCCGTGCGTTATCATGCATAAATGTTGCGTCCTCTCCAAGAATAACCATGAACGGTAAAACATGGTCTTCTAGAACCTCTGTCAGATACCTATGCGCAGTCAACGTCCCATTCTCGATAAAGACTAACTTCGTGCGAGTGTCAAAAGATATGTCTCCCCATGCCATAACTGATCCTCCACCAAACGGAAGTCACTCGGCAATACACGCTTGAGCATATCTCTCGCCTTGTCGTCGCCACACTTTTACACGTCTATCTGAGCCCGTAAGACAGAAGCGCGATTCATCGGAAAACAATACGCGACTCCAATCCGCTATTGTCCATGCCAAGTGTTCTCGTGCAAAATTCAACCTGGCAATCCGGTGTTCACGGGAAAGCGGCGGTCCAGTAGCTCTAGTTCGAGAAGATAATCCAGCAGCATGAAGTCGCCTCCTAACTGTCCACTCACTTATGTTTACATTTCTCACTTCTTGTAGATGATTTCGAAGGAAAACTGCCGTGACCGTTCGGTTTCTCAAAGCACTAGAAACAAGAAAGCGGTCATCTCTAGCTGTTGTAGTCTTGCTTCGCCCTGAACCAGGTCTTCGAGTGAGCAGACCAGTCTCTTCGTACCGCCCCCATACTCGTTGCACACTCGAGAGACTTACACCAACGTTTCTCGCAGTTTCGCGCTGACCACGGCCGTCTTCTAAAGCCGCCACAATTCGTGCCGCAACAACAGGATTTATGCTCATTGCAAAACACTAACAATGACAATACTACACAAACAATTTGCAACTGACAGATAAAACCACAGAAACAAAAACTTGGTTGTCCCTAAACTGTCTTTTGTTTCAACAGAAGCATATCAAAGCAAACTTGTTCATTTTCATTATTTAGCGTATCAAATTAAATTGTTCATTTTCATTGCTTTGAATAAACTTTGAACAACAAAAACTTTTTTTTATTCAAGCAATCGGTTACTAAACTGTTACAACCGAAAAAACTTGTAAAAAAACTAAACATTTCTAAAATAACTTCAAATTACGGGGTGACCCTAATTTTATGCTCGGCAGTGTATATATCAGCGCTACAGGCCATGATGGCCCTTGGCTTCTATCATTTTAATGGCTTCTTTCCATTTCATTCGATCTTTTGCTCTAGTTCTCCAATCTGTTACTCCTGCTTCTTCTAAATCGTTTTTCGCCTCTTGTAACCAGTTTTTCTTTGGACGTCCTTTTCTCCTTTTGCCAACTTCTCCTCCATACAGTAGTTTTTGTACAATTCTTTGCTGTGGCATTCGGATAACGTGGCCCAACCACCTAGCCCTCTGTGCTCGAACCTTTTGCACAATTCCTGGTTTCCCATACATCTCCATTATCTCCTTATTCGTACGCCTGCGCCATATTCCTTCGGCTGTTTTAACGCCACCAAACATCTTTCTTAAAACTCTTCTTTCCCATATCGCTAGTTTATTTTCATTTTGTTTGGTCATTATCCACGTTTCGCTTGCATATAGGACGGCTGGTCGTACTATTGACTCATATGCATGAATTTTGACTGCTCTAGATGTGCTTTTTGTCTTTAGTATCTTCGATAGTGATCCGACTGCTCTGTTTCCTTTTAAGATCCTTTTGTCTATTTCATTATCTTCCTGACTTTTGTTTGTTACTGTTACACCCAAATACTCAAAGCTTTCAACTTTCTCAAAAATATATTCTCTTTCTGTTACTCGGATCTTTATGTATTTGTTTTCTTTCGTCACTTCAGACTGCATTTCCATAAGCTTAGTTTTTTCTGTGTTTATTCGTAGTCCATACTTCCTCGCTTCTTTATCAAACTTAGCAAATGTCTTCTCTAGTTCCTGCCGTGATCTTGTTAATATTGCTATATCATCGGCGTATGCTACAAGTTGGTGTTTATTATGGTACAGTGTTCCAGTAGTTTGGATTCCACTTTCTCTTATTATTGCTTCTAGCACTAAATTAAACAGGTCTGTGGATAATGGGTCTCCTTGCCTTAACCCTTTTTTTACTGTAAATTGATGTGAGAAACTTCCTTCTACTACGATTTTATTTTTTGTGTCATATAAAGTCATCTTTATCAGGTTGATCAATTTCTCTGGTATTCTTAGCTTTATTAGTGCCTCGTACAACTTCTCTCGAGTTATTGAATCGTACGCTTGCTTAAAATCAATAAAGAGAATATATAACGGCAGCTTTCTTTCGCAGCTATTGTTTTGTATTGCTTTTAGTGTAAAAATTTGGTCAGTTGTCTATCTCCCCGGTCTAAAGCCTCCTTGATATTCTCCCACCACTTCATCTTCATATCGTTTTAATCTATTGCGTATTATTTTAGCTAATATCTTATATGTCACGTCTTGTAGTGCAATCCCCCTGTAATTTTCACATTTTGTCTTATCGCCTTTTTTCCAAAACGGGCATATCACTGCGCTTCTCCATTGTTCTGGCATAATTTCTTCTCTCCATATCCTCCAAATAAGCTGCTGCAGTTTTTTGTGTAACTGTGCTCCTCCTTGCTTCAAAATTTCTGCCGGGATCCCATTCTCTCCTGGACTTTTGATATTCTTAAGTAATCTTATTTCGTTTTCTATTTCTTGTTCTGTTGGCTCTTCAATTTCTTCCTGTTCTTCATCTTGCATATATTCTGGTGATCTCTTAGCTTCTTCTACTGGTTGTTGTACTATGTCTTCTTCTTGCTCATTTAACAATTGTTCAAAATAATGCGCCCATCTACTTAGTTTTCCTTCTATTTCTCCCAGAAGTAACCCTTCTTCATTTCTACAATAAATAGTCTGGGTGGTTCTAGGTTGCCTTGAATTCTTCACCTCTTGATAGTAGTTTCTTATTTCCTTATTTGTGTAATAATCTTCTATCATCTTTAGCTGTTTCTGTTGGTGCTTCTCCTTTTTTTCCCGACAAATTCGTTTGGCTAAATTTCTTTTTCCGTTATAGCTTGCTTCCGTTTCTCGAGTCCTATTTTTATCTCGTTCCAGTTTTGCTTTGTTTCTTGCGGCAAGGGCTTCTTTGCACTCCTCGTCAAACCATTCACCTCCTCTTTTATATATTTTATTTCCTAAGCAAATTTTTGCTGATTTGACCATTGTTGATTGTATTTTTTCCCATTCTTCTTCTATACCCTGGGGTTTGGCGCTCTCTGTTACTAACCTATTTTTTATCTCTTTTTCTAGTTGTTCCTTTACCTCTGATTCTAGGAGTTTTTCGATGTCGTACTGTTGTCTGTCCTTC
Organism: Agriotes lineatus; assembly: GCA_940337035.1. Classification (NCBI taxonomy): domain Eukaryota; kingdom Metazoa; phylum Arthropoda; class Insecta; order Coleoptera; family Elateridae; genus Agriotes; species Agriotes lineatus. The sequence goes on along the minus strand of OW679194.1, from coordinate 183,115,586 downwards.
TTAGTTGGTTTTTGTTCTGGCAATTCTTGTCTAAGTTTAGTTATGACTAATATATGGTCGCTATGTGCATCCGCTCCTCTGTTACTTCTGCAATCCTTTATTGTAGTGAAATGTTTGCTTCCTATAAGTACATGGTCGATTTGGTTTACTGCTTGACCGTTTGGAGAAACCCACGTTGCTTTATGTATATTCTTGTGGTCGAAGCATGTGCTGACTATTCTCATTTGATTTTCCGCTGCAAATTCAATTAGTTTTTTACCATTCTCGTTACTCTGCTCGTGTAGGCTTTTCCCTCCCGTTACTTTATGGTACAGTTGCTCTCTACCAACCTTGGCATTTAGATCTCCCAGTATTATTTTTAGGTCATATCTAGGTATAGCTTCTAAAATCTCACTTACTTTTTCGTAAAATTCATTTTTTGTCTCCAAGTCCTTTTCTTCTGTAGGAGCGTGTCCATTTATGATGCTTATCTTCCTATACTTTCCACGTATTCTTATGTAACATAACCTGTCAGATATCGCTTTATAGTCCACTACCAGTCTTTTTATTTTTTCACTTATTATGAATCCAACACCAAAGTATCTGTTTTTTCCTCCGCTCTTGAAAAAAACTTTTTTCCCTAGGTTTATTACTTCACTCCCTAGCTGTTTTGTCTCTTGTAAAGCTAGTAGGTATGTCTAGTTTGTACTCGTCCATTATTACTTCTAGATTTTTTAATGCTCCTTCCTCATATGTGCTTCTTACATTCCATGTCCCTATTTTTAGTTCTTTACTCTCTCCTTTTCTTTGGATCCCCAATTCTTCTATTCTCTTTAACCACTTCTGTATTTCTACTTCCTTCCTCTTCAGATTTGACAATTTCTTTAGTTTTCCTACTGTATATTTAATCACCCTCCTGTCTTTTCTTTGATCGTAGTTTTGTAATTTATTTGTTAATCGTTGTATTTCCTGTTTTAGTTCTGATCTTTCCTTTTCTCGTTCGTCTTCCGCTTTATTTTGTTGTTTCCTTAGTTCGGTTAGTTCACTCAAAGCATTTCTCACTTTCAGAATTAAATTCGGTGTATTATCTTTAAGTTCTTTCAGTTCTTTTAAGAGACGTTCGTGTTCTGATTGTAATGATAATATTAATTTCTCCAATCGCTCTGTTTCCATATTTTATACTGGCGTATTTTATTTGTACATTCCAATCTCTAACAATAATTTGACCCGCGCGCGCCTTTATTTAATCGCCACTACGCTCGTGTTTACAATTTATCGCGTTAGTTGGGTTATGTTTTCGAAATTGATATTTCCCTTAATCCTTTTAGCAGTTTTAATTTAGAACTTTAAAACTTCCGTCACTGTTTTTACTTCACTTTAAACTTCACTATTTACACAACTTTTTTTAATTTCGGACGTTTATTCTGTTTATATATCACTTTTAATTTCGCGTAAAGCGGAGCCGCGCACGCACGGTTATCACGCCGTTACATTCAAACCACAAAGCAACCACTAATAGAGCGATTTCTCCCATAGTAAGCTTGTATAAAAGTTTCAGCGCCCTACAACGGGTGGGCCAGAAACTATTCTAGCAAGGCGGCAAAATTTAAATACGCCATTACTACGATATTTGGATTACTCAAGGATATGCCGTCAACACCAATACAAATTTTGCATATATACATAATTTGCCTTCATTAGAATCTCGATTTTAAAGTTTTGAACTGCATAAATCGGAATATGCAAAATCTTTATAGGTTCTGAAGTTTACAGTAATTATGGAAAATTCAAACAAAATATTTGCGAATAACAAATATATTTTAAGTAATTCAAATAGCAATATTGTTTAATAAGTATTGTCAATCTTACAATAGTCGTGCTCAATTGCAACAATTTACTTTGGTTCAAATTGCTTTTCACGCATTTTAAATGATTTGTCGGTGTCAGTTTGACGTATGAGTTTATTATTTACGCACTTTTCAAAAAGCGGACAGGTGACACCAGCGCCTCCTGACGGGTGGGCCAATCTCTAACAATTATTTGATTTGACAGATGCATTCAGAAAACGTTTCTATTAGTAGGTCTTTTATGCCTTTGGGAAATTTGTGTCTCCTACACTAAATCGGCACAATTTGAAACAACATTTCTTCACATACCGACCCATCATTAATTATAGTTTGGTTCACAACCTTGCCGAGTAGCGACACTAGCGCCCTCCGACGGGTGGGCCAGTCCCTAACAATTATTTGACAGGTGCATTTAAGAAACTTCTCTATTAGTGGTTGCTTTGTGATTCAAACAATGGATTTCAAAAAAATGCCCAGGCCGTATAAAGTGACGTTTGTCACACAATTCAGCAGGCCGTGGTACTGGGAGATCAAAAATAAACTTGATAGCGGGAGCCATTGGAAACAATTAAACTTGCCTAATCTGTAGCATGCTTTTTGTTGACATAAAACTGTAAAATTTCTTGAAGTTTAAAATTCACTTTCAGCATATTTTTTAATTTATCCCTATGTTATTTTAATGTTACCTATTAATATAATGTATAAATTTGATTTAAATTGAATATTTGTGTAGCTGATGCAGTGACTTTGAAAGGTATAGATACAAATACAGCAATAACGTAGTATGTATGACTATGTGCCAAGATATGTAACATCACACCAAAACTTTACAACGTTACGTTGATTTGGAAATTAGACAAAATGACACTACAGAAATCTAGACTCACTATAATGATTTCCTAAATAAATTTTTTTGATATATCGCGCTATAGAACATGCGTTCGAAGAATAAATCGTATATATATCACTGAAGCAAAGGTTCATTGCCTCCCTTGTGTGTTTAAATTCATATATAGCTATTTGAACTGAGCTAATTTTTATTCAATTTTTGCACCAATTGGATCATCATGTAGTGTCCTTTAAAAAACCTAATTATAATTTTGCTGTAAAATAATTAGGGCAATCACTATTTGAATAGGTACCTCGTAATTATAATGGGATTTAGTATTTTGCATCCGCTAATGCAGCATTGTGTATATACTGGTTTCAAAACCAAACATAGCAAAAGCATAGTATTTGACAAGGTATTAGAAACATTTAATTTAATTTAAAAAACAAAATTGCCTAGATCAGAACGTTAATTTATAAGGGGGGGGGGGGGGGGAGGATAAGAGTCCTTAAACATCAATTATGTTGGACATATTAATTGTTTACTAAAAATTAAAAACTTGCTATGTTCGGTTTTGATACCGGTCACCCGGTATATCTATGTACTAGTATTTGTTTGGTATCAATAGCACTCCATCGTTGTCTGTAAACGCAGGTACTGCCATCCTATGTTTTTCACACTGACAAAAGCTATTTGACCTTGAGCAGCAAACGGAGCCGTTCACAATGGGCAATTTGAATTTTCAAAAATACACTGAAAAACTTGATTTAGCTATGCATTTTAAATACTTTCTATATAATCATCTGTTATACTGAAGTAGCCATTTTTTTCCAGCAAGATCAGGAGTAAACATTAGTGGTGCTGACTTAGAGAATATACAGGAAAGATACATGACCTGTTTACGAGCATATACTCAGCATATATATCCTGACCAACCCACGAGGTTTCAAGAGTTACTTGTTAGGTTACCAGAGGTGAGTATGCTTTTAGCATGTTGATATGTATAAATTAATTTCTAATTGAATTAGAGTTGAACAATAATGTTTCACAAACTGTTACTATGTAGTGAGGGTATAATATGAATTTTTTTTTACTTAGTTCCTTAGTGTTAGACAATTTCCACGTCGCATGCTATAATCGCCCACTTTTTGCACTTGCTGTATAAATAACTATTCCTACTCCCGTGCAGAAAGTACTCACTTTCCACGCTCAAATGGGTGTAGAAAGTGACCACTTTCTGCACTCTAATAATCATACTATGCCTAATGCAAAATTTGTGCAGCTGGAACACTCACTATCGCTTGTGCTCCAACTTTTATATTCATTTGTAATAAAGCCCTTTTCGCATAGGTAATGCGGTACACTATTTTAAAATTTGAACTTTATTTTATTCCATATACATGGTGTCCCTAAAATATGTGGATATGGCTTAACCACAGATTCTTGGGCCCAAAATAAGATGATTTAACCCAGCTTACCTATATCCAAATGCATTTTGTTAAACTAGTATTCTGCTTCAAATTTGTTTGTAAAAAAATTATTACACTTATAACAATATAGCATGTGGATGGATTTGAATAATATTCGAGTACGAGGATGTCCAAGTGACTTTGTGGATATGTATAGGGTTCGGCTTTTCACCAAATCATTTGTTAAGCAGAATTGTGTGAACAATTAGTCTTTTTCATTTTAGTCACCCATTTCATGTGTTCCTGTTAATGATACCTTATGTTGCTTATTGCTGTCTAGTAAAAAATATTATCTTTTATGATAATAGATGTAAATATTATGAGTACAATTCTTTTACTGTGAGAAAAAAAAGTGCATCTGGAGCTCTTGATTTTAAATACTTCCACCTTTATTTAAAACTCTTGATTTTAGTTGTGAAATTAAAAAATGTCAAGCATTTGTAAAGGTCATGTGTGGAATAATGGGTATGTGCTATATTTTAGGTTAAATAACTGGTGACTATTTCGTATATAAAAGGATAGATTGTTTGTTAGAATTTGCACTTATACTTTATTTGTGGTTCCAACCAGAATCGTTTCTTTCACTTTTAGTGCACGATGAAGGTAGTTGCAGTCCAGTGAATTAAAATTAAAAACAGGAACTCCATAATCCACACTTTATCGGTTGTTATCGCATTCCAGTTGCTGTATTCACAACTTTTCTTGTTATTGAGAATATCTTGCAGTAACGAAGTGGTAATATTGTTACATTCTTCTGTAATTATATCCTTTAATTGCTAAATAGTATGATAAATGTAGTTTGAAAGAGAAGGGAAAGCATCACTATAAATTTGGAGTAAAGTGTTACAAAATGCAAACACTTTAGGTTTCATATTTCAGTCAAAATGTAAATCTTCACCTTCAGAATTATCACTGGTCAAATTTATAATTAAATCGGACACAGAATCCACTTTTTTGCAATTTTTGGCAGGCTCACATAAAGGGATTCAGTCACTTTTAGTTAACGAACCAATTTTGTCGTTTGCTAATGTTATCGCTGCATTTCTTGCAAATATTTTATATGAAGAGCTCTGATATCATGCCTTTCTATTATAACTTTTCTGTTGTCTTCAGACTTCTTCCATGTAAATCCCAGGTTCATCACAATTCTTCGCGTGCTGCTTCTTGAAAAAAAAATTCTTAAATCTGATTCAATTTTTTCCTTAATTTTCTTTAAAGTTGGTCGTTCTAAATTAGTTTTATGAAAATTATTTATATAATGCGTCTTATTGCTTCCTGGTCAAAGTTATCAATAACAGTTTTGTAGATTTTCGTTCGCTCTTGCCTTTTCCCAATTCTGAATTCAACTATTATCATTTGCTTCCAACTGATCTTAGTTTTGGAGTGTGTTTTATTTAAGTTTTTTTTTCATGTTTAAGCTCACGGTTAACAGTAACTAAAGATACTCCCGCAGCTTCCACGGTCATGCATTTTGTGGCAGTCACAGAATTTCCATTCTCCAAATCCTCCTTGGAGAAAAATCAAAATAAAATGCTGTTTTAGCATGTTGAAAATTTTAATGTCAACATATCTGTCATATTTGACAATGAACGACGAGTACAAGATACCTATTTTAGAAAAAGTAAAACTATTCAAAATCAACAACTTTAGATGCTCTTTTATTTTCTCACAGTAAATAAAACGTACTCTACTTAAGATGTTTAAGCGATTGTCAATTTGTATTGAGTATTTCCACGTGACGTCACAAGCTCCGCCCTAACAGCTGATCATGGACAAGCAACGTTAATTTTCTTATAGAAGCTTTCCATAAATCCTAATTTTATAAGTTTTGTGTCTATGGCAAGATTTTTTTCTAAAAGCAGATGCCAATAGATTTCCTGAGTTGTTGCAAATTTGTCAGTTTCTTTTTGCAATTTAGGCCCAAAATGCGAACAATGAAAGAGTTTTTTCCTTTATGGGTGGTCAGAGGACAAAAGAATGAAACGGACTTTCCATTTTTTCTGTTAAAGGATTGCTTTTGTCACAGTTTAACATGTAAATATAACATGCGAAGCGTTTCACTCGTTAGTATTAGAGGATGATAATTTATTAAGAAAATTTCTGGTAGTCAAAAATACGAACAAAAAGAATATTAATGATTCTTATTTGATTTTTTATGATGAGTTTATATTTTGTTTCCATATACGTATTTATGTACATATTTCTTATTTTTTTGATAACTCGTTCATGTAAAATTTTTTTGTTTATTTTTTTATAAATTTATACGAGGTTATATGGATTTTTAGTTTTATAATGTTGTTTTGTTTAATTTTATGGATTTTTATTTAAGAAACCGTTTTTGTTTGTAATTTTTCGTTTTTGTTTTTAATTTTTAAAAGAATCTACTTTGTTTTAATAAAAAGTTTGATAATTTTTTAATAAATTAGAGCTTTTATTACTTTGTCCGGATTTTTTAACGAAATGTCTGGAATTTTCATTAGGTTTGTCAGGAAGTTTTGTTTTTTAATATGGTAACCCTAGTTAAGTGACATATTTGACAGTGAATAACAAAACATAACCTTGAAACTGACAAAAATGCCAAGATTTTGTGCTGTGTTTGGGTGTTCAAGTAGAAGTAACCAAGAGACAAAAAAGAAATAATTTTGATTTCCTGGGGTGCGAGATACAAGAGCAGTAAAGGCTCTCCGAAGAGCAGATTTGACACCAGAAAAGATTAGATTTACTTCACTTTGTTCAGACAATTTCTTGATAGGTACCTACCTAATGCATTTCTATTATTATATTTTTTATTCAATGTAACGTGAACTATGGTATTGCAAAATAATTTCAGGTTAGGTGTATTTGCTTACGTTTGTTAGTAGGGAATCTAAAACGATTGCACATGCATTCGTAGGTCATAGTCCAAGAGCCAGCAAACGGATTTCTTACAGTATTTTTAACAAGTCTGTAACTGTTATGGAAGGTCCCTTTGAATATACTGAGAAGGTAATCCTGCGGTGGTGGTTTTAGGCTCCTTGCATCCTTAAAGGGCGGTAAAAATAATGTGTCAAAACTGACACAAAACCTAGGAATAATATGTTGGTAACACTGTAAGTCTATGTCAAATTCGAGGTTAGCAGGTTAGATTTTGCGTCAGTCTGTGTCAAAACGGAGAGAAAGCCTAACCTGGTAACCTCGAATTTGACAGACTTACAGTGCTACCAACTTATTATTCACACGTTTGAATTTCCACAGCCCGCTGAGGATCAGTTTTTTTGGATCTCTCGATATTCTACAGTAATGGTTAAGTTTTATTATGCAACTTTATGTGAATCTGGGGTAAACTTACCACCCACGAAGCATCTGTCAATTTTTTAATTTACATAAGATATGATTACATATAACATGGCAAAGAGCCAGACTTGTTATTATCCTTTTTTCTTATTATTTTTTTTTCATCCTTCAAGCACGCAAGGGGGCCAAAACCACCACCGCAGGCTTGCCAGACTTCGGGTTTCCTTCTCAGTATATTCAAAGGGACCTTCCATAACAGTTACACGCTTGTTAAAAATACTGTAAGCAAACCCGTTGCTGGCTATTGGACTATCAAGTCGTAGTAGGTCCAAGTTTGAATTTAAAAAATTCAAGACAGTAGTGCATGCTTAATCATATAAGTACATGTGTTTGAATGGAAATTTTGGTCGGTCTTGGACAATCGCTCTGGTAGTGCAGTCTGACTCCTACCTATATTGTATAAAAAGTTATTGATTTTTGCCTAAAAAATACAAAAATCACCACAAGCCCCGTAAACAACCATACAAAGGTTGTCCTCGATCAGCTGTTGTTGGGCAGAGCTATGACGTCACTGTGACGTACTTGGAAAAAGCTAATTGTAAAAGCACAGCTAATAGTAGAACTTACTGTATTTTTCGCTGAATATTAAAATGATTTTAAAAAACAAATACTATCTATACTATGTAACGATTATGTTTGTAATTACTATTTTTATACTTTTTCTAGGTTCAGTCTGCAGCTGCCCTTCTTCTAGAAAGTAAAATGTTCTACGTTCCTTTTCTACTTAATTCTGCCATTCAAAGATAGTATGAAAAATTATAGTTTGTTGTATTATTACTTTTAAAGCTCTGTGAAGTACTTGTAATTAATGTAAATATTTTACTTTAACAAATCATTTTATACATACACACCTATATAGGCTACTACATAGAGCTTGTGTTACCTTTGTTATAACTTTCCGAAAGTTAAATATCACATTACAGGAAAATATTAAATGCATTTGAAAAATGTAAAAAGTCTAATACAACAGGGTCGCATTTGCTAACCATAGTAAATTCAAAGCAATGTTGCAAACTTAATTCATTTTAGTGTGGGAAATAAGTAGGTATTTTACCAATTTGTTGGTCATTTGAATTCAGATTATTTATTCTATTGTTACATATTTAAGATTATGATAATCATTTATATAGTAAAGCAAACGTTGCCTTAAAAGAAATAATTTCGTTTTTTTCATAAAGCAAATGTTTAAAGAAGAACACCTTCAAAGTATTAAGCCAAAAATATTATGTTTGTTTAAAAGTTTTAACGTTTAGTCACTTTACATCTTATACTAATATTTTATGATGTAAATAATGTATAGAAATTGTTTCGCATAGTTTTTTGTTTCAGTTATTAATATAGATTTTAAACAAATTTAAGATAATCAGTATCTTTACTACCTAAATTTGAACTAAAAGTTGTTTACACGCTTCCTTTGAAATTATATCACTGTTTTTATACTACTATTTGCTGTTATCAAATTTGTAGAGATAGGTAATTCGAATTTGTTGGGTTTATTGTCATTGTTAAATTGTTTGCAAGAATCTGCTACACCATGAGAATATCTGACAGACGTCATAATTTGTCAATTTCATTAAAACTGAAATTCATTTATACTACAAACAACAAACAGAACTTTACTATACATAGTGACTGTTAAGCTCTTGATGTCAGATCTTTGTAATCAGGAATAACAATAATATAAATAAATACAAATAAAATAAATACATATGCAGTAAATTACAATAACAAATTATAATGCAGCTACCTTACAAGGCTACCTATATCAGTATTCTCATGCATTTATTTTTTAATTAATTGTTTATATTATAAACTATATCAGAATACTTTTTAAAATTAACTTAGAGGTCATTTAAAACAGTTTCGTTTTCTTGTTTTCAGAGGCTGTTGTTACATTCTCACCTTTACTGACATTCAAAAGTGAATCTTATAAAAGAGATGTTTATATTTAATAATAGGTACTTTTTAAGAAAAAAATTGATATCTGGTTTCAAAATATATTAAACTTACAATTGGGCATATAAGACAGAATTTTGCTTTCCACAATGAATATCAGAACCCAAATAAATTACTTCTAAGTTGTGTATATAATAAATGAAACTACGACCTGTTGTATAAATTTTTAACTAATTGACAATTGCTGTTTATTGCATTTTATTTATAGACTTCTAAGTCAGATGTGTATATGGCTTTATGTACCTGCAATTTATACTATAAGAGCATTTTACAAAGTTCCACAGATATAAAGAATGTTTAAACAATGAAAATACATATTGTATAGTATATAGTTAACCTGTATGTGATGTTTAATTTTTGAGAAGTTCCACGAGTTACCATTAATTAGTTATGTAACGAACATCCATCATTAGTAGATAATGTCGTATTATTTCTGAACGTTAAGTCTGAGTGTGTTGCCTTCTGTCCATACTATAAGGATGACACTACTGGACTTTTATCCAAGAGACTGCATAAAAATCTATCACTGCCCAATGCAACAGTCACTAAAGGACATTACCAACTGCCGTAATACTGCCATTACATGCAACATGTACGTTACCAGATATCCAAATAAGTATTTTGTTTTTTCTAGTCTTGTTTGTTACTTAAAAAATAATTGTTTCTTTAGTGCTGCGTGTATCTTTACTAATCGCCTTTTGTGATTATTTTAACTTAATTATATAAATTTGAATCGCAGTTTTAAAACATGCTAATGATAAAATATTTGCAAGTAGGAATTCATTTTTCAATATTTTAATAAGTAACTCATTCTGTAAGTACAATTTTTACCAAAACATGAGAGGATGCAATAAATGCAAAAACCGACTTAATAATACCTACTAAACCAAAACTAGCTCAGAAAGTAACGTTGATCAGCAAAAATTTTCAAAACTGCAAAGCTATTAAACTTCGGTTAGCAAAATATCAGTCTACCAAAATAAAACACAAAATAATATTGGAGTTCATTCAAAAATATGAAAATACCTGACATCTTCTCTGAAAGTGCTTTTTTAAAACTTTTTGAATTTTATATAATTGATAGCTTTCATATAAAAAATAATATCAGTAAATTAACATTATTGAGATTTGTGAACCAAATTTTAAAAAAATCTGTTCATACAATGAGTTTTATCATATTGTACCTACCTACGATATCATTTTGCATTTAAAGGATTTCATTTGGATTATAACAATTAAAATTTCCTTTATAAAATAAATTTAGGTATTAAATTTCAGGGGATATGCTTAAAAATAATTAATTCACTAAAATGATAATGCTGACAATGATAACGAAAAAATCCAAGAGCGAAAAAATATGTTAATGTTTAGATTGCCTCGGAAAAGGTTACAAACATTATGTAACTATAGAATGTACATAATTTAACAAATTTTGATGAAAAATTGTCTTCATTGCTTAGTTTTCTGTACAAGTAATCTGATGTCATAAATTTTGCTGGAAAAATTTGAGCAGCAACTAAATTTTTTCATTAACAATCTTATTCATTGCCAGTCCATATAGTTATACAATTTTTGTAACCTGTTACAGGACAGTTTGTTTCTGGATAATAATCCCCTAGAAATAATTCTTATAGTATATGTGATATACTCTAATTACAGTTGTATTGTGTGTCCACATCTACTTTGAATAGTTTAATTGTGAATTGTTGTAAATAACATTGACCATTTTTACTTGAGCAAAGATAAATGGCAATATTGTCATTAAGATTTTCTCACCACTTAGTACTAGTATAAAATGATTGTGGATTAGTTTTAGATGTAAAAACGTTATTACTTTGGAGATGTGTCCACTGTTCCAACTTTTACACTTTTTTATAGTTGAATTTACATAAAGGTTTCAAACCTGTTTTGTAATAAAACTATCGAGATAAAAGAAATAATACTACATTTTCTATACCTTTTGTTTTATTAAAAAATTGCCAGCCTTACTTGATAAGCTTTAATTTTGATTATAAGTAAACTGTAAATATATTTGAAATATAATTACTTTTTTGTACATGTTTACATACTTATTTATTACAAATGAAATTGAGTTAAAGCTAGCAAATTTGCCTTAAATCGCTTGGAAAGAAAGCTAATAGGTCGCAAACCTAATCATCAACCTGAAAATAGTAATCGTTGATTGTTGTCTTAAAAGAGACAAATATTCTGGACTGCTGGAAGTTTACTACTTAAAAAAAAGTTCAATCAGATAATTGTAAACTGAATAAACGAGATAGTGTAAAATCTCACAAGCGTAAGTTTATTATTATTATTATTTATTTGAGTCATTCATAATGCTTTATATACAGTGATTGATTGCTTCATACTTGTATTTTCACACACAATATATAAATACATTCATATAACTTCAGATTAAAATAATGAGGTATAATTTAACTTCATTAAATCCATTCAACTGTTGATTATTAAACAATTACACCTCGCATATTGCACATTTTTTATTTTATGGATGTATTACGTGTATGTTTAAGTTGATGAAAATTCATTTAAAACTTTGATAAATAGTATGTTTTATAACTAATTAAATGTTATCAAATTATATACTTTCCAAGCCTATATTAGTTCCCTTAAAGTACCTATCGTACTACTTCTAACTGGAGTAGATTTTTCTATTTATAGAGATGAGTTACGATATCTTAAAACATTCATAGAACATACTGTTTAGTCTTCTTAACAATTAGTTTTAATGTTAGAATCATCCGGAGACACTGTTTTATCAACAATTCTACACTTGCTATACTTTTACTAAGTGCCGGCAGTAGCACTACTCAATTTTGCGAGTTCTATTTTTGTTAACCATGGTTTTTTATTCTTGTGTATTACAACGTCAGTCTATTTGCTGGTCAACTACTATTTTAATACTACAATGGATGAATGTTGTGGGTCAGTTACATCAAATAGTTAACAAGACAACTATTTATTACAGGTAATATGAGTTTATATTGTTGAACAAGTTGTTTTAAATTAGTTCCCTTTCGTAATTATCTCATAATTTCCATTCAAATTATTAAAACTTCAAATTGTTTACAAAACGACTAGGTGCTTATAATTTTCCCGCCTTATTAAATTATGCCTTATTTTTATTTTATATAATAATACTGTATAATAGTGTATGTTCCGTATTATGTAAGTAATTAAGCAATTTATATTTTAAAGATCGTTGGAAATAATTTAAAAAAAAAATTTATAACTGGCGACCAGCACAACATAGTATAGTGATTTCAATGTTAAATATTGGGTTCCCTACTTATTTTATAGCTAAAGTGTAAATAACTTTCTTGTGAAGAGAAAAATACTACATCTGTACCTATCGCTTACAATTTTCCATTTTCCTGAAAATAGCAAAATCGATAAATTAAACTGTTTGCCTTGGATTATCTAATGAAGAGTATGCGCATTTATATTTTGTCATTGCGGTTTGTAACCGATTTTTAAAGTCATTTCTTTAAAATGTATTCCATGAGGGTCATTTTACTTGTTTTGATGTAAGTTTTAAACGTAATTATCAATTATTTACTACTGTACCTGTAGTCTCAAACTTAACATCTGATGGAAGAACATTACATTAACGTTCCTACCTGGACATTAGTTGAACTTGGCCTGTTTTTTTGTATCTGGGAAAATAAAGCGATTATTATTATGAATTTGTCAATCGTTAGGTATTTGCCTGGGGAGCAGGATCAATTCTTTACCCAATAGTTATTTTCACTTTAAATATAAAATAGTTAAGAGAACCAATTATTTATCATTCAAGGTTCAATAATTTACCGTCCCTCAAGTTACCACCCGCTACACCTTCGTAACTTGTTTTGAAATTCTTTACTACTTAAAAAATTTTGACATTTGAAACATGGCAAGACAAAACTATACAATTTTTTTGTATATGAACATTAAATTTGTGTTGCTTTAGTATTTGAATCAAAAATACATCCTACAAAATAGACATAACTTTATCTTTCAGAATTGAAATTTCAACAATTTGAATGAGAGTACAGTTACGTGACTATACTAAATTTCAAATAGGCATGCAGTACTTGGAACTAAGTAGTAATTGGTCGAAACAAAGTCATCATTACATCCATCTGAAAATCAAACATTTTTTCAAATTGTAATTTGACATTCGGTATGAATTCTAAAAATATAAACTGAAAACCAATAAACAATCAATAAAAAATGCTGGCTTACAACTTTACTTGAATTATATAAATTATTGTAAAACATAAGCAGTCAAACAAACTTATATTTTCGTAGTGTAAAACTGAGTTTGAGTTCAGAGCGCCATCTACTGCATTCTTATTTGAAATATAGTACAAATATGTTCGTCACACTTTTAAAATTGGTTTTTTATTTTACAAAATTGAAACTGCTAAAATACAATAAATGAAATTATGATGTAATACTATCATGTTGTATTGATTTATATCGATATAACCCTCCTGCAAACTTCTAGTGGGCAATTAAGTTTCCATATTTTGTATAAATGTTGGCATTTGTTAATATTATTCAAATATTGAAACTGCATAACTAACTAAAATAATGTTTCATCTTCAAAACTGCAAATATATGACTTAATCAAAATTGATCAAAGCACCGAAATAATATATTATACAACTAGTGTTGAAAATAGCACTTTCACATGAGAAGGGGAGTTTGGTGACCACAAGCGGAAGGTGAGTGTCATAAAGCCTCACAAGTGTGAAAAGTGATTTTCACACGTGTTGTACACTATACTTTTTCTGCGACTGCAAGCCGTTGCCTTGATTTTAAATATACGTGCTTAAAGCAGCGTGTGACATACTGTTTTTGACCGTGCGACAACATTGTCGTACGCTATCTGATGTGTACGATTTTCAGAGTCAGGAGTGTTTTTTTGGCTATTTTCAGAGCAATCAGAAAAAATAATTAAAATTACATAATGTGTATCTACTAAGTTACATTCTCATATTTGTTATGATCAACAATATATAGTGTGATTCTTTTGATTAGGTATCATTTAAACTTTATGTAGCTCATCTGGAGCTATCAGTAATTATGTCATTATCATTATATGCACAAAAGAAAAATGACAGCATTTGAACGTAAGTATCACTTTGAAAATGCTGATGTTTTCCTTAAACTGATACCATCGCATAATGTCATCTTACTTAGGTTCTTTTCTGACACCAACTCACACTCACACACTTTAGGGGTGGTAGGGGACATTAAAACAAACATTTTTTCGACATAAAGGGTGTTAAAATTTGTAGAAAAAAACGCTTCAGCCGATTTTAATGAAATTTTCAGTTTGTTTTTAACTTTATGGGGCATCTTTTGGATCTATTACAGTTGATACAGTAATTCCAGGGACATGCTCACGGGACGGGGCAACTTGTTCGTGTTTTTGCATAAAAATATAACACCCAGTGGTTTTTTTGCAATTATTAAACTTGTTTAAGATGAAGCAACTAAAACCAAACTTTTTTGGACATATGTTTATGAAGCAAAAAATGTTTGTTTTGATGTCCCCTACCACCCCTAAAAGTTTGTCGGTATATTTATGGAACACCCTGTATAACACTACGTACCTCGTACTGTGTATCTAAAAATGAATTACATCTAGTATGCTTTGAATTTCCCCTAATACAATCTAAAATTTTACTTGAAATTGGCAAGACTGTAAGTCCATGTCAAATTCAAGGTTTTGCGTCAGTTAATGTCAAAACCTAACCTGCTAACCTCAAATTTGACTTACAGTCTTGCCAATTTTAAGTTAAAGTTTTGGATTGCATTATGGGAAATTCAAAGCATACTAGATGTAACTAATTCTTTTTGAGACACCCGGTATATTTTTTTAATATTTTCCAACAGAAGCACCTCTGAACTGGCAAGCATTCGATATATCCTAACGTGCGTCTAGTAAAGATAACTCAAAGACAACGAACATTGTTTAGGGATCTTTCAATTGCCAGGCACTTATTTGCATAATTTTTATCTATTTTCTTCAGGAATTACAAAAATGATTAAAAATGTAGGGCACAGGTCCTCTAGAAATTGATGTTCGTAAATTGAGAAATGCGCACATTCATATAAGTTTAAAACTATTTACATAATAATATTGTGCAACAATATAAACTCATAGTTATGTATAAAATCACAAATTCAGTAGTAAAAAGTGTAGTAGGTATTATAAATCCACTAGTGAAAGAGTACTGTAATTTATCTATATACCACATTGTTACTACTATCTGGTTCAACGAATCGTTGATATATATTACATTCGACATTGAACAATTTGTTTTGTTTCTGTTGCGATATTTTTACAAATGGTCATACAAAATTTCAAACTTTTATTACTAATCTATCTTATTTATATTTTATTTCGTATTTTATTAATGTATCAAATTTGCATTTACAAATTCTAAAATAGAAAAAAACCAGATAATAGCGATTATGAATGTGGACAAATTATGTTTTAGTACCCAATAACTCGATTAGTAAATGAAATTTGAAAAATATGTTATTTAAATAATTTTACTCCCAAAAATAACGCTAATTGTTGTAAAAACAAATCATTCGAACATTAAAAATATAACATAAATTCTAATTTTATGTTGACTATTTTGAATGATTTTAAGAGAAACATTCAGTAACTAACAGCATGCTGCATGTCAGGAAAACAAGTATACGTTTAGCAGTACTGTATTCTGCTTGTCTATCTTAGTAATCTAATAATTACCACAGTTGATAAAAACAGAGCATATACAAATAGGTACAAATTAGTTTTGCAGCTTATTTTCTTTCATAATCTAACAGTATGTTTTTAACTCGGTTTAAGAGAAAACAATGCATCACTACCATTTAAAAAACACAGTCAAATTTTTAAAATAAAAGTTCAAAATTCTGTTGATAAAAATTGTGCAATAGTATATAGGTACAATTTTGATAAGAAATATTACTAGGCTGTAATAGTATTAAGATGCAGTGTAATAGGTTTTATAAGATGATGGTTTAGCTGCAGCAGACAATACAATCAGTACAGTGTATCTTTGTTTATGTTATTTATCTGTTAATTATTTAAATGTACTATGTTATCCAAGACAGGATATTTTGGAATTGTTGCAGGAATAATGTAAAGCATCTTCAGAAATGGTCGTATTCGTCATTTAAATATGATGTTGATGAATGTTAGTTAATAAAATATATTATTAATTTGAAATCTCATATTTTTTACATAGGTATTGTTCCATAAACTATAATCGCAGAATTATATTATTGTGTCACTGGTATTCGTATATCAAAAATAGGACACAGCAAATTATTATTACTAAATTTTGGTTCCATAAAAAGTTGCTTACACTTTTTTGAACTATAGAAAAAATGTGATGAACAAAATTTTGTACTTTTGCTTCATCTGAAACTAATAGAAATAAAAAAACCTTGACAGTTTTACAAAAACTAATTTTCTCTCAATCTACGTGTTTAAATAAAGATATGCCAAAATATTAACAAAAGTTATTGCAAAAAAGTTCATAGAAATGAGCCAATAAAATTTTAAAAGAAAAATTCAATATCTTTAGTTTGCAAATAAAACATTTAATTCTCCAAGAAATAACAATCAATACCTATTATAAATGTATAATCCAATATTTTCTACAGAACAATAAATTACAAAATATAAGCAAAACAAAATCGATGAATATTTAATGTCAATAACGTTTAAAAAAATGTACTGTGCGACTACATCCCTTCTGGATTCTGGAGCTCAAGGTCGTTCATGCTTCCTTCATAGCAGCACTTTTTTCTGCTTCACTCAAGCCATCGGACTGTTTCAGCGAACTTGAGGGGTGCTGTGAATCACAGCCATGGCAGGCCAGAAATTCCCCAACATAGATCACCTTATCGAGTGTAGGACATTCACATAGAATGTGCTCTACAGCCTCATGCCAAAGTCCCACGTTCGACAGGATGGCTAGTCTATTAGGCCCATCATATGCATGTGTTTACTCAGTCTACAGTGGGCAGAAAGTATTCCTAAAACAAGTAGCAATTTACCTCGTAGCAATTTTGCACAAAATCTTGCAAAATTTTGCAAGGGGGCTGCAATTCCGCTGTCATAAGCAAGAAGGCAGTATCTAAAAAAATTCGAAGTTGAGTTATTGGTATCGTTGGAATCGGTACAAAATTCCCATCATTTTAGATATAGTCCATTTACTTGACATCTGCACTGTCAGTGTCAAAATTAAAAAAAATGTCTTGACTATACCTCAAAAATAATGTGTTTTTTATTAGACTATACAGTAATTTAATTGTTAAAATGTGAAAAATAGCAGTAGTACCAACATAATGTCAGTTTGACAGTGCAGATGTCAAGTAAATGGACTATAAGTAACAAATCGATATCTGCACTGTAACTATGATTTTCAGATGGAAAAAAGCAGGTATCTACAGAAATTTTGTTACTTATAAGGAGCAAGAAGGCGGCATGTGCAAAATGCAAAAGAGAAAAGAGGTATCTGTGTGTAGAAACCGCCTTCTTTTTTTGTTTTGTTAGATACCGCCTTTATCGTCTGTTTTGGTGATCGCAAATGTGCAGATATGGCCAACTGCGTAATCTGTCGAGCGTGAATTGACAAGCACGTACCGTATTGTTAATACAACATTGTCAAGTAGATGTCGCTTTTTCAATCTGTATTTAGTGTTCGGTCGATTGTTCCAATTTAAAGTAAAAAGGCGGTATCTACAATTTTTCGCTACAATTTCTTTATTTTTGATATAAATGGTGAATATTATTTCTTTTTATATAAAACACAACTAAATTCATACTTATAATACAAAAAATTCACGGTCATGTACCGCATGGTGATGAAGTAAGTAATTTACGTTTCGCCATTTATTTCGAAACCCGTTTTTTGTAGATACCGCCTACTTGCCTATGACGGCAGAATAGCCATCCTTGCATAGTGGCATTTGTCAACATTGACCCATCTGGCACAATGGCAAATGTGGGTTTGTTGGCTGATTATGATGTAGAGAAGAGTCGATGAAGGCGCAATTGCTGGTTTGGGTCCCCCCAAAAAAAAAGGAGTTAAGAGCAGGCCTTGATCAGATTATTAAAGTTTGCAATACTGCTTCTCTTGTTTGTTTTGTTTTTTGTAGTTAATGTATGTATGTATTAACGATAACCTCATTTTACCTTGCCTCTACAGAGGCTGGTGCCTTATGTGCTTGCATCTAGCGGTACAATGCTCAACTTGCCCCGGATTCGGGATACAAAGTTAGAGCTCGCCTTTTGTGCTTGCGCAGCAACTATTGTGTAAGGTGTGTGTCAGTGATGTGTTGACCTGCTTTTTCTTATTATAGGCCAGTGATGTGTTGACCTTGTTACTCTATCTCTTAGGTCTGTGGTTGTAAGTAGAGCACAGTTAATTTGGTGCCCAACTATAAAAGGTAGTCAGTGTCATATTCAAATTTAAATGTCAAATTGACTTTTTGAATAGAGGTTAAACATAAAAACGAGGTTAATAATTAGGTTTAAAAAAAATTATAATTATTAGGTACTCACTTTTACTGGAAATGCATTTTACATCGAACTAAATTGAGCATGATCTTTTAAAAGGTAAGTATGCACTCATAATGTCTGTTGATATTTGGCAGTGTCTTTCAAATGTGTCTCTGCTACTGGCTCAAGATCAATGCCACGGCCTGCTGTCGTTCCTTTTTTTTTTCGATCGCACGGTATACAGGGTGTTTCAAAATTGCACGGAACAAATATAAGGGCTGATTTCGGAAGCTTTCACGGTCATTGTCATTAAGTAAAAAACGACTTTTGGGATTGGACCGTGTCATTATTGAGTTCTTCGACCTCCATAATGATACGGTCCAATCCCGGAAGTCGTTTTTTACTCAAATATTAGGGCGTTATTTTGCATAAAAAAATAAGAGAAAAACTATCATAAATACCTTTTCTACAATCATTCATTTCAAGGATATCCTTGACCAAAGAATTAAAGATAGCAATTCGTTTTTCAAACCTTTACAATTTAGTAGGCTGGTGTTTTGTTCCAACACATGTTTTTTGTTTACATACAATATGTGGGTGTTATTCTATATAGTCCAGTGCATTTATCCGAAAAATAGATGTAACCTCGGAAAAAATCCTAGAGAGCTGATATTTGGTTTACACCTACCTTTCGTCGTTTCAAATAAGGGTTGAGAAGTCCCTAACGATCCGTTGTACGCATAACTTTTTACAGTGTTCAGAAGGTCGATTTTTCGGTTTTTCAACTATACAGTGTGTCCAGATAAGGAGGGCCAGTATGGGGATCTCGGTAATGGTAAGAGATACAAATTTGGTTAAATGGGAAGAAAGTTGCGCAATTAAAGGACTAAAAAAATGGCGTCTAGAAATCCTTGATATGATTTTTCGTTTTTGAATTACCTCAAAAAAACCGAATTTTTGGATTTTCTGTTTTATTTTTTTTTTGCGTTAATATTAAAGTTAGAGCGAAACTGATTAAACTTCTTTATAGCAACTTTTAGTGGACTTAATGATTACGTTATCATTTTTTTATCCGACGTTTCGTCTTCGAGAAACCATCATCAACTTCATTTTTTTAAATACGGTCCTGGTTTTTTGATGCCAAATTTGCAAAGCCCTTGTTACCCTAAATTCAGCAATGTACCACATATGGTTTAATTACGTTTCGAGCTTTTTTCTGATCATCATCAGAAAATTTTTTAGATACCGACCTGCATTTTTCATAATTTTGTAAAAATAAGTTCATACAGTAAGTTAGGCGTTTTTAGATGCCGTTAAAATATTGAAATGCACATCAGAATGTCATAATTCTGATACATTAATTTAATGACCAACCAATAACTATTAACAATAAACAACAAATAAATGAACAAAAGATAGGCAGAAAGAATGAGAAAACGAGCCTTGAAACAATGTAATAGGTATTTAACGTTTTGAAATAGAAGAACTTAGAAGATTGGTTCTTGAAGCCTTTCAAAGTACATATAACGCCAGTATTGCTGAATAATGTTTTAGATTCTACAGTTAGATGTTATTTATGCATAGAGAATGATGGCAACCTTTTTGAATACCTTCTGTAAATTTAATAGGTTTCGATGTTCGTTTTGTTATTCTTTCTGTCTATATTTTGTTCATTTCTTTTTTGTTTATTGTTAATAGTTATTGGTTGGCTATTAAATTAATGTATCAGAATTATGACATTATGATGTGCATTTTAATATTTTAACGGCATGTAAAAAGGCCTAACTTACTGTACGAACTTATTTTTACAAAATTATGAGAAATGCAGGTCCGTATCTAAAAAATTTTCTGATAATGATCAGAAAAAAGCTCGAAACGTAATTAAACCATAATATGTGGCACATTGTTGAATTCAGAGTAACAAGGGCTTTGCAAATTTGGCATCACAAAACCAGGACCGTATTTAAAAAAATGAAGTTGATGATGGTTCCTCGAAGACGAAACGTCGGATAAAAAATTTGATAACGTAATCATTAAGTCCACTAAAAGTTGCTATAAAGAAGTTTAATCAGTTTCGCTCTAACTTTAATACGCCAGAAAAAAATAGAAAAGAAAATCCAAAAATTCGGTTTTTTTGAGATAATTCAAAAACGAAAAATCATATCAAGAACGTCTAAACGTCATTTTGTTAGTCCTTTAATTGCGCAACTTTCTTTCCATTTAACCAAATTTGTATCTCTTACCATTACCGAGATCCCCATACTGGCCCTCCTTATCTTGGACACACTGTATATTCGTTCCTATCCACTTTACGACTACGAAGGTACAATAACAAAAGAAAGGAAACAAAATTTTATCTATAAATGATTATCTATAGTTTTTACATACAAACAACTTTCACAGAAATTCGGTAGAAAGGTTATGAGTTTAGGAAATATTATTGTTCTGCTCCATGCGTCAGGGTTTTGAAGTTAAACAATACACAGAAGGTAAAATATATTTTTCGAATGCATTCTATTAGATACATTATATAATATCCGATGGTACGGCAGGTATAAAATGATTCGTAATGATTACTGTTGCAAAGGAATTTATAAGAGCAGAAAGAATGGGAAATTGGAAGCTGCATTTAACTGCTGTAAAACCTGCTAAAATATTTTCAAGCAGCAGGACATTTTCTTTATGCAAAATCTGCCCATTTGTATATTCAGGACATGGAGGGATTAAAAACTTCGATGGAAAATGAAGCTTTTAAAAATACACTGGCAACTTTTTCTCCATAAAACGGTCGAATAAATATTTTTGTGGGACATCGAGCGATACGATAAGCGGGCAGTCTCTAATGAAGTCTACAAAATCAAGAGGAATTTACGCGTGGAAGAAGTACGAAGCAAAGCGTCTTGAATAAATGGACAGTTGGACTATTAACTGTAAGCAATGTTTCTGAAGGACTTGAGAATTATTGTAAATTTTTCTTTGATTCGGGAGAGCAGCATGTCGACGCAAGAGATTCTCGTGCGAGTAGAGACATTGCTGACGTGAAGAAAATGTCGGAATGGTTCCAAGCGCGTAATCCGTTTCCAAGCGTCCAAAAAATGATTCCCTTCGCAACGGGGATAACTGGCAATCACAGGATAAACTATCATAATGCGCAGGATATAGGTGCTACTACAATGGCAAGAAAAATTGGTCAAAATTTTAAGGACATCAAATTTTCACGCTCTGATAGAGTACAAGTTTCCAGTACTACTGTGGCTATTGATCCATTATTGTTATTTCAAAGAATCAGTATTATAAAAAGATCCAAAGACATGCTTTGTGATTATTTCCAATACGAATTGACTCCGAATCCTATGTCACTATTCGACGAAGTGAGAATGCGCAAGACCAAAAAGTCATCGTTCTTTGAAAGCTTTAAACCATCAGCACTTTCATCTAATCTCGCAAATGCCACTTCAGTGGCATCAAAACACTTTCGATCATATTTGTACAACATATATTAACTAGGTCCATACAAATTTTGGTGAAAACGCAGTGATTGTTATGGGTATAACAACAGCAAAAACAATGTGGAAGTTATGGAACAACTTCGGCGATCTTCAAAAACGTCATCTGGTATTTTTTGACGAGACAATGAATGTAACAGTCAGCCAGGAAACGTTTCTTGCTAACAGCAACAACAAATGCAAATTGATTTCGATGCTGTCAGAGAAATTTAAAGCCAGAAATTTCCTCGTCGAACACAACCGTTGTTGGAGAAGATATTGATCTTTTGGTTATTTTAACTGCTAGAACACCTCGTGAGAAATTTACTCAAACCGGGCAAAGGAGCAGTCCAGCAGAAAACGTTTTCTTTCCGAAGTTTCGATCAGCACGAAAAGAGCAAGGACCATATTTTATTTTTACATGCGTTCTCTGGTTGGGATACAACATCTGCTCTTTTCCATATGGGAAAAACAGGAGCTCTGAAGTTATTGTAAAAAAGACAGGACTTACAAAATGCAGCTTAAGTTTTCAATAATAGTGATGCTTCCCACAAATCAATTGCTCGTAATGGATTACTATTTTTTGGGGCATGTATGGCGCTCCAGTTGATTTCATAAACAACTATCGTTATTTGTGCTTCACTAAATCTGTAGGTAAGGAGAAATCTGAAAAGTTAAGCCTACAGTCAAAGCAGCTGAAGAGCATCCCTACCGAGTCTACTATCAAGTATAGACTTGGTTGGGTAATAAATTGAATCCCAAAGATTGGGGATGAATATTGAAGGACAACTTATTGCACGCACAAAAAAGAACATCAGCATCTCCTGCTCCAGGCTGTCTTTCAAATTTTTTGTAATTGCTGGAAAAGCTGTGGCCCATTATGTGACTGTCGAAAATTGGGACTCGTCTGCACACCAATTTGCAGTCATTGTCACGGACAATCTCGTTTGAATGTTGCGCCAGTAGAGGATTCGCAGGTAACCCAAATCGAAAGCGACCAGAACATTGACGATCCAGAGATCGATTCTATGTATGGCTTTGAGCTAGGGTCTTTGCTCCCTTCAATTGAACAGAAAAATGAGGAAAATGAAGGGGGAAAATTACAGAAATAGAAGAAGAAGTGGAAGAAGAGAAAAAGGAAGACGAGGAAAAACAAGAGAAAGAAGTGAGAAAAGGATATTTTTTTTAATTGTAATAAGAATTAATACAAAAAAAAATTGGAATGGAATTTTACGATCTTTTTTACTTATAAATATTCATTTAATATGTTTTTTGTTTCATGAAGTGTAACTCACATTTTGTGTATTTTCTATCTTTAAAACCCTAAAATATGGAGATGAACAATAATATTTCCTAAACTCATGACTTTCCTACCGAGTTTCCTTGAAAACTGTTGCTTGTATGTAAAAACTATATATAACCTTTTTTGTAGAGCATTTTATTACCTTTCTTTGTTGTTGCACCTTCGTAGTCGTAAAGTCGATAGGAACGAAGATATAGTTGAAACACCGAAAAATCGACCTTCTGAGCACTGTAAAAAGTTATGCGTACAACGGATCGTTGGGGATTTCTCAACCCTTCTTTGGAACGACGAAAGGTAGGTGTAAACCAAATTTCAGCTCTCTAGGATTTTTTCCGAGGTCGCACCCTAAATGCACTGGACTATGTAGGAGAAAGTAGAAAAATAATAAGCATGTGTTCCAAAATAAATTATTTCAAGTTTTTTTTATAGTAAAGTTTAAAGTAACTGGTCAAAGTAATATCTATATGTAATTCTTTAATCAAAGACATCTTTGAAATCAATGATTGTAGGACATATTATTTTTGTTAGAGTTTTCTCTTATTTTTACTTCCTTTTACTATAAAGGAAGTATTGGATTCACCCCAAAAATTCGAAATTGAGTTTTCAACGGATCTTCACGTTTTAGAGTCCCCTGATCCCAAAAAACATATTTTTTTTTATTGGTCTGTCTGTGTGTCTGTCTGTCTGTCTGTGTGTCTGTCTGTCTGTCTGTGAACAGAATATCTCAAAAACGAAAAGAGGTATGGCGTTGAAACTTCATATATAAGTTTTGTGTACTATGTAGATGAGACAGCAAGCTTTTTAAGAAAATCGCATAACCGGAAGTAGGTGTTTACTCTTGTGATTTTTCAGTTTTTTTCGATTTTTTCAAAAACGGCTCTAACGATTTTTTTTAAACTATACATTTTTCTTACATTTTTAATGTGTATTGATGTGAGATAGGTGATTTTCCAGTTGAATACTTCTAAAGTGGGTTTCTTTTGTTTTTTTTTCTATTTTTTTTATTAACTCCTATTTTAAATAAAACACCCGGTATATTATTACATTTTTGAATTCACCTTAAAATTCTAGAGAAAATTTGTCTCTTCAACTAACACTCGATTTTGTACCGTTTTTGTAGAATTTGTAATTTTTGAAAATTTTTGACAAATGGTTAAAAATTAAAAATGAAATTTTTGACTAATTATAAGATCACTGTAAAAGGAAGTTGTGTGAGTGTTTCACACCAGATTTTTTTATTCATTATAACGCCCTTGCTTGTTCCGTGCAATTTTGAAACACCCTGTATATTCAATTAAAAATCTTGTGAGAAAACCATTTAATACATGCATCTTCATTTGGTTTTTATAATCGCACTGTATTTAATTAGTCTATAGTACAACAAAAATCAAACGTTGCATTACATTTACTTCCTCTACTTATGATGTTCCTATAAAAATGGAAAATACTGTAAATTTGTTCCTACATATCCTGAAATTAATTGACAGTTCTCTATCATTCATTATTTTTTAATACAGTAGAGACCGCTTATACCGAACCCGCTTGTAACGATCTACCGGTTATAAGGAACTAAATTAAAAGTCCCGCCAAAATTCCCATTACAATAATGCTAACATTTTTCTGTTATACCGAACCCGCATATAACAAACTTTCGCTTATAACGGTCCATTTTTTACGTGAAAAAGAAAAAAGTTTCCTTTTATAGCGAACCTGCTTGCAAGAACTGGTGTGAAGTCCCAAATTTATTATGGCTAGTGAATTGTTTAAGTAAGCAGATTGTGTAAGGAATGCAGATTGTGCGAATTGATGACGGAAGTTTGTATGTATGTAGTAGTTTTAATTGAGTATTCAGAGAAGACGGTTGTGCAATGGAGGGTTAAAAAAAATCGCGATTGTCGTTCACTTTAAAAACAAAATACGAAATTGTACATGAACTCAACCACGGTAAAAAACAAAGTGAAGTATGCCGTGAACGTAATATTAGCAAATCGACGGTTGCTACCATATGGAAAGACAAAACAAAAATTATTGAAGCATTTGAAAGCAAAAATTCGTCTACTAAAAAATTGCGTAAATCAATTCAGGAAAATGTTGATAACGCACTTTTAAAGTGGTTTACACAGCAAAGACAGGCTAACGTTACTATTAGTGGTGCTATTTTAAACAGAAAAGCAGATGAGTTGGGGACGCAATTAATCGATGGGCAAGAATTTTCTTGCAGTAGAAGTTGGGTCGAAAGATTCAAAAAAAGGTACAATATTTGTAGTGGAAAAATTACAGGAGAAGCTGTGGATGTGAACATGAATACCGTGGGAAACTGGCTGCAAAATGTATGGCCGAAAGTCAGGGAAAACTTTTAACAACAATAATATATTTAACGCAGATGAAACGGGCTTGTTTTACAAACTTACACCCGACAAGACACTAAAATTCAAGGGAGAGTTGTGCATTGGAGGAAAGTTATCTAAGGAACGGATCACAGTATTGGTGTGTGCAAATTTAACTGGTACCGAAAAAAGGAAATTACTCGTGATTGGCAAGGCAAAAAATCCACGCTGTTTTAAAAATATAAAACGCCTTCCAGTTAATTACAAAGCGAACAAGAAGGCCTGGATGACGTCGGACCTTTATACAACTGAATTGCGTGAATGGGATGAAGAATTGCGGCAGAAAAACCGAAACATCTTATTACTTGTTGATAATTGCCCTGCACATCCGGATGTCCAACATTTATAGTTTATTAAATTGGTTTTTATGCCTCCAAATACAAGCTCAAAACTTCAACCCATGGATCAGGGTGTTATACATTCCCTAAAAAGTTACTACAGACAATTTCTTCTTTTACGAATAATCAACCGCATTGATGAAGGACAAGATACACACGTAAATTTGCTGGATGCTATAAATTTTGTTCATAAAGCCTGGCAAAAGGTAACAACAGAAACGATAGCTAATTGCTTCAGACATGGGGGATTTTTTAATACAGAACAAATACAAGAATATGATTCAGATGACGAGTTGCCCTTGTCCGAGTGGTTGAATAAACAACGTAACAAAGAAAGTGATGACTCGCCTGTCTTTATTTCAACGATTGATATGGGCAGATTTCAGGATTGCGACCTTGAAGCTTACATACTTGTGGACGAAAATATTGCCACTACAGAATTTTTAAGCGACGAAGCTATTATTCGAGAAACCAAAAATAAGCAAGTCGAAGAAATTAGCAGCGAAGATGACGACGAATCGGTTTCGGGGAAGGATCTTGCCATTCCAACAGTACATGAGGCAATTAAGAAAATAAATGATATCTGCTATTTTCTGCAATCGCGTAATATTCCGGATAGTATATTAAATAGTTTTGCCGAAGTAGATGCTTACATAGACAAACTTTATTCGGCTAGTAATACTAAGCAGACAAAAATATCTGATTTTTTTAAATAAATATCTATTAAATACGTGTTTATCGTTCTTACATCAATGTTTCTATAGTTATTGTACAAATGTGGCCCATTATGGAAAATAAAGTAAGTTTATAATAACTCGCACAATTTTTGTTGTTGTAACTCTTGTAACGAACTTCGGCTATAACGAACCAATTTCTACAGTCCCTTGAGGTTCGTTATAACCGGACTTCACTGTATTAGCATCTTCAGTTACGATTTTAATTGCAAATATACTACTTTCCATGTAAATAACGCAGTAAAAAATATTCATAGGGAAACCACATTCATATATAAAACTTTTAAAGAAAATCCTCCACTATATTTGTAAATAATCATATGCATCTCGAGCTAGGATGCATTGGTTATAATTTAATATTCTCAATTTTCATGTATTTTGTATGCTAAGCACATTAAACAATGTAACAGGACATCACAATTAGAATTTATTAGTTTACAATTACTTTATTGAGCTCACATACACTTCCACTTACCATTAAAGAGTAAACAAAACATTTAAAAGTATGTGCATTTATAAGAAGTTGCGCTAACGTATCTTCGTGAACTTAATTAAATTCAAAAATAATTTTTATACTAACTTTTATACACTGCTTTCATAAAGTAGTGGATAATTTTTTTAAAAACTTAAGGAATAACTTTTGGAAAAAACCCTGAGACCCGTCGATTTTTATTTTTATTTGCGCATATTTTTCAAATAAAATCTATACATACAGGGTGACCCGCGTAGGAGGTATGACGCCATCAATGTTTTATTTAAATAGCAACCCCCTTTTTTTATTACGGAATTTGAAAGAAATATCTTTTTACTTAAGTTAAGCTGATTTTTGAGTATAGATCAGATGATCAAAAATTAAGAGAAAAATTAAAAAACTGCAAAATACTAAATTTAATTGCAATGATAACTTCAAAAACAACTAAATTAAATGTACAAATTGTGCAACGTTGTCTGCCTGAAAGTAACTAAGACGACCGACATGTTTGCTATTGATTGCTGTTATTGATAAAAGCGTAAAATCATACTTCTTAAAATAAAATTTAGTATTTTGAAAATTTTTTTTTCTTAATTTTTGGTCATGTGGCCTATACGTAAATAACCTCAGCTTAAGTAAAAAAAATGTGTTCTTTCAAATTCCGTAATAAAAAAGGGGGTTGCTATTTAAAAAAAACATCGATGACATCATACCTACTACGCGGGTCACCCTGTATGTATCGATTTTATTTGAAAAAATTTGCAAATAAAAATAAAAATCGACGGGTCCCAGCGTTTTTTCCAAAAGTTATTCCTTGAATGTTTAACGAATTTATCCACTACTTTACGAAAGCACTGTATTATATGTTATCATAGTTGCAAACAAAACTAAAATACTGTATTAATACAGAGAGGAATATTGTCAAAAATAAAAAAATCATTTAGGTACGTACATTCTACTTGTGGCTTGCATTTTTACTTGTCGTAACTAGGAGCCATAACCATGTTTTTAGGGTAATTAATGCGAACAAGTAAATTTAAATAAATTAGTATGGATGCTATTTACAACATACTTAAACTGCAACAAGGTAAGTAAATTATAGGTCTAATTCATTCACAATGTTTTCGCTGCCCAGTAGGCTGTTATGTTTTTATGTGGTTGCATGCATGAATTGCAATAGAAGTGAAACTGTGACATGACAAACCATGACAGTTTTACAACTACTTTATTGATATTGTTGCAATTTTAGTGTCAAAATGCCAAAATTTACACGTACCTAATTACCAGCGTATATAAATCAAAACAAGTAAACACTCATGCTACATGTTGAAACCTGTCTCTAGACTACCTGGAATAATGGCTTGTGGGGCCATTTTTAAACTTGACCTCCAGATGGCAGAAATAGTTATTTAAGTATCAAGGGAAGTAAGTAGCTTTTACCAGTCGAGAACGAGTTTGCGAGCCCGAGCGAGCGAGGGCTGGCATAGTTCGAGACTGGTTGTAGATAGTTACTTCCCGAGCATGCTTATAATATTTTTTTCCATGCCCAACAAGAATTTGAATAATTCTCCCTTAATAATTCCACATTAATTGATAGAAAATTAATCTATTACAAACAAAGCAAATAGTCACCTGGTGTTGAGTTGCTTAGTAGCAATTGTTTTTCAGTTGTTTCTGTCAATATAAACAATCACTTGTACTTGCGTTTCTTTTTACTTACTTCCCTAATGTCATGACAACCAGTAAACAAACAGTAAAATCAGCTTACCTGTAATGGATACCTATGTCAAAGTAAGTGTAACTTACTAGATGGGCATGGAGAAAAAGTAATTAAAAGAGTACCTGTATATAAGATAAGAGTAGAGCAAACGATTACATTTAGGGATTCATCCTGCGAAGTTAGTCACAATTCCCCGGTCGACTACATTAACAGTGAAGTTAGTTACAACTGTCATAAGTTACAGTTGACTATAAATTTAGTATTTAGCCATGGTAAGGAGTTGAAATTATATGTCAGTTTATATCAAATTATATGTCATTTATGCCATATAAACACTTATATCTATTAAACAGCGAATACCGTTGTCGTAAGCAAACTTTATATCCATTTGATGTTGACATCTACACATGAGAAACAGAGATTGAATAATATTTAAAAGTAAGGCACTAAAAGCACTTCTTTCAATCTTACTTTTTATAAATGTTTATCTAAGTTCTCGCTATATAATTTTAAACGATATAAATTTAATGCTACAAGTAAGGAGGAATACATTTATATTAAAGTTTTACAACAATTTACTTGGGAGAGGTGAGAGATTCGCTTCAGCTTATCCATTGGGCGATTTATTAAACCCTTTCTTTAAAATACCTGAAATATGGATTATAAAATATCAAAAGACATAAATACTATTGTGAACTCAACAAATTTATTTAAAGTGATAACAGAACTAAAAGAGAGTTTGAAATATGTACCTAGGTACCGCAAAGTGCAATAATTCTGGCTATTTCGCTCACACACTTTAAGCCAATCAAATCTTTTAAATTTCTGAGATTCATCCAATCATATCCCAATTATGCGATAATTTTCCACTAGTGAAAATTGAAACGTCATATAAATATTTAGAGACGCGAATGAATGGATTAACGAGATTCCAACGGTCTCTACCTACATCTAGCAAAACCACTGCCAAGGGAACAGGCTTAGAAAAATTTGCGGGAAAAGACCACCCTGTTAACTTTTGTTCGGGAAATAAATCTACAAAATACCCCTCTTGCATACCAAATTGATTCTAATTTTGTCGAGTGCAGTTTGTGCAATTATCAACAATTTGGCATGCACCAGGGATATTACCAATGACAACTTTCATGTCACTAATTTAAAAAATCTAAATCACGCAGGCCACCTATTTTTCTGAATTCTAATGGGTTCCAAAGGCATCCAACTAATGAAATGCTGATGTGGCATTTGCTATACTCTTATCAAACTATACAGATTGTCTGCAAGTACTAGGTTCACACGGTAACTGGATACAGAGACGATTTAAAATGTTACGTGGTTGTTAAGCAACAAGCAGACAAGCTGTATACAGATACTCTATTAAAAATCAAGGCCAACTAAATCTATAAGAACAAAGTCCCTATTGCTCTCTCTATTGCCGGGGTCGGTAGCTCAGTGGTAAGCATCCTGGCTACTGATCTAAGAGTCGCGAATTCGATTCCCGGTCCCGGTGAGGTTTTCAAAAAAACTAAAAAAATGCAGATGAAAGCCTCTACAGTAGAACCCTTTATAATACAAGCAGACGCATGTCGCACAAGTTGCATAAAATCCTGCATCACAGTACTTTAGCGTTTACATGTTGGTGGACATGATGCAACCAAAACATAACCCTACAATGTCAAACATTTCAGTCGCTGTGGGTTATATTATCTATTGTCGCTGTTCTAGCTCCTAACCTCGTGTTTGAGTTGCCAGCTGTCTTCGTTTTCCTGTGTCTTTTTGCCTTTTATGATTTGCATCAAATGTATGTATACACATTAACGTATTTTCATTTTCTGAAAAGTAACGAATTTTTTTGAATTTGCCGCTTTTGTGATGTGTGATGTGATTCAATATGACTGATAAGCATGCTCGTATTATAGAGGTGCTTTACTCTAATGCCATCATTCGGAAGTGATGTAAAGCCATGGATCCCATGTTACTACGATGTGTAGCATGTAAAAGATCCCTTGCTAGGGTTGGAACTTCTTACACCCGTATGCATAATTGTTCGCCAGCGACTCGCCGGAGTTTCGTTATGAATAGTATGTTGGCGGCACTCATATATCTAATACTTACTATATTGCTAGCGGCTATGAGTGGGAAACTCACCAAGGAAGTGAGACAGACAACCAACTCTTCAATGTATAATGGTGAGCTGTGTGCAAGCGCGGCGGCGGCGTCCGGCCAATGGGGAAGTGGTCAAGTTTAAAATTCGCTTCTAAAGGCGGAGTTTGAATTCTCACGCATGCGCACGAGACGCGTTATACTCTAAGTGAGACTATGTCGGCGCCGTAATGTTTTCTGACGTTTCCAGGCCCTACTAGCAATATATGTGTATTATATATATGGCGGCACTGTACGTCTGTGTCAAATTCGAGGTTAGAAAGTTAGATTTTGTGTCAGTTTCTGTCAAAACTGACGGAAAACCTAACCTACACAGTATCTTCGTGGCATTCTAAATATAAAATTCAAAGTTACAAGAAATACCCTAAAAATGACGTTAGATTGTTACTTACCTCAGTGAAATACTTAATAAAACCCCATAAATTCTAGCAGCAATTTTACTTTCACTTATCACGAACGGTACAGTAATATACATAAATGTATTTCTTCAAACTTAGAGCAGTCCAACATATTAATATTTACTCACACGCCACATTTGAACAGACGTTTTTATAAATAAACAGTACAAAAATTGGTCTACGATCAGCGTTGCCAAATCTCCCAACAGCATGGCTTGTAAGTGTAGGAGGCAGTGACGGGACACAATGCCAAAAAGTGCTGGGTTTTTATCTATGATGTCTCAAACCCTAAAATACACTTCTTTATAGTTTTTAGCCGTCTCTGAATAGTATTCGAATAACAGTTACAGTGCATGCTCAAGAATGCTTGTTTGATACATACAGAAGTAAAAGTTATCAAAGTTACGTCAAGTACAGTTGTTAACTATCATTTGTGCTGATTTTGTAATGTTTTGCATTACTTTTGTTTATTAAAAGTAGTCTTTTGCAAGACGATTTGCTTCTTTTATTTATGGAAATAAGTATGTACAGATATTTTAATTAAAATGTTATTATTCTCTTATAGTTAGCACCTAACCTCGTGAATATATTTGTTCGAATTATTTGGGGCAACTTAAAATTTCATAGTTTAACGTAATTGTTTTACGTCGTTATTGCAATTAATTAAATTTTAAATACTGACAAAAGTGTTTAAGTTTTTAGCAACACTATCAAATATTTAAATTTCTAACTGAAATACTCTTTACTTGCTGTATGATAAAAAACGACTGCAACTCTTGCCACGCCTCCACAACTCTCATGTTTGCTTCTGTCCACTGCATTTCTGAAATATTGTTACTATGTTAGTATAATTTTTCATGTAGAAATGTCAAAAATCAATATTCAATGTATTTCTTCTACGTTATTTATTACCATTTAATGACAAAGAATAACATGCTTTTTGTATTTAAATGATAAAATGTGATGTGTCTATATAGCTAATACAAAAAACAGTACAAAGCAAAATTACCACACCCATTAAATGACTTTATTTAGCCCATTTATGAATTCTAAGTAGAAGTCTATCTTTAACAGAAATATTTCAAAATTTAAATTAATCCAATTTGCTAATAAGTAGATTAATTACATAAAACTATATAATAAATGTATATTTTATAAATCTTCAATGAGATTGAGACTGGAAATAAAAACGGTAGACAATAGTTGCCAATACTCCAAGAGTGATGGGTAAAATCCAAGACTTGAATGAACTGAAAAATAAAAAATATTAATATAGTGAAGGTATGATTAGAATATCTTATAAATACTACATAAAAACCATAGTATATTAAAAATGCACAGCGTCAACATAATGATGACGTAATAGCATGTGTCCAAAATACTAGATCCTTGAACTTTGTCTATTTGGAGAATCCAAGTAAAATAAAACCTATGTACCAAGTGCATAATCAAGATTATTGCCCACATGAAATTTAAAGTACTCCACTTCGCGGTGTGCTTTAAATACTCCCTCGTGCTATAATCTACTGATTATGTCCTAAATACATAAATAACTATTAAGAAAAGATATTGAATTAAATATTTTTCATATTTTTTATTTATTAATAAAATTTAAGATTTGATGGTCAAGGCAAATACATTTTTTGATATGCCAGAAAGTTCTCTTTTTATACTTATTTACTCAATAGTATACTGTGTAACTAGTAAGAAGACACATTCCTAACCTTCATTATATCACAACTTTGCAAATTTTAACACTATACAATATAACAAATTTTTACTGAAGAAGGTAATACTATTAGCAAAATGTTTAATTAATTATTAAATTATCTATTGCGACAAAATGATTTTTTATTCATACAACAAAAAGTCATGCTTTTCCTATGTTTTTAACAATATTGACATAATTATCTCCTTAAACAATTTAAAACTATTAAAAATTAATTGTCAAATACTTTAATCTTTTAAAACTAGTAAGAAATGTGAAACAATCTCTGATGTGTACGACAAGAGTCTGGGAAGTCCCTAGTCCTACATATAACACACATTACTTCTTCTCCGACCGGACTAAACTCAAAAACTAATTCATTTCTTGTTCATTTCTAAACATCAAAAAACTGTTTTCGAAAATTTTGCCAGCCTAGGCCGGAAAAATATTTACCGATTTACTTTACAATTAGAGTAAATACATTTTTCAGCATGAGAACGATGTTTTAGTCTGGAATTTCCCGAGTACTGTGAACCGGAGATTAAGGAAAACAAGAAAAAAAAATGAAAGAAAAACAGCATCTACATAGAAAGAAACCTGACAGTTGAAGTACGAAAAATTCAATAAGACATTTAGAAATAGCACAAGCGGAACAAGAAAATGAAAAGAGCATATAATCCGCATGCAAAATACGGACGGACACACAGACAGACAGATTTGAGAAAACATGTTTTTCGACATTTTGGGACCCTGAAACGTGAGGATCTCAAGAAATATTAGAAGGTCATTCTTTCACGATTATAATATTTCGGCGCCTTAGGTGGGAGAAGTAAAACGAGATAAAAGTAACTAAGAACAAACATGGATTGATTTCGGAAACAAAATGCAAAAGAAACAACATTTTATTTTTTTAAGGTGCTCACCCTGTATATATTTAACCGAAAGTACATTCGGTTTCGAGCCAGGTAGGCATATAGTCCGCATACGAAATATAATATTCCTCCAAAAGTTTTTCAGCTATAGCAACCAACAGAGGGATCGACACACAGACAGACGGAATTTATTAATGTGATTTGTTGATTCTTGACGTTCTCGCAATTAAAGGTTCTTAAACCGAGCACAACAATTAGTATATTTGGCAAACATTCAAATAAAATCCGTTTACACTACGTGTTGTTGTAACAAACTTCTGAGACAAGTTTTTATTTGCCGTTTATTCACCGGCATGGATAGTGGTCATGCTGAAAAACTCATTGCTTCTGCCACATTTGTGTTAATGACTAATTGCTATTTGAATCCTACAATTACAATGATTACGCACAAGTTGTCTCAAGCCCTTTGAGCACAACCAAAAATATGCACAAGTTTGGATTTGTCAATTATGCAACTATTCATAGTACATTTCACTTGTGCCATATTTATTGACAGAAAATGGGACATAGACAAGTGGCAAATATTTGCTAATATTGTACCAAATGTTCGTTAAGAAAGTCGATAAAGAGTGGCGGTGAAAATTCAAACGTATAAATAATATGGTGGCACTGTAAGTCTTATGTCAAATTCGAGGTTAGCAGGTTAGGTTTTGTGTCAGTTTTGATACAGACTAACGCAAAACTTAACCTGATAACCTCGAATTTGACATAAGACTTACAGTGCCACCAACATATTATTGAATTTCCACAACCACCCCTTATAGACTTTTTTAAGGAACATGTATAAATTGACCATTTATACGACATGACAAGTATTCAAAACTGACGAATATTTGTCAGTCACACCAGTAGTTTGGGCCCGGCTTTAGATCATAAATATTAGAAATAAAATTACAGCTGACTGCAATTCATTACCTTGATCATTTTTCTGCATTATTTTCTAATGAAACCCCACAATTGTTTGAGATAGCTACAAACAAACAAAAATAAGCTAGCGATGTCTCACTCAAGCTTTGCTACTGAAAAAAAAAATTAAAATGGCCATCTTCTAACCGCATGGTTAACTACAGTTGTTAACTCCCTCGGCAAGGGAAGTATATGTTCTACTCATTTGAATTTTCACAAAAGCATTTCTCTCTTTGTTTACTTTAAATACAACAGTGCAGTGGCGTAACTTCAAATTTTGGGCCCGGGGGCCGTGATCTTCACCGGGCCCCTTAATTGCCAAGTGTAAGTCCTATTCTTGCCAAAGCATTTTTGGTTATCATTTTTCAATTATCTTTTTTTTTAATCCATAAACAGAAACATCAAAGCAAAATGAACTATAGCGAGATACGCGTTTTTTATTGAAAATAATAATAATAATAAATATAAATCCTGTAAGGCGTAAGCCTACGCACTAAAGGAACAAACAAAAACATAATTATTTCCGCAATTTGGCACTTCCGTACATTTCGAGGTACAATTCAAAGTATAACTTTGCTTTAACTGCTGATCTGCTAATCAAGAAGATATCTTCTAGACTTCTGATTAACAAAAGATGTAATGATGTCTGATGTATGAACATTTCTCGCTCTCTGCTTCTCAATAGAGATCAGTAATCTGAGATGACTGCAAAATACCTACGTGCACGTGCAAGACGTGGTGCATCGGGTGTACAGAAATTATTTTATTTTAAATTTATACCAAACAGATAACTTTTTGACATGTTTTAGATTTCTCCGAGGCTTTCTTGTGTTTTTCCCGGACTCATTGAAACTTTATACGGGACTTAGTTTTGACCTGCCGGGCTTTAAACTTCAGGAGGCCCGTTGGGCCCCCTGAAGTTGAGGGCCCGGGAGCCGCTGCCCCCTTTGCCCCCTCGGTAGTTACGCCACTGCAACAGTGTTAAATTAAACATGAGGTACGAAAACGGGCCAGTATCTCATAATTTTTGTAAACAAGCTTTGGTTCTATTTTTGATACCAAAGTGTAATTAACATACATATTATA
Organism: Agriotes lineatus; assembly: GCA_940337035.1. Taxonomy (NCBI): domain Eukaryota; kingdom Metazoa; phylum Arthropoda; class Insecta; order Coleoptera; family Elateridae; genus Agriotes; species Agriotes lineatus. The sequence continues at coordinate 183,079,000 of OW679194.1, read as the reverse complement.
ACATATATTAACAAATTTAAATTTAAAATTATTACTTGAATTAAAAAATTATCTTTATAAAAGTTGTTCCATACTTTACAAAAGAATTTAAAATGACTTTTGTTTTAAGTAAATTTTATTTCAAGTCTAGACCAGTGGTACTCAACGTGAAGGTGAAGGAAAATCTGTGGAGGACCACAGGAAAAATTAGAAAAATGGAGGGCCGCAGCAGCTTGGTAAGCCTCAAAATAAAGTAAAAGGTAGATTGTACAGACACTACTCTAAGAACCAATCCCTCATAAAGGACATTGAATTATGTGAACACATTTTTTTCTATAAAATGAGATCCTGCTGCTTAGAAGACATCGATAGCTCTAGGGCAGGGGTGGCGAACCAATGGCACGCGTGCCATTGATGGCACGCGGCAAAATAATTTGGGCACGGCCTTAATTAAGGAATTTAAGTACCTCATCACAACAATTTATTTTTTCGTCTACATTTGAGGTCTTAGTAACAAAGTTTATTGTGAACAAGGCTACCTGTGCCGGAACGGCAAAAGACTGCGCGACAGAAATAGGTAGATTTCGCGCGAATTTCTGACCGAACGGATGGGAGTGAGCTACGGAGTGAGTTAGCGCGGGCGACACGAAGGGACGGCGAGAGGGGCGCTGTTACGCTTAGTTCGTAGTTCACATGTAGTATTTGAAATAACTAGTTGGATTTTACTTTTAAGCATTTATTTTGTAAGTTCTCCCCTGGATCGTTAGGCAGCCCTATTCACATTTATTTTTAAATATTGAATAAATTTTTCCCTGCGTAGCTAGACAACCCTGTTTTCATCTTGTGATAACATTTTTCAGCAAATTACAGCTATGTTGCTATCAATTTAGACCACTCTGCATTCCAATAGTTTTTGTGGTGGTCCTTTTCCAATTTTTGGGAGATTTTGATAACCTGAATTGAATTGCGTGTGGTAGTATTTATCGACCTTTTCCATCTCAGCCTTCGCTTGAATAAGTTGGTTGCCCCTCGGCTTCGTGCTTCACCAGCTTAATTATAGCTTTGTTCATTTGTGAGGGAGAATTTGGAAGCAACGAAAGCCCACTGAACGTTAGGATAATTGTTTATGGTTGCAATCCTTACGTTCACTACGCTCTTGCGGAATTTTGGAGCCCACTTTCGTTATTTGCACGGCACTCCAGGCTGTCTGTCACCTCCAGGTTAGTCTTCTTCAGCTCCCGCCTTTTAGCTCGGTTATGTACCTAGGAATATGTATTTTTAGCCTATTTCTACCTGACATTATTTGATGGCACGGCATGACCTCATTAACAGTTTCTTTAAAAAAAATGGCACGTAGATCAATAAAGGTTCGCCACCCCTGCTCTAGGGCCTACATATACCTTCCGAATATATTACTAATGGAGAGCAATGCTTTGACGGGGCACGTTGATGTGGTACTCTGAGGAGAGCCACAAGAAAAAAATTATTACCGCTGGTCTTGACAATTACAAATCAGTTATGTGTTAAGAAATTAAAAAATAATTGACAGTAGGATTTAACAGCAAAAAATGCCAATAAGTTATTTATCTGAAAAAAAAAATTGTGGCAGTATTTTTGTATTTCTACCGTGTTGAACACAGTTTTTCATGAGTTATTTGTATTAACATTAATTTTATGATTACTTTAAATGTTGCCACCATCATCACAGCCATCAGGTTAATATTAACATTTGAAACACATCAAAGACTGACATTAAAGATGACACTTTAAGTTCCTAAACAATGTGTATAAACTCAAACATTTAATAACAATCAAGAAAAAATAGTACTTTATGTACCAAGGGACTAAAGTGGGTCAATTAATCCCCAGGGTGAAGTTGATTACAGAGATAAAGTCGAAGGTAACAAGAGATCAATAAAAAAACCAATTAGGGTAGGCTGTGATATGTGTTATACGTTTGGCAGTACTGAAGTGTATTGTCAGTCTATGTCAAAGCTATTTTTTGCACTTCCGGGTCACAGACTCAGAAATAAATCTAATTTTGCAATGTGTTGTCAACATGACAATTCAGATTTTTAAAACGTTAAAAATTACAATAGTAGTTTCTGATGTTGATAAAATATACTTGGTAACTTAGCAATTTATTTGTTATCACTATGAAAATTGTTTAATTTTACTTTTTCTCAGGAAAAATGGCACTTAGCTTCTCTTTTGAGGGAATCAAATAGGGCTTTAGATAATATATAAGTAGTGCAAAAAATCTATTATTTTGTTGGCAAATCTGCTACCCTCAATTTTCAAAATACGTTTGGCTGTAACGAAATGTGAGTTTTATTTAAATGTTACTTTTTATTAGGGCATAATGTCAATTGTTAATAACTGTGTAACTGATTTGTAATTAATCTAGAATGTAAATCAAAATTTAGCTAAAATGTCCTTGTGCAATGTTATAAAAAAAACAAACTTGTCAAATGAAGAAAAAAATTATATTTTGAAAGGCGCTGTAAACTATTAAGAAATTCTTACAAATATTATGTTTTTATTCAAGTAATAATTTAAAAAAATGTCTGTAAATTGCTTATTTGATTACTTCGTTATTAATAAAGATATTGGGAAGAAATTTTTGTTTGTTTTATATACTAAGTATGCAAGGTAAAAATAGCATATTTGAATTGTACACACTGTCCACTAGTTTTGCATATTGGCATGTAACATTAGTTTTTTAAATGGTATTTTAAAAGGTACCTATTTGAAATCAGCACCAAAATATGGCAGTGAACTCTGGTTGGTATTTCCTAACAACTAATAATCTAACTCTTCAACGTAACCTGTGCTGATCAATTTGACAGTTCTATTTAATGGATTTTGTCAAAATCTGACACCTGTCGAAAATTATTATAACTGTATGGACTAATCAAACATGCTGCTTGTGTTTCCCACAGTCATACTAAATGAAAATAAATGATAATATTATGATAAACAGTGTTTGTGTTTGTTGTCATTTAGTAAATTGTGTATTAAATTAGTGAAATTCCTAAGTGTACAGTTTGTTTTAATAATTTCAACTAAAACAAAATCTTTCTTTGCAGAATATCAACTTCTCTGGATAGACAGACGAATTCTGTATCTCTACCTATCAGTTACTTGTGTTTGGTAATGTAACCTTTTCAATTGAAATGGTTTTGGTACAAGAACATAAATGTTATGATCGAATCCTATTTTCTTAATGGCCGTCGAATTGATGGAATATGGCAGTACTCAATCCATGATTGTTTTTAAGTTTTGGCAGAAATTTCTAAACCTTGCGTTGCATTATAACACTTTTCGTTGTTCTTTGAATCAATGCGTTGGAAGTTTTTCTTGGAACTGGATCAGTTTCACGCAAAGAAGGCAGTGATCATCCTCTGAGAAGAACGGCAGAAGTAATTGAAAATGTAAGACAGATTATGGAAGATGCCCCTCAAACCTCTGTACGCCATTTGTCTCAACAAGTTCAGTTAGCAGTTGGCACCATCCACAAAATATTAAAAGACATCCATGTCTATCCCTACCGTCCGCAGTCTGTAGAAAAATTACACAAAGCTGATTATCCTCAGCGTTTCGAATATTGTCAGTTGTTACTAAATACCCTCAATGACGACTTATTGGAGAACACTTTTTTTGCAGGCGAGGCCTGGTTTTATTAGATGGATACATTAATTCTCAAAACATGTGTTAGTGAAGTTTGGAGAAGCCTAATTTTATGGTAGACACCTTTCCATCCTCAAAAAATAGGAGTGTGGGCGGCTATTTCAAGGAGTAGAATAATTGGACCATACTTTTTTTAAGGTAAAAGTAAGACAAAAGTGTTAATTTGTTGAAAAATAAAGGAAGATTTTTTTCAAGCATTTTATGAACTCAGGTTTAGTTTTTCCACTGCGCACAGAACACATGATACGAGAATTTTTCGACAGACGAATTATTAGTCGAAACACAGCAATACCTTATTCTGTCAGATCTTGCAACCTCATGCCATGCGATTTTTTTCTGTGGCCATATTTAAAGAACTCCATTTTCCAGCAACCAATACATAACCTAAATGAGCTGCGGCACAGAATATTGGAGAAAATTAATGAAATTAATAACAATCCGAAGATGTTAATAAATATCAGCAAGGGGATTGTACGAAGAGTTCGAGCATGCATGGGTGAAGTGCTGAACATTTTGATCATTTGTTATGAATTCATTTTATTGCAATAAATTACAGGAAAGTTATTACCATTTGATGGAAATGTAGTGTTTTAAAATTAGCTGTAAACGTTTTGCATTTGAATACTTTCTTGTTGCTAAATCTGTTTATAAAAGTAGGTTTAGGTACGTTTTGTGATATATTGACAATGCACTTTTCAGCACCGACTGCGACATCAAATTTAAATAAACACCTGATACAAGTGGAACAAATAGGATACAAAGTATTACACAGGGTCCGTCAGCAAAGCAGTAAAATTAAAAACTGCTGTATTTAAATACAGCAAGCGCTCAATAACGTAAACACCGGATAATGAAAACATCGTGCTAATGTAAACACAAAATTCATACTATAGGATCAAACGAAAACAACCTGTACAGTTCGATAACGGAAACAGTTCTTGGCGATGGTTAGTAGCAGATTTATTTAAGGGATTCCCCTCTGCGACACAGCTGAGTCGATCGGATGGGTGTTTATGATGCGTTTGCATTTCATTTTCTTCTCATTAAAAATGTATATTACTTATCACTGTCATAATATGTTTTGTTTTTTATTGTGTTATTAAAAGTTTCTTTTAATGTGTTTATTAATAAAATCACGCCCGTTAATGTAAACATTTCGACAATGTGAACACACTTGGTTTGAATTAGTTCACGTTATCGAGCGTCTGCTGTAAGTTTTTATTGTAACATGAATGTTTCTACAGTTTTCTGTTAAGTAAGACATTCCATTTTATTTATTAAAAATAAATTAACGCTTGACAGGTGGGCACCATTATGATCTACGTACAGAAGTTCATGCGAGTAACCAAATCAGCATTTTTTAAATTGCTGGATAATTTGAATTTTATAGGGGTGAAAACTTAAGTCCTTATGTAAAATTAAATCGATCAATGTGTTAGAACAATTCTATTAAAGCAATTACTTTTGGTACTTTAGCCTCACGCAAGTTAAATTCGTAATTTAGTGGTAATGTTATCAAAATTCATTTCTATAAACCTTATTTCCGCGTGGTTCAGTTCAAATATTAATGCTTCACCGTAGTTAAGATTGCCGATTCAGGTTTATGTTGGCATAAGTTATAAGTTCACCCTTTGTTCTCTTCTGTTCGTAAAGTAGTCTCAGGTTATCGATTTCTTAGTATTTAACATTGTTCTGATACCCCCAAGGTCCCCTGCAAGTTTCGTGGGAAGTGTTGAGTCAGATTTCATCAGCCTAAAACATTTCCGTAGCTTTAAGCAGAAGCTTGGAGTCAGCTTTGGTGATCCCAAAATCTTTTGAACCGTTCTATCGTAAGAGCAACAAGAAGGTAGATAAGCCGCGCCTGCGCTTGGCCAGTTTCATGCCTCTATCTTCCGCAGGAGCATCACTTAGCGTGCATCCCTCAAGACGTTCGGGGGTGGCGCTTCATCCGCGAGCCGGCTTCGCGTAGCCGAGCTCGCGTCAAGTCGAAATTATTAGTTGTGATTGTCGAGAATCGGTGTTTAAGTGATGTACAAGTAAAGGTTTGACCGGGGTGCTTCTGTTTCATAGGGCCAGGCAATCCTAATTACGCATATAGCGGATTATTAATTGAAGCCCTTGCTCATTGTGTTATACCATCAGCGGAATGAAGGCACGAGTTTCGTTATCGTCATCTGCCTGTGTTGAAGTGCCTCATTCAAGTTTATCCGTTACGGGGATGTTCTGCCGTTCACCCTCCCTCGATTATCGCACCCTCATGGGGCTTCCAGCAGCTTTTCTGTTGTTTCCGTTCGTGGCACTGACTTGAGATATAACTCGCAGCTGAAGAAAACAACGTAAGTCAGCACATCTATGTTCCTATCAAGGTAATTTGTTAACCGTTAAATGTTTATAGTGAAGTGTTTTACCAAAGTGTAGTTTGGGCCACTTAAGCCCTTTTGGTTGATTTAAACCGTACACCGTAAACAGTTCTGTCAAGTTTGATTGTCTTCATGTTGTTTTTGTGTATTAAGCTCACGTAACGGTTTTGTCGCTAAATTTTGATACTGTAAAGTAGTTTTTGTGGTAGAACGTACCGTTTATATTGTTTGTAATTGTAAACATGTTATTTGTTGCCGTTTGATCATTCGAGTTTAGATTATAAATTGCGTCGTTAACCCAACTAACCTTTTTGCATATTTTCGACCGTAATATTTAATTATTGTAACATTCATTGTCATTTGTTTCACATGTTATTTCATCAATAGAGTTTATTGTTAATTGTTTATACGTTTTTCATTAGTGTGTTTGCATGCCTTGCGTCTATGTTTTGTACAGGAACCTAGTTGGTGTAAGTAAGTGTAAGCTGAAGCCGTTTACGGTAGGTTTGATCCAGCTGTGACGTTGCTACCTCAGGTTGTGGCATGGTAGAAGTAGCAAGGTAATTTACCCACTTCCATTTTCAAGTAATTCCACCTGTGCTGCCGATGTTATGTTTGTCCCGATGTAGTCAAGAAAATGGTGGCGTACCTTATTTAACATCATTTAACCCCTTTGTGTCAAAGCACGGCCTTCTTCACTGTGCATCCAATAGCCGGCGCGCATCGTTGCAGCACATCTCGTAACGAAGGTTGGGGCTGAATATTTGGCGATATTCCCGATTATGTCTTAGTCATTTTGTAGCTAACAGGTTTGGCGCTCAAGCGTATGATTTTGTTTTGCACGCTTGAGGGGCTGATTGTTAATGCCGTTAACGCGGTTTCATCGTGCTATCAAAAGTGGCTAGTTGTTTGTAGTGTCGTAATAACGTTTTTGTGCTGTAACAAATGGTTCACCGATATTTAATGCTAATGCATGTTTAATCACATTACGTTTTGTACTGTATGATATGGCAGTGCAAACTCTAACAATGTTTTCTGGTGTTCTAACACTTTTTGCTGCACGATGTGCACCTGACCACTGTTCCATGTTTACTAAATGGCTTTAAATGACTGACAATATATCATCACTGACTGACCCTGTAGATGCCATTATTAGCGATGCGAAAATGAGCGCATTCAGACGACACAACAGTTGTACAACTGTTGAGTGAAAGTTCCCTGAATGCGACCGCTCACTTAGCCGCTCAGTCGTAGCGGTCGCCATTTTATGTAGCGCATTTCAAAACCGCTCACTGATCAGAAAGCGCTCAGTAAAATGGATGTGTTTACCGCGCAAAACAAATTTAAATAAAGATTATTAGGTAATTATTGTTAGATAGCATCTACATAATTACCTACTTTCCTATTACACTATTTACTCTTTATTTTATCTTACTAATCTCATCAAGTAGCCTTTACTCCTTCATTTGAACAAAATATAAAGATATTACACTTTAATTTGTTATTGATAGTATCATCGCTCATAATAGATTGGTTTATTTGGAAATTCGAATAAAAATGTAAATACATTATTTATTTCGCGTATTACAGATGATTTGTAACTCTTAACACAAAATCACAACATTCAGCTGCATTTATAGGTTAAAATAAACAACTTTGACAGTTAGCTCAACGTAAATTGAAAAAGACCATTCAGCAAACCTACATCGCTCAAACTGAGCGCTTGATCAGCGCTCACTCAACGGTTGTGTCGTCTGAACGCGCCCAATGTGTGTAGCCAATGCATCAAATATTTTTAGTAATACAATGTCCTCGGCTTCTGAAATTTAGGATTGCTTTTTTAAATTTCCTGCCGTGTTCGCTGTTTTCAGGCCTAATACATAGTGGAAGCGTATGAGACGAAGTCGAAGGCCATTGAGATTGACGGATCTTGCTGTGATATTACATTCTATTGATATTAAACTTTTGAGTGAAATCACAAAATAAGATTTATTAAACTCCCAGCTGCTGATGACAGCACATAATTTTGTGTCCATGTTCTGTCTCTTCTTCTGCCTACTAACAAGGTTTCTACTCTAATACAAGTGGCTATATTAACATTTTATTTAAAGTGTCAATGTTCAAAAATAAGGGCTGCCTGTTTTAAGAAATGTTTGTGTATTGTTAATGCTCTCTCCGTTATTGTAATTGAGCCAGCCCATCTGGTTCACGGAGAGATTTGCGACAACTGTGGTCGGTGCAACACGCATACTGAAAGCAGCACCATATTTCAAATGCAACATAGCATGCTAATAAACAACTTTTTGCATCAATTGGTGTATTATTTATCCATACAGTCCACTGAAGTTACAAACTGCATGGCATGTCATTGCAAAGCCATTTCATTTACTTTCCAACTGCGAAATGCAACTCAAGATACCACTAAAATAAAAGTTTTCAAACTATTTTAACAATTCTGACATAATAATTAAGTTGACTTGAATATATAATGGCAGTTATCAATTGTTTTGCACTTCTCAGTCGGTTTTAAACGTCATTGCTTATTTTATAATAAGTTTAGTGCTGATTTCAATTATTTAAAAAACAAATGTAACATGCCCATTTGCCAATGTGCAGAACTAGTAGGCGGTGCTTGGCAACATACTAATACTTAAAAAAAAAGTTAAAACGAAGATATAACCTGTTAATCCGTGAGAGGTCGCTAGGGGTATTAAATGACCCCAGTCACAGAAATCTTTAAATATTTTTACCACATTTTAGATAGATGTCACTACATTTTAGATATTTTTTCTCACGAGTCTCTGAGATAACCTGTGTATAAAGTCAACCTATTAAGAGTTGATCTTGTTGAATCAAACTGGGGTCATTTTACACCGCGTGTGATTGCTAATTACTGCTAAAAGGAATTACGAAGGAGTAAAAAAGGCTTTTGCAGCTTATGGATGAAGTACAAACCTCAGTCACAAACATCTCTAAATATTTTTACTGCATTTTGGATCGACGTTGTCACATATTTTTTCCCACGAGTTTGTGGTATAACCTCTGCATAAAGTCTTGTCTTGTTGAATAGAGCTACGCCGATTCGTGCAATAGCTAATTATTAACAAGAAAATGCCTAATAAACAGCAGCTTATGGAGGAAATGCAAACTGATGAAGAAATACTTGGTGGTAGTGATGAAAACGTTTTATGAATCAGAAAGTGGTGTGAATATAGAATTACTGTGGGCGTACATGTTGAATCGGTTTTTGAGGAAAGTGTGAATGAATACTAATATGATAATGTGCAACTTGATGAGATTCCTTTGGCCTTGAAACTTTTATCGTACACTGATCGTAACAGTATAACGCAATGCAATGTCACAATGTCGTATTTATGAAACCATCCATGTGTTAATAGGGAAGCCGAGAATGTGGAAACTGTTAGTGAATACTGGCAGGTATTTTTTTATGAAATTGACTATTGTTTAAACTACCAACATATCCATTGAAAGTCAAAGAGGAAAATATTCTCGTGAGCGAGATGCCATTCAACACAAAAATTGCAGAAATAAAGGCTTTAATGGGCCTTTTATTTTTGAGTAGGGTTCTTTGATCAGAAATCTGAATACATAATAATAACAATAATAATAATAATAATCTTTATTCAACAGGTAAAAATACCCAATTACAGAATAAATGTAAAATTAAAGTAACAAACGTTATAGCCGAGAGGCGAGTAGATACAATGGTCTTAAATTTATTCAAACTTAAATTAAATAAATCAATGTCACTAAAATAAGAATTATATAATTGACACATTAGTATAACAGGACTATTGAAATGATAATTTGTTTTTGGATTTTTAAATGTAAACATCTCTTGATTGCGCGTATCAAAGCAAGGAACTCGAAAACCAAACCTTGATAGCAAAGCAGGAGTGCAAGTTAGATCTTCTTAAAATTTTAAACAATGAAATTATGATAGTATATGTATAACTGTCTGTTTCTCAGAAACATGTGCTTTAGGTCCGTTAATAAATCTTTGTAAGATTTTTCATTGCAGTTATACAGTGTGTACATAAAGAAAGGAATAAATTAATTATCTAGAAAAGGAAAAACTTTTCGGAAAATCATCGGACACGTCAGCCTTTGTTTTAAGATGCGCATCTTTTGACGTTCTAGTCGAATTGATGACATCATTACTGTTCCAGATATGACGTCATCAACATTTTTTCAAATGGCAATCTCTATCTTTGACAGTGCCATTTGAAAGAGCATGTTTTTCTGCACACAACACACCAAAAGTGTTGTCATATTACATAAGGAAATTTTCGAGAAAATTTATGTTATAATGATTTAAAATTAATTTATTTTATTCAGTTAATTAAACAAACTAATTAATTAAGTGTTGAAACTGAAGTCCTTCCTAGCTTTGTAAAGGTCTCTTTTAGAGGCCACTGGTAAGAACGTACTTTCTAAGTCCTAAAAAACCACTCTTTTTATTATAGCAAAATAGTAGATTATGCAATGAGGGAGAGAAGTCTCTCCGAATTGCATATGTTATTTTTTTGACGTTGCAAGAAGATTTAAAACTACAAACCTGTTTTTTTTTAAAACGTAATTTATTGACATTTTTAAATTTTAAAGTTGGTCGCACTGTAAGTCTATGTCAAATTCGAGGTTATCAGGTTAGGTTTTGCAACAGTTTTGACACAGACTGACGCAAAACGTAACCTGCTAACCTCGAATTTGACATAATTGTTGTGTCAGTCATAATAAAAACTCCCTAGGTAAATTTTTCTCCTCTAGGGAATAATTCATTATTTCTCTCACGAGTTTGGTATCGTAGAAACCGTGTTTTTTCCCAGACGTGAAAAAAACACATTTTACCTTTTTTTATACCTTGCTGAGTTAACTGTTATGTTGACTTATGTCACAGTTTTGAAGTTTGCATTTTATTGATTCACTTCTTTTCTGTTACTCAGAGAATCGAAATTCTGATGATTGGATACGGTGACAGAGTACGAACGCAGTTGGACTGTTTAATACCAAATACCCGGACAGGCTCATAACTCAATCAGCAGTAAGCAAAGTTAAGAGGAAGTTTCGAGAAACTAGTGCTGTTGATCGCTCTAAAGTTGGCCATTCTAAAATCAATGAGGAGACCAAATTGAACGTTTTGTTAGTTGGGGAAGAAAATCCACACAACAGCCATAGACGAATTAGCCAAAATCAAGATATCCCAGTTACAACTTCACATAAAATTTTAAAATTGGAAAAGTGGCATCCCTCTAAGAGAGCTCTGACCCAAGAACTTTCCGAGAACAATCCAAACCGACGGATGCAGTTCAGCCAAACGTTAACGGATATGTGCAATGCTCACCCTTTGCTAGTAAAAAATACTGTTTTCTCTGATGAAGCTACCTTTACACTGACAGGAACAGTAAATCGGCAGAATTACAGGTACTGAGCTAAGGAGAATCCACAATGGATGAGAGAACATTACGCACAGTATCCTCAGAAAATACATGTTTGGACGGCAATTGCAGATTGCGATTGGACTCTACTATTTTGAAGAAACCTTCAATGGATCAAGGTACCTCCAATTCCTACATGATTATCTTACACCCAATCCGGTAATCTTATTTCCTAATGCAAATAATCCTGCCAAATGAAAACTTATGGTAGCAGGATGGTGCACCGCCGCATTACGCAGCTGATGTTAGAAGGTATCTTGACCAAGTCTTTTCCAATAGATGGATAGGTAGGCGTGGTTCTATTAATGGCCCCTAAGATCTTCGGACCTTAATCCATTAGATTTTTTTCTGTGGGGCCATCTAAAGAATGTTGTATACAAAACTAGACCAGACAATATCCAAGAATTAAAAAGTAGGATTAGAAATGAATGTAACAATATTTCTCAAGAAACTGTCAGTAGGTCCAACGAGAAATAATTGACAGTTTCAACACTTAATTAATTAGTTTCTTTAATTAACTGAATAAAATAAATTAATTTTAAATCACTATAACATTAATTTTATCGAAAATTTCCTTATGTAACATGACAAAACTTTTGATGTGTTGTGTGCAGAAAAATATGCTCTTTCAAATGGCACTGTCAAAGATAGAGATTGCCATTTGAAAAAAATGTTGATGACGTCATATCTGGAACAGTAATGATGTCACCAATGCGACTAGAACATAAAAAAATGCGATTCTTAAAACAAAGGTTGATGTATCTCAGGATTTTTCTGAAAAGCTTTTCCTTTTCTAGATAATGAATTTATTCCTTACTTTATGTACACAGTGTATGTCGATCCGTTAATACGGTAATGCAAAAACTTAAGGAATTTCTTTTGTACATTTTCAAGTCTATCAATTTGACAGTTATAAAACGGATTCTAAATAACAGCACAATACTCCAGTTTGGTCCTCACTAAGCTATTGAAAATGTTACGTAAGGCACTAAAATTTGAGAAATCTTGAGTATTTCGAAAGATAAAGCCCAGTATTATTGAATCTATATGATCATTAAATGACAATTTGGTATCAAATATAATACCAAGATCTTTGAAACTAAAAATTCTATTTATTGATACGTTATTTAAAGTACAACCAAAATGAAAATCTGACTGATTTTTGAAATAGGTCATAGTGAAACATTTATTAACATTAAAAAACAGTAATATTTTTATTATAGGAGTAGAAATATTTCCTTGCATAATGTCTAAACAACACTTCCAATTTGTGTTACGATTTTTATGTTTTGATGATGTCAGAACTCAGATCAAAAGGAGGAAAGTTGATCGATTAGCCCCATACGTGAATGATTTGAAAATTTTAATAATAATTTCCTGAAGTGGCATGTACTTGGTCAGTTTATCGCAATAAATAACATGTTCGATTTCCAGGGCAGATGTGGATTTAGGCAATATCACTTATAATAATGCAGAAGACTAAAAGCCGTGTTTACACAACTAAAAGTACTATGGTTGCGTTCCACCATTTCTATTTTCGGGTTTTTGTAAACAAACTTCCCTTAACTTTTAATAGCGATATTATCACAGAAAACAATTATTTGTTATGCATATTTCTTGTGTTTTTTAAAACTATTAACTCAGCTTCGAAGGAAAGTCCACTTTGGTTAATTTTCATATCTGCTCATTGAACGCTCCTAAACTTGAAGCCGCACGCACGCGCTAAAAAGGCGTGTCTTTAAAGATTAGGTTAGATAACCTACAAATTTTCAGATTTGGTTACGTTTTACAAAGTTGTGGTGTTGTGTAGTTAACGGCCAAGTTTACGATACATTCCTTGAAGCTGCCAAAGAAGCCGGCAGGTATTTTACCTCGCAAAACTTTGAACAATTACAAAATATTACATTTTAGGAGATGACAAGTTACTAACTGCAGAAGACGTAGACAGAATTGTAACATCTCAGCTGTCATTTGATGATTTGAAAACCATTAATGGCCAAGTTCAAATGTTCAAATACACTGAGCGACAAAAGTCTGGGTTCACGAATAATTTTTCCAATTTTACATACTGAAAATGGTTTCTGGCGCTTAAAATCTGATGTCAATGTTTACGTATCAACAAACTTCAGGTGGATACGCAAGAACACTTTATCAATTGCATGCATCGTGTTGGTAGATACAGCCTGGAAAGACACGTCCAATCATTGTGAGTTTTTCGAGTTACAGATATCGGCAGGCAGTCTACTCTAAAAATCTCTCTTGAAGAATACCAGGGTTGTGATTAAGGAAGACTTGACGAGGGCAAATCTACAGCTGTTACAAGAATCCCAAAAAATTGTAGGAAAGGGGAAGGCGTGGACATGCGATGGAAGAGTTTACGTGAACGTAAACAATTCAGTTAAAGTAATTAACATTTAACTTTCATCAAGTTATAAGGGAACCTACTAGAGTTGGTTTAAATAAAATGTCTTTGTTGGATGTGATTATTACATCGTCTTTAGCGTTAATTATGGAGTCGGGTGTGAAAAACGTAGAATTATCAGATCACGAACTTGTGTACTGCCACATTAACATGAAACTTCCTAAGTATGCCCCTGTGGCTCATGTATTTACAAGTTTTAAGCATTTTAATTTGAGTAAATTTAACGCAGACTTAGAAATGCTACCATTGCATAAGATATATTACATGCATGATGTTAACGATAAGGTTGAATTTTTTAACAATCAATTAATTAATCTTTTTAACGAGCATGCTCTATGGCAATCCATTACCTTTAAATATAAACCTGCCCCATGGCTGACAGATAACATTAAATTGTTAATAAAATTAAGAGATCGAGCGAAAAGTAAGTATATAAAACAACGAAATGAGAGTGCTTGGGATTATTACAAGCTGCTCCGTAATTATACAAACTTAGCAATTAAAAATTAAAAACAAGCTTACTTTCAATTTAAAGCTACTCATAGCAGCAGTAAAGAAATGTGGAATGAACTGAAAAGGTTGAATGTGGGTAGCTCAAATTCTAATAAAAAGAAAAACAAACTGATATCCTGAATGCAGATGAAATTAATAAGTATTATATAAATAGTATACCTAACTTGCCAGTTGATGAAGATTTATATAATTTTTACTCAAATAATGTATTAGTAGAAGCATTTTTGGAATTTGAACCTGTGGCCACTGAGGAAATTATAAAAATAATTAATTCATTAAAAAGCAATTCAGTAGGACCAGATGCATTAAATGCTAAAATGTTGAAGCTGTGTTGCCCTCACATTGGTCAATACCTGGCTCACATTATTAATACTTGCATTACGCAAAATGCATATCCGCCACTGAGGAAATTATAAAAATAATTAATTCATTAAAAAGCAATTCAGTAGGACCAGATGGATTAAATGCTAAAATGTTGAAGCTGTGTTGCCCTCACATTGGTCAATACCTGGCTCACATTATTAATACTTGCATTACGCAAAATGCATATCCGCCACTGAGGAAATTATAAAAATAATTAATTCATTAAAAAGCAATTCAGTAGGACCAGATGGATTAAATGCTAAAATGTTGAAGCTGTGTTGCCCTCACATTGGTCAATACCTGGCTCACATTATTAATACTTGCATTACGCAAAATGCATATCCGCCACTGAGGAAATTATAAAAATAATTAATTCATTAAAAAGCAATTCAGTAGGACCAGATGGATTAAATGCTAAAATGTTGAAGCTGTGTTGCCCTCACATTGGTCAATACCTGGCTCACATTATTAATACTTGCATTACGCAAAATGCATATCCTAATTTATGGAAATCTGCATTTGTAGTTCCCTTGCCTAAAGTTGAACGTGCTGTTGAACTAAAAGATTTCAGACCAATTATAGTAGGAGAGCTGGTGACATTTTTTGGTGATCATTTAGTTAAGGCCTATTTTTTGAGAGAATGTTGCTGGAGGCATGTATAAGTGTCAGCTGTAAGGATTCTCCTAGATAGCGGTATCGGAGGGAGGCAGAACACCCTAAATGTGCACTGTCAGTATATGTCAAATTCGAGGTGAGCCGGTTAGGTTTTGTGTCAAAACTGACGGAAAACATAACCTGCTAACCTCGAATTTGACATAACTTACACTAAAAAAGTCCATAAGGGGCGGCTGTGGAAATTGAAACATATGAATAATAGGTTGGTGGCATTGTAAGTCTATGTCAAATTCGAGGTTAGCAGGTTATGTTTTCCGTTTCAGTGACTTTTTGATACTTTTCATAACTGCTCAAAATCATATTGATTTCACCTAAAAATGAACTAAATGAATTAATAACAGATTCATCCATTTTCAAGTAAGCTCTATTCTATGTGTAATGGTTAATTTATACAGGGTCCGGCAACGAAGCGGGGGTGGAAGATATTTCTAAAACTATGAGAGTTGCATAAATATTGCGTATATAAAAGTTGTAGGTACTAAGGTGCTGCACATTACTAAAATACTTTTGATTATACAGGGTGTCTCAAAAAAGTGTAGCGGATCAAACTTACTTTTTTTTAAATAGAATGCCATATATTTAGGTAGCTTAAAAGTTATGTATTGAAATACTCTTCATTTTCATATAAAGTTGTATGGGTCTAACGTCAACTGTTTTGGAGATATTAACAATTTTATGCAAAAAATTGCTGAACTTCAGGCGGCTGCTGTAAGCGACAGAAAACAATTGAATGAAGGAAAACGTTACCAAAAAAGTATGATTTTTGTAAACTATCTTTCAAGTGTAAAATGGTGGATCTGGGTATTAATGTTATACAGAGTGCTCAATATTTGCAAATTTAATTTCTTTTTTTTTCAAATGAAACGCCCTGTATATTTTTGTATTTTTGAAAAGCCCTTTTAATGAACTTTCTTTTGATATGTTACTTCATACCTCTTAAGTTCCAACTGTTTTTCAGATATGCGAGTTTAAACATAAAAAACCATTTAAACCCCTTAAGATGCTTTATTTCAAGGGATAAAAAACAAACGCCTTTATAATAATGATTTAAACACTTGAATTCTTCAAACAAAAGATAAAACCAAGCTTAAAATACAAAAATTGAACCAGAACTCAAAACTAGAAATAACCAATACGAAAAAAGCAAAAAAAGCAGGAAAAAATTAAATCTGAAAATCGACCGAATTTTGAGAAAGGAAATGAAGTGGAAGAAGAAATCTCATTAAAAGTACTTTTTAAAAATACAGGGATATACAGGGTGTTCCATTTAAATAAATCAAACTAATTATATTTGCAGATTATGAATTCTCTGTACAGCTTTAATACTCAAAGCAGGAAAGGAGAACTATTTGAACATTTAGTGTAATTACGTATAAGCTTTTGGTGTATTGGCTTTTCTTTTTTTTATCTGATTTAATTTGACCGTGGAATTAATTTATTCCTACATTTATCGTTTTTTTTCTTGTTTATAATTTCCTGTATCAACACTGACTGAATTTATATTTTCTAAACCTGGTTTTGTGTTTTTATTTTTAGAGAGATCATGCGTTTAAATCACTATTTTAAGGGCGTTTGTTTTTTATCCCTTGAAGTAAAGCATCTTACGGGGTTTAAATTGTTTTTATGTTCAAACACACATATCTGAAAAACAGTTGAACTCAGAAGTATGAAGTAACATATCAAAAGAAAGCTCATTAAAAGGACTCTTCAAAAATAAAAAATATACAGGGCGTTCCATTTGAAAAAAATATCGAAATTATTAAATTTGCAAATATTGAGCACCCTATTAACATTAATACCCAGATCCACCATTTTACACTTGAAAGATAGTTTACAAAAATTATAATTTTTTGGTAACGTTTTTCTTCATTCAATTGTTTTCTGTCGCTTCAGTCGCCTGAAGTTCAGCATTTTTTTGCATAAAATCGTTAATATCTCCAAAACAGTTGACGTTCGACCCACACAACTTCATATGAAAATGATGAGCATTTCAATACGAAACTTTTAAGCTACCCAAATATAGGGCATTTTATTTAAAAAAGTAAGTTTGATTCGCCATACGTTTTTGCGACACCCTGTATAATCAAAAATATTTTAGTAATGTCCACCACTTTCGTACTTACAACTTTTATATACACAATATTCATGTAACTCTCATAGTTTTAGAAATATCTTCCACCCCCGCTTTGTTGCCGGACTCTGTATTTATACAGTACAGTAAACATTGCGCTTCCATACTTTGACCAAAATTATTTAAAAAGATATTTTTGTCAACTACACGGAAAAATTGCATGTTCAACACATTGGAAAAATGATTCTTCCATGTTCATGTAAAACTTTTACATTCGCTGGAAAACTCACTTTTCTTAACTTGTAGAACAATCTACTATTAATTCACTAGCGATTTAAGAACAACTCGCTAGCATATAAACATTATAAACAGTTACTTATGGTTGCTATTATAGAGTTAATAATAATAATGTCAGTTTAAAATGACAAAGAAATAATTAATCGAGTTATTTAACAATAACAGTAACGGCGTAACTGGAGACTTGAGTTACCGCATTTATATTTTTATGACGCTCAACGGCTTAAACCTGAAAAGAAACACAGATTGCAAGCAGCTGAAAATTATTTCGGTGGCACAAATAATTCTCACATATAATCTCATAAGAGTATTAATTCTTTCCTGATTTTTTTTGACTGCATCTAACAACGTCGTATTAATTAGGACGCCTTCCAGAGGCGAGCGTTTCCTTTCCAGAAACTTTCCATTTGAAAATATATTTTTTGGAACTTTTCCTTACTGCCAATCTCTAGCGTGCTTTTAAAACTTTCTTTAGTGCAACAAAAGTTATTACATTTGTCGTACATTTTAAATGCGGCATATGCCGCGGGTTTCAGCTAGTATAAAGAATAAAGCTGCTAGACAGAGCATAAAATTTTTTGCTGCAGTTGATTCAGAAGCAAGATATACTTCAAATTTAGAAAGGGGGCTTACCTTGGTTTCTTACATTCAAAAAAGAAAAAAGCTGTTCTGATTTTGACAATGCAAAAAAAACCCTGACATAATCACCTTCTACAACCAAACTAAAGGTGGCGGGGAAGTTGTTGATAAAATGAAGGCAGCTATTCCATGGCAAGAACAAGCATAATAGCTGGCCTCTGACCTCTGACAATTATTTTCGCCCTGATAAAACATGAGTCTCTTCTTCTTCTTCTTAATGTAGGACCATGTCCTGTTAATACAAAATTTTGCCTATCATTTTAATTGAGGAGTAAACCTAGTTAAAAAATCGTATCTCTGGAACGGGCTAGCAACCTACTGGAGATATAAAGCAATTCATCGCTCACAGAACAAAATTAGCCTCGGACACTGGACGAATATCAAGGTTAAATGGCCTGGCGAGAAAACATGAGTGAAGTTTATAGAAAAAAAGTAAAGTTGAAGGCGTGTCATTCCACATAGAGGAATATGGCATAGGCAAAGCAATAATAAAATAACAAAGCTCAAAAGAACTCACTACTGAACTTTGCAAAGAACATGTTAGATATCAATTATCTTTGACAAATTTGGACGATAATCTAAGATGAAAAATTACAAGAATTTTTGGATTTAGTAATGATAACGACCAAACAGATGCACCCTGTGAGAAATGTACTAGGAGAAGATGTGATATATGTCCAAGATCGCGAGATAAAAAGACAACCAAATCATGCTATTCTTGAAATTATCTTTTATGCATAGATCAGATCCATTAGGTTTGTAAGAACTGCAAAAAAGCACAAGAGGACGACTCACAGGACTGAATTGTATTGTAAGTTTTATTTTTAATATATCTTGTCAAATAAACTTGTGAGATATGATATAGGATTATGTTATATTTCTGTTTGTGTATGACACATTTGTACTGGGGTCAAATTTACCCCAAGCGACCTATAATTTGTTTGACTGAATGCGACTACTCCCAGATTAAGCAACTTACATATACCCTGTATACACATCATGTAAAAAACTGGCCATCAGCAGAATGCGTTGCAATGTATTCCAAAAATTTGAAGTAAACCTATCTTATAATTTAATTTTTCGGAATTCCTATACCTAGCAAATTAAACTGAATGTTATAAAATAGTCGTGATTGTCCTGTAACACTAATTGAAAAATATTAAACAAATACATACCCCTGTGAAGATGATGTGTCGGCTGATGATGAGGACCAACTACTTTTCTTTTCTTTAACAGGTTTACGTTCAGATTCAATAATTTCGCCAATCACATATTTGTTCATCAATTCACGAGCATCACTGGAATGCCCAACATCTTCAAAAGCTTCACTTCCATCTCTCCCTGCTTGTTCTAACAATACTTCTTCTCCTCCAGGATGCTGAAAAATTATCCAGTTTGTACCATGCCGAAGAATAGAATTACTATATACAGAATGTAACAAAAATAGTGGGGTGGCTATGTATAGTCGTATAGTAATTACTAAAGACAGCAAAACAGTTCCAATGCATATGTAGTCTCAGGCTTGTCCCTTCCAAGTGATCACCATTTTTAGTTCAAAATCAAATTTAGCACTTTGCTAAAATTACTGTTTGGTAAGATTAGAGAATACCTAAAAGTCATCAGATCTCTAACAGACAAAACAATCGAGTATAATATACTCATAAAGATGTAATTTTTAATTGTACGGAAAGCTTCAGTACTGTGGAGATATGGGTTTTAGAAGAACCTCTAAAAAATTCCACGATTAATTACTGTTACACGAATTTTATAAACAAATCTTCAACAAAAATCATCATTGCATATACAACTTCATAAGAATAATACATAAAAATATCTAGAAATGTAAGACAAGGAGACATGATGTAACCGAAACTTTTTACACTGTTACTGGAACATGCCCTCAAAACGGTTGCGTGGGTTATACAATTTAAGATTTGCCGATTACATCAGGAGCGTAGCTACTGCTATATCTGCCGTATCAATGATACAGGGCCCACGAGCCAGGGGGGCCCATCAACACCAAGCTCAAAATTTTTTTTTAAAATTAATAATATATAAAAAAATACTGGGGTGGTGCCATCTAAAGTGAGACACTGTAGATATATGTAAATGGTAAACTATGATTTACACTTCTTTTTACCTAACATGTAGGTTAGTAATAATAGGTAATTACATTTTACTTTTTAATTAATTTTATTCGCAATCACATTGTAATGTGTCAATTTCATGACATGACAACAGCTGGGAACTAGACATACCCCGAAAAATATTACATACCTGAAGAGTGGGGTGTTTCCATGGTAACAAAACATTGAGTGGGTTGTTTTCATGGTAACAAAAATATTAGCTTCATCAAGATATCTATTATTCAGAATTCAATTGTAGTTATTTTTAAAATTAGACGATTGCAAATAAAATAGTATACATACCACGGTGGAAAGTTTCATCCCTGTCTCGCGATAAAGTTAACCTCGACGCTACGCGTCTCGGTAAACTACCTAATCTCTCAACAGTAATGAAACACTTCCCACCTCGGTATGTAATATACTATTTACTTCCCTCGTCTGAAAGACTCCTAACTTAATTTGATTCCTAACTTAATTTGATTTTTAAAATTAGTTAGTGTCACAATGTCGACGAGGGAAGTTCTGGGTAAAGCCTTTTACAGATTTTTATAATTATATTTAGTTTTGTTAAAAAATAAAAATTGAGTTCGTATTTTTATACGTTTATTTGATAATACCCTGATGGGGTGGAGGTGGGGGGCCCACTTTACAGTTTATGATACAGGGCCTGCTGATCTGTAGCTACGCCTCTGGATTACATTATCGTTTTTCCTCAAAGTAAGTTTGAATTAATAAGCTGGTGATATTGACAAAACAACGAAGAAAGTTGGGTTGAGACTGAATTTTCAAAAAACCAAATACATGACAAACCAGGAAGGCTTACAATAAGGAATTAATATTGGACACCAAGTAATGGACAAAGCAGAAAAATACAAGTACTTGGGGCAAACAACAGTACGCAAAAATCAGGAAATTGACAACGGAATAAGGCTAATCTGGGCAGCATTCAAGAAAAATAAGTGTATAATGGAAATGGACATACTTCTCTCTGTAAAATCACAATCATTATATAATCAATGCATTCTAACACTGACAGTATACGCAGTAGAAACATGTGTACTTACTAAACCATTTTGAACAAACCAGAGGATAATACTAGGAGCATCCTTACGGAATTAAAAACAAAGGTGTAAGAATAAAGATAAAACTGCAAGATGTGGTCAAAAGAACTGTTTGTCTGAAATGAAAGTGGGTAAATCATGAACTCACGGAGAAGATAAATGAAGTGAGAAACTACTTAGATGGCGTTTGTGGTAAAATAGAAGAGTTGTAGAATATTCCTGGACGAGGTGATTGGACGATTGCAAAAGAAGAGCAAGTTAATCGGATACGAGTAGCGCAGGATAGCAAAAATCGAAATTTTAGAGAAAGCATAAATGAAGACTAGCCGAAGAAGATTTAACAGTAAGGATTCTATAATGTGGCCTGCAAGGTCATGTGATTTAAAGCTATTAGACTTCTATATTTGGGGACATCTGAAATCCGTGGTATGCTCTTTAATAAACCAATTCACAATATCGCAGAGCTGTAGTAGAGTAGAAAGATGTTAGAGAATTGGATATTTTGAACGCATAATGCAATTCACGACTGGGCTAGTTCAACATTATATTGTTCTTTACTGATTTTTCCTTTTTTACTTTGATTTAAATTATTCATATCTGACCTCATTAAACTTAGTATGGTTATAAATCAGAAACGATAATTTTTTAGACTACATATGCATAGGGTAGGATTTGACCAATACCAATATATTGATATCAGTATATTGGCCTTGACATGGAATAATCTATCACGATTAAAGATTTTCTTATTGGTCATGCGTTGCCAGCGTTGCTGCACTTACAGTATCATTAATACAAACTGAAACATAATGTTTGATTTACTAACCACTGCAATTCGTGCAATACTTTAGCTTTTGTTGGTTTATGTAGCATAAAGAATCACTTAGAATGCCTTTCATTTATTTTGTTAATGAAAAGAAATATGGAAAAATAATCGTATAGCAAAGGGCTACGTTTACCAATTACTATTTTCATACCGTTTTTTCATTCTACAGCAAGAGCACAAAGTTTATTCATCGGAGGAACTTAATGTAAAGTCATCTGTAATATAATACCGCACAATAACAACCCGTTGCTAACCTCACTTTTGACACCTAATAACTCCATAATTAAAAGTTATTACCTAAATCTCATTTGTAATTGTCTCAAAACCTTAGGTGTACTTGAGTAGGTAAGAAGCATACTCTTATACATAGTTCTTATATGAATAGTTGAAAAAATATAAACAATATAATTAATTTTTGGTGGAGATTCAAGATTAAGTTTTTCAAATAATAATGGTAAGTTCATAGCAGCACAGAAAAGTACCGGAGATAATGAGCTGTATGTGGTTTGCATTATATTCCTACATATTGAGATTTTACTTGAACACATATTGAGATTTTACTTGAACAATTCAAAAATGCAACCAATATTACGAAAAAAAATAATAATAACTACCCCCACGACTACCAGCCCTGAGAACGTCTCTGCTAACCGGAATCCTACTAAAATATTACACTTCATTAGTAGTCATTTAAACTTTGCCATATTGCCATAAGATGTACCGTTGCGGCCAACTCAAAGTGCACGGCAGATTTTTAGCTTGTAATACGATATTCTAATCATAGACGTCGAGTTTTGACGTTTACGTTTGGCATCAACTGTCATAGAACTGAAAACTCGGAAAATTTCCAGACATTTGTCAGAAGCAGAGAAAATGCGAGCTATTACAAAACTGGAAGAGGACTGGTCGCTGAGTCGAGTCGCAGCAGATTTACATGTGGGCAAGAGCTGCATTTTCAAAATTAAAAATCGTTGGCAGCAGAGACTTCTGCAAGAAAAGGTTTTTCAACACCAGAGTACAAAGAACGAAGAATACAGTTTGCAACTGACTATTTGAATGAAATCGACGAGTTTTGGAGCACGACTGTGTTCTCAGATGAAAAGGTATTTCAATCATTTACCAATTGACGATTAAGGGTGTATAGACCACAAAATTCAAAATTTGAGGAGCAATATTTTGTTCAACCCTTAAGGAGTAGTGGACGATTCTCTGTAAACGTATGGAGATGGATCAATGCTCACGGATCTGGGGCATGCTATAGAATTAATGGTCGACTGAACGTTGAAAATTATTGCAACATTTTGCAAAATGTGATGCTGCCATCTGTAAGAGAGGTCTTTCCTAATCAATTTACTTTTTAACAGGCAAGATATTACCTAATTAATTAATTTTGTTTATGTTAACGTAATTGATAACATTATTTTTACAGGATAACTGTCCTGTGCATGCAGCAGGGTTTGTTCATTGATGGTTTAATGAGAATAATATAAATTTATTACCATGACCTGCAAGAAGTCCGGACTTGAACCCCATCGAAAAGGTTTGCGGGCATTGAACTACAAAAATTTATACCAGGGATTTTGCACCAAACAACGTCGATGAATTATGGGAAAGAATAAGAAACGCTTGGAAAACTGAGAGAAGGATACAATATGGAAACATTGATCAAATTTATGCGAAACAAACTGCAAAGCGTAATACCAATCAAATACTGATACATATTTATTAAATACATATTATACGTATAGTTTGTTTACTTGCGAAACTTTGCTAAAATACAAACATTAAAAAAGTAATACCTATTCTTACAATCACAAGCAACGCCACTGGAGAAACCCTCATTTAATAAACCGAAAAATCGCAAAAATAACCATAGTAACAAAAAACCGTGCACTTTGAGGTGTCCGCAACTGTACATTTCCTATAACCGAAAAACAGCTCACCTCCCCTCAACTTCAAGGGGTTTTATAGTGGACCTTCTAACAAACTTCCCTTTTATATATTTCCCTATTTAACAATTTTTTACCGAGACTCTGCTGTTTGAATAATATACCATATGATTTTTGCTCTATTTTATGAAATAGAATTCTATTTAGCGAATTTTTTACATAAAAGAACCTCATTTTAAAGCATTAGTTATGTAAAAATAAAGAATAAATTGCTCAAATAGATAAAATCCTGTTTTTAAAACAAGGTGCATTTATTATACCATTTTAAATTAATTTCTGTTTTATGAAATTTATTTTAATGATTTTTTTCTTAAATTTAGCGACTTCGTAATAAAAAGTTCCACTGTATCTCCCTAACCAAGCGTTTCCAGACCCAAAATTCAAGAACCAACTGAAAGAAAAGGAAAACGAAAGGTTTGAAACGGTCATGAAAAAACTAAAGAAAAATAATGAAGAAATCCGGAATCTAAAAGAAGAAATATTAAAAAACTAAATGAAGGTGAAAGAAGAGAAATCACATCTGAACAACAAGATCGAAAGATTAAAGAGGAAAACAATATAGTCATCAACAGATTAAACTCAGGAGACAAAGAACTGCTAAAAGAAAATATAAGTAAGTTCACAGAAAGTGAGATAGGTTTACAACCGGTTTATAAACAGGTTTAAAACCGATTTATAGGCCGGTTTAGAAATGGACTTATTAATTGATTTAAAACTCTGTTATTAATAATAAAAATGCGATCGTATAGCTTTCACATTTTGCAGTATACCCAATTTAACAGATTTTATACGTTAAGCTTGTATTTAAATTTTTATATTTTTACTGTGCATTTCCCTTGTCATACGATAAATAAATAAATAACTGATTTTAAACGGGTTTAGAAGCAGGTTTTCAAACTGGATTGCAAACCAATTTTGAAAATGGTTTTTAACAGGTTTATATTCAAGTCTTCGGTTAGTTAACAATTTTTTTTTACTAGCACCATTATAAACCATGCGCCAAATAGTACACATTTACAATTTTTTACTAAAAAGCTTAATTCCTCAAATACTCGTTGAAATAAATTATAACATATTGGAGTTAAAATCAAGGAAATTTAGGGCTCTATTTATTCCTGTAATAAAATATAGGGCGTTCTATTAAAAAAATTTATAAAATAAAGATTGAAGATATTAATATTTGAACCAGTATTTTGAACACCCTGTATTAAAATACTCCTTTTTTTTAAACTTAGTATTTTTGTATCCTAGATGAAGATTAAATGTTCAGGGAACAAATATTCAAGTGGGGAAAATGTGATGTTTTAAATGAAAGCTTGATATTGACAAATAAATACTACAAACGTTTATACGTTGGAAACGCTGAAGGCAATTTAAAAGAAAAGTAGAGTTGAATGTAGAACCTACCAGGGCTTGAACAGCTGTAAAAACTAAAAGGTGTTCCATTTAAAAAATTAATACTTTTTCAAGACAAACTTTTTTGGGACACCCTGTATATGCCAAAATAATTTTAAAATGAATATAGTTGCTAAGTGATATTTGGCAATAAGGCTACAGTTTATCTCTTTTCAACATGACTCAGAGCAGACCATGACCATACACTTTGATACGAGTGTAGATAGAAATGTAACGGGTGTTCAAAAAGTCTTTACGTCCTGGGTGGCTATGGAATTCAAACGTACGAATAATATGTTGGTGGCACTGTAAGTCTACGTCAAATTCGAGGTTAGCAGGTTAGGTTTAGTATCAGTCTGTGTCGAAACTGACGAAAAACCTAACCCGATAAACCTCGAATTTGACATAGACTTACAGTGGCACCAACATGTTATTCATATGTTTCAATTTCAATTAGCCGCCCAGGACATAGACTTTTTGAACACCCATTAGTTAAAAACCAGACTTTGATGTTGGTTACAAATGAAGTTAGCAAGGTAACTAAGAACTAAAGTTTCCAATTGCTTTATAACATTTGTCATTAAACTTACAAAAGCAACAATGAATTGCTTGCTCAGTCTCTTTTGTTAACTTTTTTGGCATTTTGAAGGTATATTTCACAAAACCTCGAGTTGTTCAAACAGCTGTCAAAAGTGACGTTAGTGACACTTTTAAGGTTAAGTTAGTACACTATAAAAAAATAGAAGTCACAGTCTGCTCTGAATCATGTTGAAAAAAAATAGACTTTAATCACTAGAGCCTTGGTATACAATAGTATATTGTTTTATTAGGATTAAAAGTGGCACTTTGTTTGACGAGCAATTATGTTTGCATTTATAAGGCGAAGCGCAGCCACCAACATAAATAAATGGTGCCAAAATAATGACCATTCAAAAACGTTCGATCATTTCTGAAGGCACTGTATATTGGTCTAACCTTGTATTATTGTATGAAAATATGAGAGTTGACAACAATAAGGCTTATTATCAAAAATAATACCTCTTAAATGAAATGGCCTATTGTGTAATAGTTCTCAAAGCAAAAGATAATATAAAAGACGCATCATCGAAATAACAATCACACAATCAGTATCTGCTATAAAACTAAACATTACAATTACATGTCGTATGTGACACCATTGTTAATACTTTTGTAAAAGATAACTTTCCACACAAAATTAGCAACTATGCAATTGTGCATTATAAACAAAATACTTAAAACATTTTGCAGGTTTGAGGCTACCAACAACACCTGATTCACATTAATAAAAGACTTTTACTACATTTTTTTACAAATAAGATACACTTTTGAATCTACAACCTTTGTAAAAAGGCATCCCATTCATTTTACAATGCCCTCAGTATCAGTATTTTAAAGCATTTTGATATGTATGACCTTAAGACCAATTTCAGATGTGGATACCGCACAGTATATGGGATACAGAATCGCGGTAAAAAAACCCTATTCAGACTTTGGGACTGTATCGGATATGCAGGGCTCTCAATCGCTTGCAAGAACAATCCAGTGCAGTGCAGTTAAGAACCCAGCATTGCTGTTTTTTATTTCGGTCGCAATTCTGGGTGTCTTATATCCTATAGACAGGGATTCGGCTCTACTCAGCTAATAAAATTTTCATTGTCAACTATTGTATGCTCCACGATCATATAGTAACGAAGACACTGCTCATTCGATTTAAAGAGAAGTTGAAGAAATTCTACTAGGCCAATGATATGATTTCGTGTGTTTTGGCTTGCGAAAGTATGCCTGTCTGAAAGAGCAAATCGATATCCCTGATACAGAATTTGTGGCCGGCCGCCGAATGGGACGGATACAGAAATTCAGTATCGTGATACTATATGCGTCGCCCGATGCGGTGTAAAAAGCTGAAACGATTGTATTTTCTGTATCTGGAATACTGGTATCTCGGATATGGTATCCACATCTGAAAGGGGCTCTAGGTATTTATTTTAACCTCACCTAGTCCAAACGACATAAAAAATTTATTCATTTACATAAAATATTTGCGATGTGTTTTGATTTGTGCTATTAAGAGTAACTTATGAACATGGATAACTAGGTAAACTTTATCTTTGCACTTGTAAATTCATATAAACTATCATTGTCCATGACCTTATAGCTTGTATCATCACCATCAGAATCAAAGTTACAAATATCCTTGTTGGTATTCACAATGTGTAAGACATACAAAACTAAAAATTGCTAGGTGTATATTTACAGAAACAAGTAAGACGTGTGAATTACAGCTCCGAAGTCCAACCCAATTGCTGGGCGATTTTGAGCACTGATATAAATATAAGAAATATAAATAAGTGAGTTAAATAGAGTGCATCAAACACTGTTAAAATTTTAAAGGTAAGCGTTAGTAAATATAAGGAATTTAAGTAAATCAGCTGCAAGAAGAGCATGGCCTCCGCGGAGTTGATCCAAGTCAGCCTCTTATCGCGCGGCGATAGCAACAAAACCAGACGACCCAGACCCTTACTTATAATATTAAGATATAGTACGACTAAATACCACAAATATTGAGAAGGAAATTATAAAAATTAATAGCGACGGTTACTCGATGGACGAATTAAATAAAAGGAAAAGAAAGAAACAAAGAAGAAAGGGGGAAACGAATAGTGAAGACGACACCACTGACGAGACAAGCAAAAAGAAAAAAAGTGGAGACACCATAGAAAAGGAAGTTTTCGGGAAGATCAAAGAGAATAGGAAGAACACCGACAAAAAACACTGTGAGCCCTAAAGCCACGTCAATGGAGAAGGCTGAAAAGGAGGATAAGCTAGACAAAATGCTGGAGATATTGAGACAACAGGGAGAAACAATGCAAGATTTAGCAAAGGAAATGAAGCAAATGAGAACGGAACAGAGGGAGTACGGTCACGAAATAACAGCGCTAAAGGAGGAGATTATCAGCTTAAGAAAAGAGAACCAAGAAGTGAAGCAAGAGAACAAAGAAATTAGGGAAGATACAAATAAAGTCGAACGATTGGAGAAGGAACGGAAAACAAATAATGTAATAATACACGGATTGACAATTGGCACAGAAGATAGGCAAGAACTTAAAGAAGGAATGGAGAACTTTATTAAAGAGAAGCTGGGAGCCCAGACAAAAATCAGAGCAGCACATAAATTAGGAGATAAAACATGTTTAATTGAACTGGAAAGCAGCAAAGATAAGGAAAGCATCATGGCGAATAAATCGAAATTAAAAATATTATAAAGAGGAAAGAGTTTACATTGGTAACGACCTAACTGAGAAAGAGAGATTAAGGATAAATTTTACGAAGAGGTAGGATACATAATGGAGGGAATACCAAAATACGACATCAAAATATTGATAGGAGATCTAAATGCACAAGTAGGAAGGGAACAAATATATAGGAGGACCAGTGGTGGGAGAAGCAAACATTTAGAAAGTAATGATAATGGGAAAAGAATAATACAATTCGCCATGGAGAATAACTTGAAGATAATGAGTACTTCTTTCGATCATAAGGATATCCATAAAGTAACATGGATATCACCTGATAGCAGGACAGGGAACCAAATAGCTCACGTGATCATAGAAAATAAGCATGCAAGAATGCACGAATTCAGACCATCTGCTAATAATAGCAATCGTAAAACAAGAAATCCCCAAAAAAAGAAAAGAAGAAGCAGGTAGATGGAAGAAGTACAACATAAATGAACTACAAAAAACATCAGTTAAGACAATTTTCAACGAAGAACTGACAACAAAACTAAAATCGAAGCCACAAGTACAAAATATACAAGAAGAATGGACAAGTTGTGAAAGGATTGTAATGGAAGTGACTGAAAAGTGTTTAGGAAAAAATTAAAAATAGAAAGGACACTGGGTGGTACGATGATGACTGTAGAAAAGCCCTAAAACAAAAGAATGATGCAAGAATCAAGATGCTAAAAATGAACACTTTAGAAAACAAGAACAGTTTTGACAAGATGCGAAAAACAGCAAAACAAGTATGCTAGAAAAAGAAAAGAGAATACATGGAGAAATTACAAAAAACTGAAGATTATGTCAACAAAGAGATCAGGAATTTTTACCAAGAAGCAAAGAAATGTAAAAAAACGGGTACAGGAACAATACAATATTGTAGAAATAAGGAGGGTCTACTGGTAGGAAATAAAGACGAAAAACTAAATAGGTGGGCGCAGTATTATGAAGAATTATTGAACCTAAAAAACCAAGAAACAGAGTAAAAACTAAATAAGGAAGAAGAAGAAAATGCTGAGGAGGTACGACTACAAACGCAGTCATTAGTTGAAGACCCATCTGAAGAAGAAATAATGGAAATAGAAAATTAAAAAATAATAAAAGCCCTGGTGAAAATGGAATTCCTGCAGAAATTCTGAAAGAAGGTGGAGAAAGTCTCCAGAGAATAATTTCCCCATTGATACAAAGGATATGGCAAGAAGAGGAAATGCCCAATGCCTGGAGTACGGCAGTGTTGTGACCCATATATAAGAAAGGCGATAAGACAGAATGCGACAATTACCGCGAGATAGCGCTACTAGATGTAGTCTACAAGATAGTAGCAACAGTAATAAGAAACAGATTATGCAAAATACAAGAAGAGGAGCTAGGCGAATACCAGGAAGGTTTCAGAACAGGGCGATCAACAATAGACCAAATTTTCCTAATGAAGCAAATCCTACAGAACACATATCAACAGAAATTAGAACTCCACCTGCTGTTTATCGACTTCAAGAAGGCATACGACTCTCTAATAAGAAATAAACTTTACAAAGCCCTTAGAAAACTAAAAGTGCACAAGAAGTTAATCAGATTAGTCAAAATGACATTATGGAAAAATACCAACAAAGTAGTTATAGAAGGAAATTTATCGAGGAATTTTGAGGTGAGAGGAGGATTAAGGCAAGGAGACCCACTGTCGACAACGCTGTTTAACTTGACCTTAGAAGTAATAATCAGGGAAAGTGACATACAAAAAAACGGTCTAATTAACAACAACAGACAACAGTGTCTAGCCTACGCCGATGACATAGTGCTGATGACGAGAGGAAAGAACGAGTTAGAAAGAATGTTTAGAAAATTAGAGAGCAAAGCAAGAGAGTGCGGTTTATTGACAAATGAAGATAAGTCAAAATATATGGAAATGAAAACAACAACCACACAAGAAATAAAGCAGACTAAGCTGAAGGCAGTAAACAACAAGAAGTTTATTTTCAAGAAAGTAGCACAATTTGAGTATTTGGGAGTGATATTAACTAATAATTGCCAAGAAGAGGTAGAAATAAATAAGAGGTTACCAAAGGCAGCAGTTCGGTAGGAGCACTAACACGATTAATAAAATCAAAGCACCTATCCAGAACAGCAAAATTAAGGATATATGGTACGATAGTAAGACCAACAGTGCTATATGGGTGTGAGATCTGGATTTTAAATAAGCAAGTGACAACCAGTCTGGATATATGGGAAAGAAAAATATTGCGGAAAATTTTCGGAGGAGTACAAATAGAAGGCCTGGGATGGAGAAGGAGGACAAATAGAGAAATCATGGAGCTATACAAATAACCAAATATCGCACAAACAGCAAAAGCATAAAGATTAAGATGGCTGGGCCATGTTTCAAGAATGCCCGATAATAAACTCGCTAAAAAGATGCTGACAGCAGGAGAGGGAGAAAAAAGAGAAGAGGAAGACCGAAAATAAGATGGCTGACGGCAGTGGAGGAAGACCTGTTACGATTGGGCGTGGAAGAGTGGCACGAGACAGCTAGAGATAGAACAAAATGGAAGAAAATGGTGAAAAGATTTGAAGCCATGGTTCTACAAGACCTGTAGAGCTGTATTATATATATATATTTACAGAGGCAACGTAGACTAGACCATTTTTTTTATTATTGACGATTCAAGTAACTGCAAAAGCCTTGGACAATATTTATTTGGGATGTACCAAAACGATTTATTGAGGATCTCAAATTATAGCCACTAAGAACAGCAGAACTTTTAGGTCCTGAGTCAAGTTAAGTAAAGTTCAGGGTTCTACACTGCATTTAGAAGGGGAGTTAGGACAGCCGATTGCCTCTTCCAAAACCCAGTGGCCTACTGGATAATGTGGTTTGCCTTCAACGACGGCCTCACTTCCCTACTACTACAACTGTAGTTTCAATACCCAATTTTTAAATAAAACTGGGTGGGTCGCCCATCGCTTGGTAAGTGTGAAGATTGAATCTATTACCTTCAGTACTATAGTCAAGTTAGGAATTACCTGCTTAAATAAAATGTTACATTTACCTGCGTAAAGATAAACACTTATTTGTCCCCTAGCCGACAATATATGTATGTATTTATTAATGGCAACAAATTAAGTGCAAAGTATTTTATTTAAACATCAAGTGCATTTGCTCAGTAGAAATATTAAACGGCATGTAAAACTAATATATGTTTAGTAAGATAATAACTGTTCAGTAAAAATAATAAATTCACAGTAAAAATGTTAAACGTTCAGTAACAATTATAAATCTTTAGTAAAATAATAGATGTTTAGTAAAATATTAATTTTTTGGTAAAAATAGTAGACAATCAGTAAGAAAACAATAAGATCCCAGTAAAATATTAAATCTTCAGTAAAAATTATAGATGTTCAGGAAAAATAGTGTTTAGTACAAAAATGTTTCATTCAAAAAATCACAGGGATAGGCAACTAATTAAATGCGCATTATTAGAATACTAAAACCTTAAGTAATTTTGTTCAATAAAAAAACCTAATTTCTAGTAAATAAAATAAACGGACCCCAATATAAAAAATGCTTAGTAAAATAAAAAATATTTAAATAATATACGATACATAAAATAAATGGGCAACAAAATAATATTGAAATAAACATTATTTATATATTATTACGTAGGTATTTACCAAAACACTCGCCGGAATGTTATTGCAGATAACCTGGATTACATGGAATATGTCTACAGTGTTTCTCACCAACTATCGGACATAGCCAAATTAACATTGGAACATTATGGGAGATCAACTATTGCTGTGTAGGCATCGAGGTACGTGATTGGTCAAAGATGACAAACGTCAAATTAATTTCAAATTGTTTGCATTTCTGACCAATCGCGTATCTTGATGCGCCCACAGCAATAGTTGATCTTTTCACAATTTCTCAATGTTAATTGTTCTATGTGCGCGCTCCAACTTTGTATCCCGAATCCGGGGCAAGTTGAGCATTATACCGCCAGATGCAAGCACATAAAGCACCAGACTCTATACCGCAAGGTAAAACGAGGTTATCGATTATACATACATACATTCAATTGCCCTATGTCTGATACTCGACGAGACACATTGTATATAAATACTTCCAATAAACTCATTATCAAAAGAAGAAAAAACGACAACTACGATACGAACTTGTATATTTGTATGAAAAAGTAACAAAAATAAAATACTCCCTTAAATACAAGAATAAAAACTTAAATATTTTTAGCTAGTACATAAACATATAACCAAAGATCATAATCATAATTATATGCTCTTTGATATAACATATTATATTATTGGGGCAGCAAAGCTCTCTTGGCTTTCGCTGGGCGACCCCTGCGTCGTTTTTGTCCTACTGGGATGGTTTTCGCTTCTGAAGGTGTTTTCCAATGTTTGGTTGGAATACTACTATACCTTAATTTATTGTATGACCAGCCTACATACATCAAACAAGTAGAGACACTCATGCCAAATGTTGAAAACTGTCTAGAGTGCCTGGGACAGTAACTCGGGGGGTATTTCTAAGCTTGCTTATCAGATGGCAGCACATAATTCTACCAATCAGAGGCAGTTACTAGCTCTGCTATTAATCATATGTGATAAAGTAGTGGCGCCATATGTTAGTACTATCGGAAAGTACCCCCCCAGGAGCCGTTCAAGGTCATCCTAATCGGTATTTTGACATCAAAGGAACCGACAGTGAGTGTCTCTACTTGTTTGATTTATGTACGCTGGTATTACTTGTATTAATTTCAGGTACAATAATCTCAAATATCCAGCGGGTAAAGAAAGTGGCTGTTACTGAACATTTATTATTTTTACCATGCAAATTGAAATAAATTACTGTGCATCTCCCATTTCTTTAACATGCGTTTTAAACTGTACAAAACATAATAAAATACCGTGCATATTTTACTGGCCACTTTTAATTTTTTGTTGTGCAATTTACAATATTTTACTAACCATTCGGGTATTTATACTTTGCAAAAACTACTTGATTACTGAACCTACATATTTGTTTACTGAATAAAACTGGATTATATACTAAACGTTTTATTAGTACCCTTTATTAATATAACCTTTTTTCTTCTTAACTTCAGCTGAGAGCCTGTTAGTAAACAAAGCGCAAATCAATAAGCTCATTTTGGCCGCCTCCCGGACAGGTGGCTAGTCTAAGCTGTTGAATTTGAAGAAAGAATACCCATTTTTGAAGGGCAACCACTAATGATGTTAGTATGATGGCTGGAGAATATATGATCTAAAGCACTATCCGAGTACGAGCTTTGAACTCAGTACCTGTTGACTGGAAATGCTAACGCTCTAATATAAACTGAATTGAAGGGTACAGGAATAGAATAAGAAATGTCACAGCAAAGCAGTTTTGAGAAAATTAGATTTTTAAGTTTATTTCTTGGTTACAACTTACACTTCAAAGATATTCTACTTAAATAAAATGAATTACTAATCGTTTTTCAGTACAATATACATATAAAAAAATAAAGTTCCAGCAACTGAACATCAGACTCGTGCATCTTTGAAAGGGCATTCCTTGCTTTTACACTGTAGCAAGTAGATATTTCATGTTTAGTTCCTAAAGTGGTTAGTATTATTAGTTAAATATAGATTTATTCTTGTACCCTTCAAATAATTGGTTTCAAGAGGTACAAAGTGACCTAGACAAGGCGGGAATACACAATGCAAGGGAAGTGGTGTGGAACTGGCAAGAATGGAGAAGACTGTATACAAAAATAGTGTGAAAATAGCTATAAAAGTGTAGAAAGGGTGCAAAAGCGGAATGGGGATTGATCCACCCCGTGAAGTGGATCTAGAAAGCTTTAAGCAGCGATACCCCACCAAGGGGTGTTAAGCCACATACACACACCCTTCAAATAATTTAATTTCCATTGAAACTGATATATCCCACTAAGCAAACAAGAAGACCTATACGTGCCCTCCACATTCAAGGGGTTAGAGGCACAGGTCCCTTAATTATCTCTAGCTCCCCCCACTATTAACACCTTCCACCACATTTAAGACGCACAAAAAATTAGAACAATATACCCTACTGTCCGCGAGCCATAGATTGGCGGCCCAACCATCGGTGAGGTGTGAAGGGAATGCAGTGGATGAACAAACGTGTATAGAATTTCTTCCAATTTACGGCGGGCAGAGAGTACTGCAACACTATGTTTTTTATACATATATTAGCCCAGTCCCGTTTTTTGCGATTGAAAAAAATAATTCGGAAAGTTTTAAAATTTGGCGAGGATGTTTATTTGGGCGTACTATTGAATTATATAAAAAGTTCCGAAAAATTCAAGGTGAGCCGGCGCCGCTATCTTGGAAAGAAGGTACAGTTTTATAGTTTTTTGCAAATATTCTATGAAATATCAACTTTATCACAAAAACTGATCTTACAAAAATGAAAGAGCATTAAATTTTCCACAAAAACACAACACATTTTTATTGTCAGTGGAATAGTTTCCTCAAAAATGGCCAGCAAATGTTGCCTGGATCGATAAATCGCTCTAAACGCGGACAGGCTACGTAAATTATGTTCAAAATCACTACGACCAAAATTGCATAGTGGTCTTCGATGGTTACTCCAATCCCCAGAATAGTACCAAAAAATCAGAGCAAATTCGTCGATCCTTGGTTAAAAAATCTGTAGACAGGAACCACTTTTATCAAATGAAAATAACAAAAGCAAGTTAACTGACATGCTAACAAAGAAACTGAATGACCATGGGATTGCATGTCGACAAAGCACTGATGACGCAGATTGTCTTATCGTTAATACTGCAATCGAAGCATCTTTTTCACATGAAAATGTAGTTATTATTGGTGAAAATGTTGACCTACTCGTATTATTGACTGCACTAGCTCCATCACAAAATAAAATTTTGTTGGTCACACCAGGAAAAGGCACAACTGAAACAAAAGTATATTCATCACAGGAATTGCAATCATCAAGGCTTGGAAACAGCATTCTCTTCTTACATGCCTTTAGTGGCTGTGATACGACTTCAGCGATGTTCAACAAAGAAAAAGTCCAGCGTGTTAAACTATTTAAAAAATGTAAAGAGTTGCATGACATCGCAGACATTTTCAACAATTCTGACTCTTCGCCAGACGCAGTTGCTCGAGCTGGGGAACGTTTTTTCCTTGTCATCTATGGTGCTCGCCTCACAGATAATTCTTTAAACAAACATCGATTTTATTGTTTCACGAAAGTAGTTACAAAAATTAAACCAGATATTCCCTCACTACCACCAACAGAAGGAGCAGCCAAGCAACAACATTCTTTGCGAGTATACCAGCAAGTTCAAAAATGGCAAGGAAATGAATTATCCCCGAGAATTGGGGTTGGAGACGTAAAGAAAATTAGTTAAACATCGTATTCTGCAAATGTACAACTGGGCGTGCAAATATGTGTGGATGCAGAAAATCAGGAATTAATTGTACGGCGGTTTGTCATAATTGCCATGGAGGTTGTCTGAATGGTCCAATCACAGTCGACGATGACAATGAAGATGTCGATGAAGATTGAGATTAACGGACTCGAAGCCAACTTCTCTTGCAGAAAGTGTCGATCTTCAATTATTGATGGATTCGTTAGATTTTCTTGAATTGGGAAATGAAGCATACCCGGACCCAGCCACATTGAAAAGAGAATATATAATATATGGATTTTAAACAACAATAATCTACAACTCCAAACTTGTTTCATACGTTATGATTATTTATTGCTTTATTATTTATAACCCATATTTTCTATAATGTCAGTGTCCTGAAGATAACTTTAAATAAACCCAAACGTCGAGAAAAACATTTTAACAATAATTATGATCCAAAATCCCAACAATAATCAAACTTATTGAATTACAAAGGATCACAAATAACCAATTTATTAGTATATATTTTTAAAATAAATATTTCAATAATCTTTTTCCTTACAGAACTCTAAAAATTATCACCATCGAAAATACGAAACATTTTGCCAGAAATTTGGATAACATCCCACTGCCCGCGTTTAGAGCGATTTATCGATCCGTGCAACATTTGCTGGCTATTTTCGAGGAAACTATTCCACTGACAAAAAAATGTGTTGTTCGTTTTTGTAGGAAATTTAATGCTCTTCCATTTTTGTATGATCAGTTTTTGTGATAAAGTTGATATTTCATAGGATATTTGCAAAAAACTATAAAACTGTACCTTCTTTCCAAGATGGCGGCGCCGGCTCAAATTGAATTTTTTGGAACTTTTTATATAGTATATGTATATTCAATAGTACGCCCAAATAAACATCCTCCCCAAATTTTAAAAGTTTTCGATTGATTTTTACTTCCTTTTACTATAAAGGAAGTATTGGATTCACCCCAAAAATTCGAAATTGAGTTTTCAACAGATCTTCACGTTTTAGAGTCCCCTGATCCCAAAAAACATATTTTTTTTTCATTGGTCTGTCTGTCTGTGTGTGTGTCTGTCTGTCCGTCTGTGAACAGAATATCTCAAAAACGAAAAGAGGTATGGCGTTGAAACTTTATATATAAGTTTTGTGTACTATGTAGATGAGACAGCAAGCTTTTAAAGAAAATCGCATAACCGGAAGTAGGTGTTTACTCTTGAGATTTTTCAATTTTTTTCGATTTTTTCAAAAACGGCTCTAACGATTTTTTTTAAACTTTACATTTTTACTACATTTTTAATGTGTATTGATGTAAAATAGGTGATTTTCCAGTTGAATACTTCTAAAGTGGGTTTCTTTTGTTTTTTTTTCTATTTTTTTTATTAACTCCTATTTTAAATAAAACACCCGGTATATTATTACATTTTTGAATTCACCTTAAAATTCTAGAGAAAATTTGTCTCTTCAACTAACGCTCTATTTTGTACCGTTTTTGTAGTATTTGTAATTTTTGAAAATTTTTGACAAATGGCTAAAAATTAAAAATGAAATTTTTGACCAATTATAAGAACACTGTAAAAGGAAGTTGTGTGAGTGTATCACACCAGATTTTTTTTATATTTCCTTCATTGACTGGGTTATATTGAAAATAACACCATCAACAATGTAGGTTTACACATACTCCGTTTTTGTACATTATCTAATTTATCTGCGATTTTCAGCAGTAAGTCACAAAGTTCCAACAAAATACCACTTAATTATTGATGGCAATTTTGTGAATAATCAAATTTGCATAATTTACACCAGCAGAAGTAGAGACTTAACTGCAAAAGTACTAAATACAAACTACTGGATAATAAAAAGCAAAGAAATTCGATCACTTCAGCTATACATTTTGATCTACAATCCTATTAATGACATTTTCTTAATAAGAACTGTACTTTGTTTAGTTTATTTATTTATTTATTTATTTAATTCGCACTCAGCCAACAGCCGTTAGGCCAATTATAGGCGTCGCTGTGCAGTTATGAGGACTTCCAACCCCACTAACGACTGTCATGATGTTGTTATGACCGCCGGGACCAACTTTTTTCCGTGATAGCCGTACCACGAGGTACCGAGAGATGCAGTCGTGGAACTCTCATCCAAGTTCTGACCAGAGACAGCTTTGCTTAACTCTGCTGATCGAACGTGGACGCTTGTTCAAGCTACACCACTCGGGACTCTATTTGACGCGTATTAAATGACCAGCTTTCTAAAAAGCTCAACTTTCCTAATATTTTTTAAAATGAGGTTATATCTCCACTTTGATCATTTTATATAGATTGTTTGTGGCATTATATTTAGAGATTCCGTTTTTATGATAATTACATGCATTTAAAAAGAGGTGAAAACTAAGTATCGAATTAACGTAATTCTGATAAAGCTAACTTGCATGAGTAAAACGTACAATTGCAAACGCTTTACATTTTCACTGAAGAATGAAGTGATTTCAATTGCTTATTCATGTAACAAATTGTCATTGATAATTGAAAATTAATGCTAATTAATTCCTCATAATTAAATTTCCTCCTGCAAGGTATTGTTTCGTTTGTGGTAATTAGGGTTTCCAAGTCCCGGGACCAAAAGTGTTTTCGGGACTTACGAGCTAAATTTCAGGTCCCGGGACTAGTCCCGAAGATCCCGAAAATGGTCCCGAAAGAGAAATAGTGTTCAGATCAAATTTCCGAATGAAATTTCCAAAGAAAAACCAATGTTTTAAGTTAAATAAAGTATTTCTTCTGGTACTGAAAATGTCTGTCGCTTTTGCTTTTGTTTGAACTGCAAAGTGCGTGTGTAATCCTTTCGTCATGCTGACTCTGATTATGATAATTTTGTAGGAACCCACTTTACATTTCGCCAATTGTTTATCTTCAATATATAAAACTGTTGCCATAGTGACTTCAAATCGTTATTTTTTTAAATGTAGAATGAAGGTAGGTTGCGAATGGGAATTCATTCCAATTGTAACGCTTTAGCAGACAAATAACGAACACACTTAAAACCCAAAAATATAAATTATTCAGCTTCTTCGCACATATCTAAATCCAACAAAAAAAAACAGACAAATACATTAATAGAAGAAGATATGCAAATGTGGCTGAAACAACACACAGGTTTAATTAGGTTTAATTCTAACCTACCGTAAACAATACCTCTCCTGCGTTACGCAAAACGCAAATAATGCAGAATGTACAAGAGGCATGAGTAATACGCCGAACGCCAGTGAATACCCGTCCTAATTCTCTGATATCGAGTATACGCACGCATATTGACATGGTCCCGGGACTTCGCCTGGGCTGGCTGTGGTCCTGGTACTCGGTTTTTGTGGTAGAATCCCGGGACTGTCCCGGGACCGAATCCCGGGACTGGAAACCCTAGTGGTAATCAATTCTACTATTCGTTGTGAAGTAATTGCTGTGTCAACAGTATACAGTAAAATAAAATATGAAAAAATTCCTTTAAATACCTTCTGTCACAAGCAGTTTTTAAGGGCTCATTGCTAGGTAACTAAATATCGACTGTATAGTTTTCGACTTATATTGATTACATACCATTTCTGATTTAGCAACTAATCCAGTCTGTTGGTATGATGTATGTATGTACCGTTGCGGCCAACTCAAAGTGCACGGCAGATTTTTAGCTTGTAATACGATATTCTAATCATAGACGTCGAGTTTTGACGTTTACGTTTGTCATCAACTGTCATAGAACTGAAAACTCGGAAAATTCCCAGACATTTGTCAGAAGCAGAGAAAATGCGAGCTATCGCAAAACTGGAAGAGAACTGGTCGCTGAGTCGAGTCGCAACAGATTTGCATGTGAGCAAGAGCTGCACTTTCAAAATTAAACATCGTTGGCAGCAGAGATCAATCATTTACCAATTGACGATTAAAGGTGTGTAGACCACAAAATTCAAGATTTGAGGAGCAATATTATATTCAATCCTTAAGGAGTAGTGGACGATTCTTTGTAAACGTATGGGGATGGATCAATGCTCACGGATCTGGGGCATGCTATAGAATTAATGGTCGACTGAATGCTGAAAATTATCGCAACATTTTGCAAAATGTGATGCTGCCATCTGTAAGAGAGGTCTTTCCTAATCAATTTACTTTTCAACGGGCGAGATATTACCTAATTAATTAATTTTGTTTATGTTA
Source organism: Agriotes lineatus (assembly GCA_940337035.1). NCBI lineage: Eukaryota > Metazoa > Arthropoda > Insecta > Coleoptera > Elateridae > Agriotes > Agriotes lineatus. The sequence goes on along the minus strand of OW679194.1, from coordinate 183,038,251 downwards.
ACGTAATTGATAACATTATTTTCACAGGATAACTGTCCTGTGCATACAGCAGGGGTTGTTCATTGATGGTTTGATGAGAATAATATCAATTTCTTACCATGGCCTGCAAGAAGTCCGGACTTGAATCCCATCGCAAATTTTTGGGGCTATTTAACTAAAAAAATGTATACCAGGGATTTTGCACCAAATAAAACCGATGAATTATGGGAAAGAATAAGAAATGCTTGGAAGGAACTGAGAGAGGGATACAATATGGAAACATTGGTCAACTCTATGCGAAACAAACTGCAAAGCGTAGTAGCAATTGAATACTGATACATATTTATTAAATCCATATTATTATATAGTTTGCTTACTTCTGAAACTTTGCTAAAATACAAACATTAAAAAAGTAATACCTATTCTTATAACCACAAGCAACGCCACTGGAGAAACCCCCATTTAATAAGCCGAAAAATCGCAAAAATAACCATAGTAACAAAAAACCGTGCACTTTGAGGTGTCCGTAACTGTACCTGCTGCACCAAATCTAAAGATTGCATATTCTGTGAAATCGGCATTGCATCTGTTGATTTCATTAGGCGGAAATTTTCCAAATACATAAATTTGGCAATAGCAATATTATTGTTTATTAAGCACGAGCCACTACACCACAAAGTAAAATCATGTTACTGACAATACAACACAAAAATACGTAAAATGAGAAAACTGCAGAATCCAGGGTCACTCCCCCTTCTATTGTTAATACTAATTACGATTAACCATGTTTCTATAGTAACCATAACTAAAATTACAAGCAAAGCAAATAAAAGGAAGGGAATTGGCCCCGGATTATGCAGTTTAGACATTGCCTAATTCACAATATGAGCAATAGCCATGTTCGATATTTTTTTCTTATCGTGCAAATTCCGCAGATGCAATGCCAATTACATAGAATATGCAACATGTCTATTTCACGAATTAAGCAGTTTCAGATATTGGAGTAACAGCTAAATCAAAGACAATACAATTACTTCTTTAAATTTGCTTTGAAACATTGCTTTATTCTATATCTAACATTTTCAAATTAATCGCTCATTATCTAGCAGCAATGTTGGAATTATTAAGACGTCAAAACTACTGCAATAATTTTATTTTATAATTCAAATTTAAAATTCATTTTAGCTCAATTTTTATTCCTTAATTTAAAGAACAAATAACGTTTAAGTGATATACGAAAATCCAAACCATGACATTTTATAGGTTATGAATGTAAGAACTGCAGATTCATTATCTCACTGCTAAAAATTGTCTGGATTCTGGCAAACACAGATCATAATGTTCGCATATTTTAGGGTGTACCTTTTTTTCGCAAGTTTCTGGCAGTATTACTGTTAACTTACTTCATTCAAAAATGCCGTGACATCGTAAACAATGTTGTGTATGACGATCCATGTACTTTGGTTGTCATTATGTTTTTTAACTTCTTCTCGTTTAAACTGCTTCGCCATTATTTAAATTACAGTTGTTAGAATTGGGCACTTTTAGAAATAAAAATTTACGATACTCTGGGATAACCTCTGAAACATGAGATTTACACTTAGTGCCCGAACAATACCACAGATTACAATAACACTACGCTACAGGTGTTCGTCTTACTTGTGTTTCTGTGTTCGTTCTGTTACCAAGTTAAGCAGAGAAGAGCGAACAGTTACCAAGCTGACACCGGCGCAGATTTGATAATTGTCTATTTCATTATTGGTCCGTACATGGCGCTAATTTTGAACGGACTTTCTACTACTTTCAGGCTGCCTAGGACGCCGTCATCAAAATAATGGGTGGTTTTGTTCAAAGTATACAGTGTGGAAAATAAGTAGTAGCCCATAAATTCGGGAACTCCGTTTTTCAGGTACCAACCTATTTTTACTGGTTTTCGGGTTCGTTATCTGTGACGATAAGATCAACTTCCCGTAGCTTGTTGGTTGGTATGACAACAACAAAATAACAAGCCCGTTATGGATATAACGGTCCTTGGGCAGTTCTAGAACCTGTTTTGTATTTAGATACTATAGAAACAACTTTATTTATAGGCAAACAATATTTGTCATATTCAACAGCATTTTTATTTTTATTCGTTGATAGCCCAAAAAATGTTATACGAGACTCGATCGTTAAGTGCTTTACAGGAACAGTCTTAGCTGGCAGGAATTAGAGTGCCTTGATGTTACGTCAAATTTGTAGCCACAAAACAATGTTTGTAGCAGTGGAGAGTGTGACCACGATTGTCAAATAAACAAAGACATAGATATGGTATTCTTTTTCTAGCATTGCAAGGAGGTGTAACTCTGTAACTATTTAGAGGACAATGGCGTTACATAAAGGGTGGGTAATTAAATCTATTTAGTTTATATTATACAGGGTGTCCCAAAAGGAATGGGACATCGATTACTCATAGATTCCCTACGTCACAATAAATCGATTAAACCTAATATACCTTAGTACAAAGTCCCTTCAGTAAGAAGTTATAGGGCCTAGTTCAATTTTTATCTTTTAATTTTTTTGTTAATTTCCACAAATGTAAAAATACCGATTTGAATTTTGGTATACGTACTTACTATTATCGTTGAGTGAACAACTCTATGTACTGCATTAATACGAAAAATGTCATAAACTAGATGTGACTGTAAAGGGCAATTTACCTATCTTTCAAAACTTTTTCTTGTTCTAATTTCGTTATCTGTTACATTTTTTAAAATGTTAGGTTATTATCTGAAAGATAATTAAAATACACAAAAATAATGTACTGGTAATTCATAAGCGTAAGAGCAAGCGTTTACCTTAAAATGCCTATCAAAGGTTTTTGGTTGTCATTAAGATGTGCAATTATCAAGTAGCCATGATCACAAAAACAATGGGTAATGATTGTAATCTAGTAATGACGTTGGTGGCATCAATTTTTTGTATTTGTGCTTACGATAATGCTGCGACATAACGAACCCTTCAGTATTGGAGAATTCGTTATGTAACGATATTTTCTTGAACATAAAAGAACAAATTCTTATATCACTAATGTCATTAATCGATTTGTGTAAAATTTCAAAAACTGTTACAGATAACCGAAGTTAGAGTTAGAGCTAAAAACAGTTTTGAAAGATAGGTAAAGTGCCCCTTACAGTCAAATCTAGTTTATGAAATTTTTCGTATTAGTGCAGTACATAATAGTACCTACATATATCAAAATTCAAATCGGTATCTTTACATTTATAAAAATCAACAAAAAAAATAAAAAAATATAAATTGAACTTCAAAGCCCTATAACTTCTTACTGACTTTGTACTAAGGTATATTAGGTTTAATCGATTTATTATGACGTAAGGAATCTATGACTAATCGGTGTCCAATTCTTTTTGGGGCACCCTGTATAAATGTATCAATAAAAACTGTATATTTCAGCAAAGACATTTCTTACAGGAAAGATGTAGTAAATTTCAATGGTAGTTGTTCTGAAGCTTAATTTTTGTTCAAATAGCAAAAACTAGGCTTGACTTGTTCTGATCTTGTAGTTCCCATCATGTTTACCATACAGTTTGAAGAAACAAGTATGTTATTCATACCATTTGATTAACAATTCCTTCCTCCATGAAATACATTATTTTTTACCTACTCAGTACCTAACGTTTCTACATTGCAATTTAAAAGAAACGCATTTACACATAGTATGGGCGCGGCGTATCCATATAAACCAATAGGTAACAATCAAATCCTCCTGGGGATGGCATGACCACATTGCTCCTTAAAATAAATTCATTTAGGCAACTATAGGTACCGTGTGTCCACAGGAATACGCACCATAGGGATAACCAAATAGAATAGAAAGATCGGCTAACGCTGGAATCGCCGGCACGCTAAAACGTTGTTTTCTGGCTTCTGACTCGCCACTGTATGAAACAATATTGTTATAAATGGTACAAGAAAAGGGACGGTGGTCATAGCACTGGTTGATATTTATATTCTATTAGCATTATCTTATCTCTATGGTGCGTACTCCTGTGGACACACGGTATAATTATGAAAGTAACAATATCGCGGCAACAGCCTACTACAGAAAGTTGACAATTTCATACAGTAGCACGATATTATATCGTACTAGTCATATCGTAACGGCACAAAGTTAGTCGAATCCAGACGCTTTTGCTTTATTCGTTGCTATGCTTCCCAACAAGCTCTCATTTTTTTACTTCCTTTTACAATAAAGGAAGTATTGGATTCACCCCAAAAATTTGAAATTGAGTTTTTAACAGATCTTCACGTTTTAGAGTCCCCTGAACCAAAAAACATATTTTTTTCATTGGTCTGTGTGTCTGTGAGTCTGTCTGTGAACAGAATATCTCAAAAACGAAAAGAGGTATGGCGTTGAAACTTCATATATAAGTGTTGTGTACTATGTAGATGCGACAGCAAGCTTTTGAAGAAAATCGCATAACCGGAAGTAGGTGTTTACTCTTGTGATTTTTCAATTTTTTTCGATTTTAATAAAAACGGCTCTAACGATTTTTTTCAAACCACGTTTTTGTTAAATTTTTAATGTGTATTGATGTGAGATAGGTGATTTTCCAGTTGAATACGTCTAAAATGAGTTTCTTTTGTTTACTTTCTATTTTTTTATTAACTCCTATTTTAAATAGAACACCCGGTATATTATTAAATTTTTCAATTCAGCTTAAAATTCTAGAGAAAATTTGTTTCTTCAACTAACGCTCTATTTTGTACCGTTTTTGTAGAATTGATAATTTTTGACAAATGCTAAAAATTTAAAATCAAATTTTTGGTTAATTATTATAAGACCACTCTAAAAGGAAGTTGTGTGCGTGTATCACACCAGATTTTTTTACTTCCTTTTACGATCTGTCTATCTGTGTGTGTGCCTCTCTGTCTGTGAACAGAATATCTCAAAAATGAAAAGAGGTATGACGGTGAAACTTCATATATACGATTTTTGTACTATGTATATGAGACAGCAAGCTTTTAAAGAAAATCGCATAACCGAAAGTAGGTGTTTACTCTTGTGATTTTCAGCTTTTTTCGATTTTTTCAAAAACGGCTCTAACAATTTTTTTCAAACTTTACATTTTGATTACATTTTAATGTGTATTGATGTGAGATAGGTGATTTTCCAGTTGAATACTTCTACAATAGATTTCTTTTGTTTTTTTTTCAATTTTTTATTAACTCCTATTTTAAATAGAACACCCGGTATATTATTACATTTTTAAATTCAGCTTAAAATTCTAGAAGCAATTTGGTTGTTTAACTAACACTCTATTTTGTACCGTTTTTGCAGAATTTGTAATTTTTGAAAATTTTGACAAATTCTTAAATTTTTTATAATTGTACCAATAATCATGGAGCATAGAATACAAGGTGTAACCAGCGTACATAAGTACATCAAACCAATAGAGACACTCATGCCAAATGTTGAAACATGTCTAGAGTGCCTGGGACAGTAACTCGGAGGGTATTTATAAACTTGAATATCAGATGGCAGCACAAAATTCTACCAATCGGAGCCAGTTAATCATGGATATATTAGTACAGGCATAGCCAACTAATATTTAGGTTAGCTTACGCTAATACAGCCATTACAATCACCATAAAAACATGATTCTGTAAAGCAAGCCATGACAAAATGTCATTTGGCGCCACCTCTTAGTGTTATTCTGAACTTTTAATCAGGGCCTACCGCGATATTCAAATTAAAAACAAATACTGCTGAATAGGTAGATTTGAAAACTTGTCATATTTCAATCAACTATATCCTCAAATTCATATTGCCGTAGTTTGAGTCAGTAATTTTTATATAAACAGGTTCTTTCAGAGCTATTTAAAATGGTTAGAAAGTGGTTTACCTGTGGAAATCCAAACAAACCACTTTTTGAATTTCCAAGCGATATGCAGATTCGTACCAAATGGCTCAAAGCTAATTCAGGAGTGATATTGTTAACACGTTGAAGGACACTAACGCTGAGCAGCGTCCTTAATTGTATCTACCAGTATAACTGAACGCTGCACTGCATCTAATTTTCCATATAAAATAATAGTACATAATCCAGTTGTTACTGTCACCACTGGTACGTACACAGTCATATCAGTGTCACACAAACACGAGTTATTTGCCCCAAACAGCTCTCTTACAGTTATCTACCTCTTTGCTCCTACTTGTGCAGAACGCTGATAAGCATCGCAGTGTATCACAACACAACCCTATATGAAGTCGGCAACTGTCCTTCAACGTGTTAATTAATAATAAAACTAATTAAATTACCTTTATTTATAATATTTATTATTCATGTATTACATATATTTCTAAACTTATTGAACACTCTACTTTGTGTATTAACCATTTCGATGAGAATTCTCTAAAAGTACTTGACAAAAATACTTGTTTGATTAAAAACGCTACACCAACTGGAACTGTAGATAATACATATTTTTTATCACATTAATTAGAAGTACCATTATGTACATTTTTTAGCAAATTTTACCTAATTTTGAAATTAAATAAGAACAAGAACATTTACAAAAACCATTCAAAAGAAACCCAAGCTGAACTTATATCTCCAGCCCAAATTGCAGATCTGCAGTATATGTACCTACTATTCAAATGTTGACTTTAAAGCTAAAGCGGATTAGTGTTAATTATTCAAAGTTTATTAAAAATAAAACCACTTAGAATGATATACAGAAAAATTGGGGCAAATTAAATGTTTTCCGTAAAATATTCCAAGATGCTGACGATGGAGACAAAAAAGCAGAATTTCGTGCAAAAATTGTTCTTAATTATGATAGAAAAAGCTCCTCGTTAGTCAGAAGTTTCGATTCATATGTGTACAGTATGGAGATTTCGCTCTCCTAAAGGATATCAGCACTGCAGAAACTATTTAGCGAGTTTACCATCAAAAACATTGTTATGGTATCTTGGTGACTGTAATTGTTCAGATGAATTAATTAAGCAACGTTTAATGGCTAAAGTCGCCTAATTAACAGTTCCAGCAGAAAGAATTTGCTTCTTAATTATTGACAATATGTCAATTAAGGAGAAAGTGCAGTATAGCAGATCTGAAGATCGCATCTATGGTGTAGATAATACTCAATATACAACCGTTTGCAATAAACCTCAAATAGCAAACAAAATGTGTTGTTATGTTATATGTAAGTACATGGATTGTCAACAAGATACATCATTCCAGCACGATATTATTTTCATTCTTCTTTGAGAATTAATTACTTTTACTCGTTAACAATGAGAGTACTTAAGTCTTCTGACTGTGGTTTCGTTGTTCTAATTGTTGCAAATAATTTTTAGATTTAGATTTTTTGTGGTGGAATTCTAAAAAACTACATGGAACATCCTTTTCTAAAGCCTGTACATGATCTGCAAAATGGACTACCTTTTAAGTAAGCTTGTACGGTACTTAACGAAAAAGAATTTGTACTCATCAGATTTTGAAAAAATTTATATTTTACATGCTGTTCAGATTTTTTCACCCACCGCCACTGCCTCTTTAGTTTTTAAAAGCAGGACAAATTGAATTTCAAAATGTCAACAGCATCTACTGTGAAATGTTTAGAAAGCATATACGACGTTTTCCAGATTCATAATGTGTGTAATAGAACAATTTCTGCAAAAATTAGATAGCAGCACTGCACCGTTGGTTCATGTTTCTGACGAAAGACTATTGATTGGACGTAATACTTCAGAACTATATCGATCCTATGCAAAATTCTTCTGCATCTGTTGGTTTGCGAGGTTTATCCAATGAAAGACTCACGTCTTGAAATTGACTGCTAAAAGTACATCATTATACATCACATTTTTACTTCAAGAAGCTGGTTTTTACTATGTATTAACAGGTTCATTTAGTTCGGATGCAGTGGAGGCAATGATTGCACACATGCAATAGAAAGTTGCTTCAAATGGCGCAACAATGCTCGAATTGCTGGGCATGCTCTTCGTCTGCTATTACGCTGTGGTATTATGAAGACTGCCATCCTCAAAAATTGCACATTATAGTAACTTCACTAGTTCTGCAGCATTTCCAACTACATCAAGCATAACTGAAAACGAAGATGTCGAATTACCTGCACATTTAACAGTTAAAATTCAAGATCGTGCAGACTTAAATTATCAAATTCCATTTTTGTAGGTTTTACAAACATTTATTTTAAAACCGTTTATAACCTAAAAAATATCTTTAGTAAAGACAACAACCAGAACCAGATTTAGGTGCTGTATTTCACCACCTGATGGCGCAAAAACCGTACGCGTTGGCAATTGTCATAAGAACATTTTACAACAATGAAAGTGACACTTATGGAATAGCCGTGATAGCTTTGCTATATAAATTTTAGTTAGCCATGGTACAGGATACGTTCACTACATGTAAACGTACGTCGTATCTTAAAATAACATATCACGGAGTTCGGTACCTTCCCCCATTTCATTCTAACCTGTATCACTTTATTTCTCTCTCCCTTTAGACGTATTTCATACGTTTCGTACGCTTAATTTTGAAGTTTTGAAATGAAAACGTCAGAAGTGTCATTCAATTTCACAGTTTATTCTTCGAAAATTGAACTTTAGCAATGAGAACGTGCATAATTTGTTCTATTTCTTGTAATTCTCCAAGCGAAGACCTATCTTTTCACCGGTGTGTTAAGTAGATAGTTTGTTTAATTAAAACCTTTAAAAAATTATTTCAGTTTTTTTATTGATATTCATATCCCTCATAGCATTAGGAAAGGAATGAATATCAAAAAAGTTTCCTATCCAAGCTTCAAAAAGGATTGATTCCGTACAGTGTTTCAAGGCACCTAACTTCTGAATGAATTATGAACTGTAAAGTTGAGGTTAATGTTTCCTTTTGCTTCTTCAGCTGCTCGTCCACACTGTCATCATGTTTTTCATCAAATTCGAATGTGGGAAATAACAGCAGTTCATGCAGATGTGTGGGGGTTGGAAAAAAATAGTAACTGTTCGTTTCCACCCAACTGAGGTGCAAGCTCCAGCAAGCCATATAAATTTGGTTGCGCGTTCTTGTAAAATGGGGTGCAGGAAGAGATGTGATTGATCTCGAAGTTCTTAGTGATGAAAAGAATGATATTGAGGACTGTACATTATTAGAAGCAGAAGATTTATTCTCATATTCTGTAACATACTTGTACAATTCTTGTCCATTTTCTTGAGATTAGTACGTGATCTATTTGGTTCCCATATGTTTTCCCGGGTATCATCCATGTGATTTTGTGTTCTTTTTATGTATAAATTTCGTGCTCACAATGTATGTATTTGTCATTGCAGCTAGGGTGCATAGTCTTGTTCCATTGTCATTCGTGGTTTCGTGAATGGTTTCTTTTTCTGCTATCTCTGTATTGTTCCTTTCCTTTCCAATCTTAGCATTGAAGTCTCTTATTATTATTAACGTGTCGTTTCTAGGTAGTTCTTCACATGTTGTCTCTACTTTGCTATAGAAATTTTAAAAATTACCAATTTTAAATTTTGGCTTAGACCAAATACGGGTGGCTCGAGTACCATACTCCATCAAACAAATCCTTGCAAGGCACATAAAAATGAAAAATACTAGATGCTTACTAATTTTTTCTGAAAATGGGTCTTTTTCATAAAGCACAATCAAATAAACACGGCTATTTATTTAATAACCAACTGTTTTGGGCTAAGATGCAGAATCCGAGGCCAATTACACTGCTAACTCTTTTCCTTATAATTTTGGTTATGGTTAGTAGAGAAACAACATTAAATAATTATTAATATTAACAATAGCAGGGATATTGGCCTCGGATTCTGCATTTTCCCCGTTGTTGCATGTATCAAAGTTCTGCTTCCTTTTTATTTATTTAATTATAATATTAGACGGCTGAGCCGATAAAACATATCAATCGAAAACTAGAGCTAATAAGATATTTAAACTTAACTAAAAATTAAAATTGAAGGCACATAATAATGTAGTAAATAGTAAGATAAAGAATTCTACTTGCAACACTTGCAAACTTGAAAATTTTACAGAATGAAATTATACAACTACAGCTATTAACTTAACTTAAATTAACCACTCAATTTGTCCAAGGCGTTTACTAAAGGCGCACAGACAACTGACTCGGGAAGAGCGTTCCAATCTCTAAAAATTCTGTTGAATAAACAGAACTTTTGACACATTTTATTAAATCTTTCGCGCACTAGCTTGAACTCGTGGCCACGCAACCGCACATTCTCACTAGTCACAAACCCTTCAATGACTACAGTGTAGTAACCGTGGAGGATTTTATGTTTCTATTAGGTCACCTCTTAAATGTCTTTCAGAAATCGATGATAGCCCCAATACCTGCAGCCTCTGTTCATATGGCAGTTTTCAAATAGTTGGCGATAACTTGGTGATACGTCTCTGGGTGAGTTCAAGAGCATGAATGTCTTTAGCAAGGTTAGGCTTCCAAACGCAGGACGCATACTCCAAAATTGGCCGAATTTAGGTTTTCGCTAAAAGTTGAGGAGACATGTTTTTAAAAGCGATCGAAACTAGCTACGACATGATATTTACTTTCTTGATTGTTTTAGCAACGTGGTACTCCCATTTAAAATCCGACGACACGGTGACCCCAAGATCTCTTTGTTGATAAACCGCCTTTATAAGCACATTGTTCAGAAAATACGTGTAGCTAGGGTTGTGGTATCCCATGTGCAACACGCTGCATTTTTGTTCGTTGAGCTCTAACAGCCACTTGGAACACCATTCTCGGAGTACAAAAGGTCATTTTCTACCATACTTCAAAATGGTGCATCTTGTAAAGGACAAACTCAGTTTCAGAGCAAAGTAGTGTTCACAAACTTCTTTTATTAGGATCATTAATTTCCTTTCAACCAGCCTCTGACAAGTTAAAACGATTAGACACGGTCACCTAAAAAAGTTATCATGAAAAATGGTGCTACTTGAACATTTAACTTGTTGGACCTACCAGTCAAAATGTTGCTTACATGGTTTTGATTGCTATTATGGTAATCCTGCATTTTAGAGCACCGAGATGTAAACAAACCGATCGGCACCACTCGGGTCAGCATATGCGGCGTTGCCAGACTGACTGAATGCATGCGCGTTTTCACGTGCTACGTTATTACGCTACCAATTATCCGCGGTAATCCTGCTTATTTAAAAATTGCAGTAATAACTAATAACGAGCGTGTGAGCGAACCCGTGGGCCGAATTGGCTGATTTTGGTGTCAATCGACTCAGGGCGACCCAAGTAAGCCAGTAGTAGGCGCACTCTTGTACAAATTGCATTAAATGAATTATTTCGCGCCCAATTTGGGTGCAGAACGCTAGTAATTGAAATAAAATTACATCTGTTGGAATATGGAAGAGGAAGATACAGGGGTGTGTAGGGAAGAAATAAAATCGACTGTATTTGTAACTAAACCTTCAAACAGTGCTAAGTTTATTATTTAATATAAAAAAGTGGCAGACATGTAACAACAAAAATTAAAGTAAATTGTTTATAAAAAAGCGGAGATGTATTTACAAAAAATAAACTGAATTGTTAATAAAACTGTGCATACATGTAACTACAAAAATTAAAGTAAATTGTTTATAAAAAAACGGAGATGTATTATGTATTATTTTTCGATTTTTTCAAAAACGGCTAACGATTTTTTTTCAAACATTACATTTTTAATGTGTATTGATGTGAGATAGGTGATTTTCCAGTTGAATACCTGTAAAACGGGTTTCTTTTGTTTTTTTTCCTATTTTTTATTAAGTTTTATTAACTCCTATTTTAAATAGAACACCCGGTATATTATTACATTTTTGAATTCAGCTTAAAATTCTAGAGAAAATTTGTCTCTTGCATTAACGCTCTATTTTGTACGGTTTCTGTTGAATTTGTAATTTTTGAAAATTTGTAACAAATGCTGAAAAATTAAAAATTAAATTTTTGTTTAATCATACGATCACTGTAAAAGGAAGTTGTGTGCGTATATCACACCAGATTTTTAAAATAATACATCTCCGTTTTTTTATAAACAATTTACTTTAATTTTTGTAGTTACATGTATGCACAGTTTTATTAACAATTCAGTTTATTTTTTGTAAATACATCTCCGCTTTTTTATAAACAATTTACTTTAATTTTTGTTGTTACATGTCTGCCACTTTTTTATATTAAATAATAAACTTAGCACTGTTTGAAGGTTTAGTTACAAATACAGTCGATTTTATTTCTTCCCTACACACCCCTGTATCTTCCTCTTCCATATTCCAACAGATGTAATTTTATTTCAATTACTAGCGTTCTGCACCCAAATTGGGCGCGAAATAATTCATTTAATGCAATTTGTACAAGAGTGCGCCTACTACTGGCTTACTTGGGTCGCCCTGAGTCGATTGACACCAAAATCAGCCAATTCGGCCCACGGGTTCGCTCACACGCTCGTTATTAGTTATTACTGCAATTTTTAAATAAGCAGGATTACCGCGGATAATTGGTAGCGTAATATCGTAGCACGTGAAAACGCGCATGCATTCAGTCAGTCTGGCAACGCCGCATATGCTGACCCGAGTGGTGCCGATCGGTTTGTTTACATCTCGGTGCTCTAAAATGCAGGATTACCGCTATTATTTTCAACCGTAAAACTCAAAGACTCTAGTAAGTGGATATCTGCACACAATCTTATCGAGTGAGGTTATGTGTTGACTGTTGAGGTTATATTTTCTAATTCGTGTTTATTTATACGATTAGGTACTTCTTTTCTACATTTTGTAGCATTTTGAAACCAAAAAGACTAGTTCTGGCACCATGTAACACGAGTTAAATGTATTTTATCATAATTTCTTTCAATTACGAGTCAAAGTACCTCTCTAAAGGATAGCGCTATACGTAATGCACGCACTGAGAGTGACAGAAATAGATGGTACGTCTTGGTCAACTATAGCAACGGCACGCCGTATCTAGTACTTATATATCTATGCAGTTAATACTAGCTCTGCTACTAATCATATGTGACAAAATACTGGCGCCATCTGTTAGTACTATCGGTAAGTACCCCCCCAGTAACCGTTTAAGGTCATCCAAATCGGTATTTTGACATCAAACGAACCGACAGTGAGTGTCTCTACTTGTTTGATTTATGTACGCTGGTGTAACATTCAGCAGAATGGGTGCATTGTGGGCGGAGCCTAAAATTCAACCAATAAGACATGGGCCCACAAAGGGAACGAATGGTAGTACTGAAGTGTATTGTTGAAGACGCTTTCTATGTCAAATTCGAGGTTATGATTTGCGTTAGTTGGTGTCAGACTGACGAAAAACCTAACCTGCTAACCTCGAATTTGACATCGACTGACAGTGCGCATCTCCGGAAACGTTTCACCTTGTATTCTTTACACCATGCCAATAATAATATAACCATCAATTTTGTAAACGAAATAAAAATAATTCTTAAAAATAAAATTTACTTTGTGTGGTCGTCTAAAAAATAGTGTTCATCACTCGCTCAAAAGTGCAAATATGTGTGCTCATGTTGTAACGGTGCACACCCTTGTTGCTTTTAGCTCGTGTATGTGCCTACGTTGTGTATGTTTCCTGGTTACGGCGGGATGATTTGACGGAGTTACAGATTATTAACCTAAACGGTAGCACTTAGGCTAACTTTACTCAGTTGACAGTTCGTATAGAGGCTGGAGACCTTCAGTTCTTACACCAGAAGAAAACAACGTCCTGGAAATCGATTATTCTTTATTAGGGCCAAGGTAGAAGCACTACATTACTCTTACAATTATTGCGCTGCTTTGTAGCCTAAACTGACGTCGGACGTTCGTTGATGACTCGCCTAACGGCAAGAAGGCTTATCTGCCAGCCCGAGTCTGGTTACTGTGTTGCCTGGCAGTGTTAAGTGAAGTTAAGAGATAGGCAAAGAATAGGTACTCACGCCTCCGTACTAACGGGAAACCTCGCAATCTCGGGCTACGTCGTACCTAGTGAAATAAGAAAGGCGAAGAGTTGGTACTTACGCCGCCTTACTAGCGGGATTCTCCCGCAATGTCAGGCTACGCTGTACCTAGTGAAATAAGAAAGGCAAAGAGTTGGTACCTACGGCGCTTTACTAATAGGATTTTCCCGCAATGTTAGGCTGCGCTGTACCTAGTAAAATAAGAGTTAAATAAGTTATCACTTTATCAGCTGTTATAGCAGTTCTCCGTATTACGAGTAGAACTGCTACATACACCAGACCTCGGTTTTCTTTCCTCTGCCGTCCTATTCCAATCGTTTTATGCAACTTACGAAAGCGCCTCCACCCTGGGTCGCGGAGTCTCCAACCAATGACAACAAAATCTAAATTTCGTTGCTATAGCGACGCGATGTTAATTGGTAGCTGCCCTTTCAACACCCACGACGGTTTTAATCCTTTTTCATCAAGTTTTAAATTGCTGTTTCCTACGACCTACTCGAACACGTGTTTACTTGGGAAAAAATCGTAACCTAATAAATCCCCAAACTAAATTAGTCGGCGGTTTGGGCTGTTTGTTTCACAAATCCGTCTAAGCCCCTGGTCATAAATCTAATATATTATTTTTCGCCTCTCGCGCTGTTATTTATTACATCCCTCGGCACCCTTAACAGCTGCAAGAGAAGTCGAATTACAACCTAATCAAATCAAAGGAAAGCTTTCGTTTACGAGATATAATTGTTTACTTCTACCATACATAAAAATACATCTACTTATAAAACACGAGTTATTATTGTCCTTCCTAGAAATAAAATAGCTAAACTAAAAATGTGTCTTCCTAGAAATAGCTAAAATAAAAATAAAAATGTCTGTAATCACGCGACCTTCACAATGTTTTAGATTCACTTGGGCTTCCCTACGCTACGGCCTCGTTTGTCTAATCAACACTCGCACGATTTTTGCTACTTTCGACGCTTGTTATGAAAATAACTATTTATATACAGCAATGAGATAACATGAACAAGGAAATAGAATGCATTGCTTGAGTGAGGAAGAGATAGACGCAAATATTTGAGTAGGCTTGACCTCATTTTAATTCTGACATATGTCAACTAAACATGCCTACTAAAATATATTTTTTGTATGGCTATCTCTTTCTTACTCAAGTATTCTATTTTATTGTTCATGTTATCTCATTGCTGTTATACAGTATGATCAAAAATTATTTTTAGCTAGTATGGCTATAGAATAGTGCCTAATTTATGAATGCAACTATGTTTATACTTAAATGTTAAACTTGAAATTTTTTTAAGTGACCCATAGTTGCGTTCATAAATTAGGAACTATTCCATAGCCATACTACATGAAAATAATTTTTGATCATACTATATATAATTTTGGCCCCATCGTTATAGTTGCTTCATGTGAAAGTCTGATAATAGTATGGCCCATGGTGTAAAGGATACAAGGTGTAACGTTCCGCAGAATGTGGGCGGACCTCAAATTTAACCAATAGGACATGGGCCCACAAATGGCAGGATTGGTACTACTGAAGTGTATTGTTGAAGACGCTGTCGATGTCAAATTCGAGGTTAGGTTTTGCGTCAGTTGGTGTCAGACTAACGAAAAACCTAACCTGCTAACCTCGAATTTGACATCGACTGACAGTGCCAGCAACAATATACGAACGCGTCCGTGGTTACACCATGATCGCGGCCATAATAGATTTCCTGTGTAGGCCCGTGGGGGATTGGTTGACATCTTCCCTCTATATTCTGAGCGACTGCGCATCTCCGGGAACGTTTCACCTTGTATTCTTTACACCATGGTATGGCCAATAGGTCCGGAAGTCGACCATTAGTCCTCAAATACATGCACTGCCAAATGCTTACAACGTTGCAACATAACCTAAAAGCTGTAGCATATTTGCATATATTTAATATTACTATATTGCTAGCGCCTGTAAGTGGGGAAGTCACAACGTAAGTGAGACTCCTCTACGTACTTGTTGAACTGTGCGCAAGCGTCGTCCACGCGGTTTGGAAGTGAACCTCACGGTCAAGCTTAAAATTCGGTTCTAAATGCAGAGTTCGAATTCTCAGACATGCGCACGAGACGCGTAGTACTCAGTGTGAGATTATGTCGGCGCCGTAATGTTTTCTCCCGTTCCCAGACCCTACTAGCAATATAGAAGTAATACATATGCATATTTGTATGAGAAATATTTTGCCTATTTTGGCGTCTGATAAAACAGCTATTTAAGGGTGAAATGCTCCCTACTTTAGTATTTTCCTGTTTGCAAAAATTATTAAACATGGTAAAATTTGTGAAACATTTCATTAGATTAACTTATTGTCAAGAATAAGAATTAAGTTAGAACATTAAAAATGTACTGTTAATTACAAGTAACTCCGCCGAATTTACAAATGCACACACTTTCATCGGCTCGGTGCGCCCGGCACTCCGACACTGTAAACGGTATAAGGGGTTACAGATTATGTATGTATGTTAAGACTTTAAATATTTATAATTGGCAAAAATTATATAAAATGTTAATTACTTCTTTAGATCTTTTATTATTTACCGAAGAGTAGTGCTTGCATAAGTTTTACGTTTTCTATGCAAGGCGCTTTTTAGAAGAAATATTTTTCAATTCTAAAAGTAATATTTATTTAAATAGCTTCTAGAAACTCTAATCTAGCCCTGTTAATGAATTACTGTTACAAAAATCCTGTAAATGTTCTTTTACAGTTGTCTAACTCAGGAGATTTTTCTTTATCCAATTTACATGCTCTAAAAAATCTCCTCATTTAGACAACTGTAAAAGAACATTTACAGGATGTAATACGACCATTATTGTAATAGAAGCTGGTCTATGTTTGTAGTAGAATGATTACTTTGTATGAGAATTATTCAATGGCGCTTTTGCATTGTATCAAAATATACCTTTGTGTAACTGTTGCTCACATGGCGATTGTTTTATGTCAGAAGCAGACTGCAAATTTATGGTTTCATTAGGGATTGTCAAAAAGTAAATGTAGGAACTACGAAGTTTAAATTGTCATTTTAACAGTTTTTCACGAAGTCTGAGTATATATTAATTTATACGCTTTGAGCTAAGGTATATAATAATGTTGGAACTTGATAGTTGGATAGAAGTTGCCAAAGAATGCAAATATTTACCCGAAAACGATCTGAAGAAATTATGCGATATGGTGAGTGAAATTCTTTTGGAGGAATCAAATGTACAACCCGTTTCAACACCTGTAACCGTTTGTGGAGATATACATGGACAAGTAAGTATGATTTTATCGCATTACAAGTCAGTCTCCATATTTAACTAGGTTATGAAAACCTAATTTTATTGTAGGTGCTTTAAATATTAAGGTTTTTCTAATTGAAATGTTAATGTTTTAGTTTTATGATTTAGAAGAATTGTTTCGTCGTGGTGGCCAAGTTCCTGATACCAACTACATATTTTTGGGCGATTTTGTAGACAGAGGTTATTATAGTTTAGAAACATTTACTCGACTTTTAACACTAAAAGCAAAATACCCACATAAAATTACATTGCTAAGAGGCAATCACGAAAGCAGACAAATCACCCAGGTGTATGGATTTTATGACGAATGTTTAACGAAATATGGTAATATAAATGCATGGAAATATTGTTGTGGTGTGTTCGATCTGCTAACTGTTGCTGCTGTAAGTAAAAAATTTTCTTTGCATTGCTCTTTCCATACAGAATATTACTTTATATCATAACTTTATTGCAATTTTAATGTATGTACCTATCTAGTAATTATAGTTATTATAAGCGTATCTTATTAGGCATATAAAATACGCAAGAAAAGTTTAGAAACGAGAAGCGTTTAATATTTCGTAAGTGTCTTAGATGCCAGTAAGGCACAAGTACAATACAACATTTCATCCACAACCCATAACTTGGCGTTGCGCCGAAGAAGATGGGTGACTGATTAATAAATTATAAAACCCTAGTGTCTTATGAGCCCTATAAAGCACTAGTGTCTTATAAGCCCCATAATATACCTGAAATGAGTATAATTATACCAGCATAATATATGGGTTGTGGATAACAGGTATATCTGTAATATTACAAATAATCCACGTGAGAAAAGTTGAGCCTTCAAGGTTGCCAGGCCAAGTGGGATTGTTTTTCGAGTAAATTATTTGTAATAACACTCCTGCTATACAAAATTTTATCCAACAACTAAATAAATACCAGAATACATTTTGTATTGACAGTTGTGAAAAATTGGGAGTGAGCTAAAATACCAAGAGATCAAATAAATGTATAGAGTTGCCTGTGATTCGTGTTATACGTTTGAAAGTAATGAAGTCTATTGTTGGTGGAACTGTCGGTCTACGTCAAATCTGAGGTTAGCGGGTTAGATTTGGTTGTTATTTGACACAGACTGACGCAGAACCTAACCTATTTACCTCAAATTTGACATAGACTGATAGCGCAACAGTATATTAGTAAGTGACTTATGATTTTTGTTTGTTATGGACAAGGTTTAGACATTACCTCACTAGTCACTTATGGTTTTTATCTCACTAGCGAGTTATGACCCACTTTATGGATCTAAAATTGATTTAATTATAGCCATATAACGAGGTGTTGGATAATAGTAGATTATATTATAAGTGAGAGAAATGCATCATTATTTGCGAGTGAGAATTTTGAATCGCGAGTGCCATAGCACGAGCGATACAATTTCTCACGAGCTTATAATGGCATTTCGCTCACGTGTGATATACGACGTTTTATCTTACAGTAGCAATTCTTATGCCTAAATAGTTTGCGCAGTCAGAATATGTTGCGAAATAAATTTATAATTAGTCGCCTATGATTTGTGACATACGTTTGACAGTACTGAAGTGTATTGGCAGTACTGAAGTGTATTGTCAGTCTATGTCGAATTCGAGGTTCGTAGGTTAGATTTTGTTTGTTATTTGACACAAACTGTCGCAAAACTTAACCTGAAAATTACGAATTTGACATAGCTTGACAGTGCTACCAACAATGCGGTAGTATAAATAATGAAAACTCACATGTGAATAAAACTTCATTTTAGTCACTGAAAACAGTTGTATAATGTATGGTAATAGCTCCTACTGTAAGATAATAGTATATTATGTATCAAGTTTTATAAACGTCATTTTAGTCACGAGTTTTATTAATCACGAGCGAAGCGCAGCGGAGAGAGTGTTTAATAAAACGAGTGACTAATAAGTTTATAAAACGAGTTGCATACTATACTTTTTCTACGACCACAAATTTAGAAAATATAACATCATATTATTTCATTAAAATTTTGACATTTATTATAATAGGTTAAATTATGCTTGACAAACATCAAAGTGACGGTTGTAAACTAACTTGATTTTAGTTTTGGCTGTGGCTAATATAGCAAATACTATTTGAACCTAACTTCACCCCATGACTAAAACATCGTTGCCTACTTCAGCTCATGACTAAGAGGCTCTTTAGTCATAGGTTCTGAAGGCATGATTAAAAGGTCACTTAGCGACGTGTATGTTAGTATGTTAAATGGCATTTTAGTTACAGGAGTAGAAAAAATAATTTTTTTGTAACGATTTAAATTGAAACAAAATAGAAATTAGCATTGCTGTATTGGTACGTTTCAATACTTCTCTGTTATTATATTTTTTACTTTTCTCACTTAAGTTTACCTTTTAGTTTCATTTAGAAATCATCTCTTTTTTTGCTACTGCATCCTGTTGTTGCTATTTGCTCTGTTTTCTTCTATTACAAATTTTTTGTAAAAATAAGTAAATATCAACTTTACAACATTAAACTAACAGCAAACATTAAATTCATATAAATTCAGTTCTCAACTGTTTTTTAAGCTCTTTGAATGTAACGTCATATTCAATATAAGAGTATTTTCTGATTTTACATGATACATTCTTCAGAAAAATACAAGCCCGATTCTGCGATCAAAAATAAATGCAAAAAATTGAAGAATTATAATAGGCATAATTCCGAAAAGTATTAACATTTGCTCAGAATCACAAAAATATTTATCGAAACATTATTATTTATTTTTCACCATCTAAAGGCACTATTTATGCTTTTTCATCAGCGTTCTTTTATGTTGTTATTTTAATTTGCAGAATACTTAATTGGCAACTCATAAACATAATTGGCAGTTCATAAACTTTTTTGCGATGGTACTCTTTAAGATGATTAATAAGGGAATTACAGAGGTGCGAAGATGATAAGTGAAACACACTGTATATAACTTTATTATAGTAGTCACCTTTTGTATCAAAATTTTCAATAACTTTATTTCTAGAGCCCGCTTGTAACATAAATAAAATTGTAAAGCCTACAAATTATTTATTAAATTTTTTAAATTAACCACTAATTAGATTGGCATAAATAATTTGTGCGTGATAGTAATTACATGTGAATGTCTAAATCAAAATTTACTATATACTTTAATGGTATATGAATAAATAACACTAGGCAGATTTCAATTACATAAATACAGAAACGTCAAATTAAGTTTATACTGCTTTTTAACTTTTGGTCCCATTTTTTTACTTTCAAAATTTGGTCACCCTAGTTTAACTCCATCATTAGGATCATTGTTTTAATGCGACAGCTAATGATTTTCCCTTTAGTTTTCTGACTTATTTTAACATATTTAACTTTATATATCTTCGTAATAATTACTTTTAGTATTTTGATTTGCAAATGTGTTTCAGCTATGTATTTTTTAAATTCTTGTAGGGCATTCCAGTTCAAATGCTTTTGAATCAGTTTTTAGTCAAGAGCAAAATTTAGGTTTGCATATGTGAAACCATTGGTTGTAACATTTGATCACAGATGCCTTGTAAAGAATGATCCAACCAATCAAAATGTATCACGCTGTTTGCCCACATCTTAGTAAACTATGTACAGAGTCGCTAAAGGTATCTGGTACCATCGCCTTCATAGAAAACTGGTACAGCCAAATTTGAACAGATTTCACTGACAAATTAAAAAAAACACTTGTTCTATTACACTGACACTTTTAGCGTCAAGTTAAGGTGGCAATATTAAACGAAGCTCAGAAAGCAACAATTCGAACAGATTAAGGATGGAGTGAGTGTAAGGGCAATTGCGTGTGAGCTTGCCCTTAACAAAAATATGATCTTAGTCACTAAGTAAAAAATCTGTAAAAGGCTTTACCCAGAACTTTCCTCGTCGAGATTGTGACACTAAATAATTTTAAAAATCAAATTAGGTTAGGAGTAAAAATATCTTCACGTTTCTAATAAATTAAATACATTTTCAAATAAAAAAAAACTTTACCGGTGGTCAAATTCGAAGGGCAGGCGGACCGCGTATAGTCCGTTCAGTAAACATAAAAACACAAAGTGGCCTTTCATTTCCAAAATTTCATGAGTGTACTTCCAAAATCGATCTTTGTCTAGAAGTGTACTTAGAAAAAGTTACTAAAACAAATAGGTTATGGGTGTGACATTTAATTAACATCTGTCATAAATATTGTAAATAACCACTTTTACGGATATTACTGATATTAGACAAACACTGTGTTGTATACTATTGATGTAGCGTTTATTAGAATCTATTTTTATTGCTTTTTATAAAAGTTTAGGGGAGAACTTCCAGAAAAATATCTACTTTGACACTGAAATAATGAGAAATATTAATTGTCATTGATTGTCGTTTTTAAATTCAAACGTGCCTTTATGTAGGTGTAGAAACCTTTCCAAAAGAAAATATAGAATCCCTAGTATAAAAATTGTATGCATATGCCAACTTAAAAAAAATTAAATATTTTTGTGTTTGCTGAACGGCCTATATGCAGTCTCAATGTTTTGTGGGATATTGCAAGGGAACGGGCTATTTCTACCCCAGCTACGGAGCACCGACCCTTCGAATTCCTGCATTGCAGCTATATTAATTAACGCACTAATTTGTTGCTTCTTTTTGTATCGTACAACATGTATTCTGTATCTATTGCGGCCCATTTTTGGTAACAATAAAGTCTACGTTATGTACAAATTATTACATGCATTTATTGCTAAGTTAAATACAAAAAAAAAATTATTTTTTTAAGGTGCTCACCTTGTTTATATTTGTCTGAAATGTTCCCAGTTTCATGCCAGGTAGATATATAATGTTTATGCAAAATATTGTTTTCCTCGGACAAATAGTTTTTGAGTTGAAATATAAATTTTTAAATTATTATTAAACAATACTGCCGACAGACGGAATTGAGAAAACCTGTTTTTCGTCATTTAGGAACCCGGAAATGTGAAGATCTGGAGAAATCTCAAAAGGTGATTTTTTCGTGATTACAATACTTCCTTCGTCATTTAGACGAGGGAAGTAAAAATCGCAATATTGGAACAATTAGAAGAAAACAAGGCACAATTACCTACATAATAAAAATTTTAAAAAATTAGGGTATCTTGATAT
Organism: Agriotes lineatus; assembly: GCA_940337035.1. NCBI lineage: Eukaryota > Metazoa > Arthropoda > Insecta > Coleoptera > Elateridae > Agriotes > Agriotes lineatus. The sequence continues at coordinate 183,015,779 of OW679194.1, read as the reverse complement.
TTTGACTGTTATAGTTTTTTTGTGAAGGCGATGGTACTTCGCATGCCTAGACCTTGTCCATAACAAACAAACAGAACAATATCCCTATATTTACATTGATCATTTTTATTGATTATTAGATGAAATTGCTGCTACGGAATAGATTTTTTCTCAAAAAGTTTATTAATGTTTTGAATTGGTAATTCGGTGGAAAACTAAGGAATAATATTCTTAGAAAGAATAATTTATTTTGTATGCCTTTGAACACGATAGAGATACAGTATGATCGAATACTTTTATTTTCTAGAGCAGCAGTTCCCAAAATTTTCAATTTACGTACCACAATTCATATTTTTGTCTGATTCGTCTATTTTGTACCATGATGATTAGCTGTTAGATACTTTTAAATGATACTTTTCTAAAAATTGCAGTTAATAGATGAAAAAATATTATGCGTTCATGGAGGTCTTAGTCCGGAAATAAAAACTGTTGACCAAATTCGATGTTTAGAACGGAATCAAGAAATTCCTCACAAAGGAGCGTTCTGTGATTTGGTGTGGTCTGATCCAGAAGATGTTGACACGTGGTAAGTGATTAATACAGTTATCTTCAGTTATGCAGATGTTGAAGTGAACATCTACAATAATCATTGTAATATTAGGAAATTTGGGCAGACAAGATTCAATATCACAGAAATTAAGTCAGAGTACTTTGAAACTTGAAACTCAACCTGTTAGTTCCTTTTTTAATTTAAACTGGTAGCCATACAGTAAAATTTCAAAAATACTTCTTAACACATTCGCTGCGGAGAATGCGTGGTGACTCCCTCCAATATTTGCGAACGCTGTGCCAGAGCGTCGCTTACTTAACTGGTTTCAATGTTGTACTATGAATTATGCGAGTAACTTGAGTGTATGATTTTGGGTCTGCATATAATCAAAGGTTGGCACGTGTTCTTTCGCACAGGGCGGGGGCTGACTCGTCAAACTCGCAGCAAATGGTTACGAAGTACCACATTTAAATGTGGTAAAAGGTAAGTTTTAGTCTTTGGGAGCTATTACTAATTTTTTACCAGATAAAGTGAATTATCTGCTATGCTGCATCCACAGCTGTAGACAAAAAGTACTCGAGTACCGAATACAAATACTTTACATAAAATGTAATCGAGTACAGAGTACAAGTACACAACGATAAGTACTGGAATACTTATACAAGTACAGGGTACCGAGTACAGAAGAAAATAAAACAATTTTTTTAATCCTATTTTACAAACATTATTTTTTCCACAACCACAAGAACAGAATATCAATACTGTTTCAGGCTCTAGTGTGCGGAATACTTGATTCCACGTTGTCAATGGTAATGTAAAATAAATAACCTATTTTTGTCATGTTAAATAAGGCAAACTTTGCGTATTGATAGCAATGTGTGAACATCATGTTTTTAGACGGTTGTAGGTAATAGCTATTAGCCATTAGATCGAGGCAATTGCGCTAAAGAATACTCATTTCATCAACGAAATACAAACAATATTTTTTTAGTCATGTCAAACAAAAATATCAATATTATTTTGCACCCTAGTGTGCACAAATTTTTTGCGCTCTAGTCTGCAAAGTGCTTTTTTCATGTCACCAATGGTAACGTAAAATACGAGGAGCGTTCAAATATGAATTATAATTTGAATTGCCCGCCAAAAGACAAAAACATGCACAGAAGTTGTATACATTAATTAATACTCTGGAACAAGTCCTAACTTCATGCAGCCGTTAAGTCCTCACAATTCATTTTCATGCAATTGGCAAGCATGAGTGAAGTGGGAGTGCATTCAAGCGTCGAACAACGCATTTTTAGTAAATTTCTTATCAATGAAGATATCAAACCATAAGAAATTTGTGTAAGAGTTAAAAGAGTTTGATGCGCAATCACTATCAGACATAAGCGTTTACAAAAGGAGTAAAGCGTTTAAATATGGCTGCAAAGGTGCCGAGAATGAACTGCATTCTCGCCGTCCAAAAACATTGACAAGAGAAATGAATGCTGACAGAGTAAAATGCACTTATTTGAAATGATCCTTGAATTACAGTGATGGATATTCCTTCTGCATTAAATATCAGTAGGAGTAATTTGAAATACAACACGAGTTCTCTGTCTTGTGTCTTATAGGATAATTTTCGACCCCATTTCGCTGTATACACGCTGACTACGATCTAAAAATTGAAATGGACTATGCTGTTCCATTTACCATACATTTCTGACCTTGCTGCATCAGTTTTTTATTTGTTTGGGCCCTTAAAAGAGCTTCTAGAAGAAAAATAACTTGTTGTAATAAACAAGTCATTGAAATTGTTCGGGAATGTGTGACAGCAGCCAAAGAATTTTTTTTCTCGTGGAATACAGAAACTTTCGGAAAGATGACACCAGTTTATTAAAAGAGGGGAAGACTGAGTAGAAAAATGACATGATATACATCAGAGTCCTTGTGATTGTTTTTGAATAAATATAAAATTATAATTTATATGTGAACGCTCCTCGTAAATAACCTATTTTTGCCAGGTTAGAAAAAAGTAAACATCGATAACGATGCATAAATGTCATCTATTTTTTATGGTTGTAGAAAAAACTAGTATTTTTATGTTCAAACTGAATATCTGAAAAACGTTTGGGTTTAAGGACATGTTGTATTACAAGAAAGCTTATTAAAGGGGCTTGTTAAAAATACTGAGATATACAGGGTGTTTGACTTAAAAACTCGAAATTATTAATTTTTTTAATTTTGAGCACCCTGTATAACAATAATACCCAGAGGTACTATTATATTTGAAAAGTAATTCATAAAAAAACAAGTTTTTGGGAATGGTTTTGTATTCAATTGTTTCTTGTTACAGTACTGCCGTCATAAGCAAGAGGGCGTAATCTACAAAACCTTCAAAATTGAGTTATTGGTATCGTTGGAATCAGTACAAAATTCCAAACATTTTAGATAAGTAACAAATCGATATATGCACTGTAACTATGATTTTCCGATGGAAAAAAGGTGGTATCTACAGAAATTTTGTTACTTATAAAGAGCAAGAAGGCGGCATGTGCAGAATGCGAAAGTGAAAATCAGTATCTGCGTGTAGAAGCCGCCTTCTCCTTTTGTTTTGTTAGATACCGCTTTTATTGTCTGTTTTCGTGGTCGCAAATGTGCAGATACGGCCAACTGCATAATCTGTCAAGCGTGAATTGACAAGCACGAACCGCATTGTTATACAACATTGTCAAGTAGACGCCGCTTTTTCAATCTTATTTAGTGTTCGGTCGATTGTTGCAATTTAAAGTAAAAGCCGGTATCTACATTTTTTCGCTACAATAACTTTATTTTTGATATAAATGGTGAATATTGTTTCTTTTTATATAAAACACAACTAAATTCATACTTATAATACAAAAAATTCATGGTCATGTACCGCATGGTGATGAAATATCAATAAGTTCGTTTCGTCATTTATCTCAAAATGTGGTTTTTGCACTGTAAGTCTATGTCAAATTCGAGGTTAGCAGGTTAGGTTTTGTGTCAGTTTCTGTCAAAACTGACGGAAAACCTAACCGGATAACCTCGAATTTGACATAGACTTACAGTGCCACCAACATATTATTCACAACGAAACTCTGACAAGTCGCCGGCGAGCCGCTGGCAAACGACTATGCTTACGGGTGTAAAAGTACTCAGAGTACAGTTACTGAGTACTTGTACTCGAGTACCGCACAGCTCTGGCTGCAGCATACGAGTCAGATTCTCACATTGATACAAATTTGAGATTAAAACACACTAACATATAAGGCACTCACATTTATTTTGGATTAATTTTTTTAAAGTTGATAAGTTTTTTTATTTAACGATTGTTTATGGTACTGTTCTACTTTTGCCAAATTAAAAATGTTTGTCAATATCAATCACATCAACTAGATGAAACCATATTGCCTAGTTGTGATTTATACAGGGTGCATTAAAAATTACTCAGAATATTTATATCATGCCATTTTATGTCAAAAACCAAGCAAAAACTGCAGTATTGATTTGTTACTGACCCTTCAATTATTATCGATGGCAGTTTGTATTCTATTTTGACTGTGGTTGAGCAATATATTTAAATAGTATCAGTGACTCATTGATCAATAAGTAAAATAAATATCTAAGTGAATTTTCTTATGTGTAATTTATCCTTTAAAAATATTAGTCTCTTGCTGCTTGTTTTTGCAAGCAGTTGCAATGTTATATTGGAGCTAGACGGAATGGAGTTATTTTTAGGTTAATATATATGTTAATAATAAATATCAAAACATTTAAATAGCTATATAAGACTAAGACTGGTGGATTGTCATTAATGCCATTTTTTAATCATTTCATAAAAGTTCTCATCTCATTGCGTATTATACATCTATTCGATGTTACCATTTATTGTAGTTGATTTTTTCAATGTGTGCTTACTTCAGTCTAATTTTTGTATGGTTGTGTATGATTCATGTCTTAATAGTGGAGATGCCGCTATAGAATATAACATACACAAATCTCTGGTGTTTAATGTTGCATCCGAGAACTGCCGTTCATAAATTGATTGTACTTCCTTGATATGATTTTTGTAGAATATTTCCAATTTCTTGCTTATAGAATTACTGTACAATTACAGTTGACTGGTAACATTTCTCAAAACCATAACTTTTGCTTAACATATAGGCATTCTCGATTGATTTGCGTTAGGCTTGGCTATGAACGATGATATCTTTTTGTTGTATATTTATCATATGCATAATCAAAAATGGTTGAATATTAAATAAAATGGTGTAATATTTTTATAATTGTTTAAAATTATATTAATATATGCATTTTACTGTTTTCAATAAACTGACCACTAGAAAGTTAAGTTCACACAGTAACAATTCCAGTTTACACGCACAAAACTGTCAAATTTATGACTTGCTGTTCGACATAGCAAATATTTGACCATTTTCGTGTAAGTATCAAACAAACCACCTCTTAGATAATTAATTTGGGACTTTTATGTAGTTGTTGTCAATAGGGTTAAACAGTGTGAATTATTTCTGACTCTGATGTGATGTTATTCTCAAACTTACTGCTTTTAAAGTATCCCTATCAACATACCCATTAAGGTATAGAATATCGAAGATCAAGTTTGCCATCGCCCCATAGAGTTATAAAAAATTAATATTTAAGAATTTACTAAAAGTGTAAGACAGGTACTGAGTGCATTCAGCCCCTGGGGTTTTGTGAGCTGTGGTAATAATAGCCATACTATCTTCCTTAAAATGTTCAGGGGCTTTAGATTAGTAATCTAGAGTAGCTAATACAATATACAATAAATAAATTATTATATAGGTTTTCAATATATTTTTATAATTGTGTTCTAGGTCTACGAGTCCTCGGGGAGCAGGATACCTATTTGGTGCAAAAGTTACTCATGATTTTATGCAAATTAACTCATTAAGCTTGATATGCAGAGCACACCAGCTAGTTCATGAAGGTAAGAAACGAAACCGATTTAGTTGATATTAAAATACAGTAGTAAATAACTTAATTGGTGTTTTAATGTAGCTATTAAAAAACACTAAAAATCGTGCGTTAATAGAGTCTATTAAAGCACTGTGTTTGCATTGTCTTATTCATATTACAAACGTTAAAATAGCCTCCTTCATATCAATCACACTTATGAACTGCCATAGTTCAAAGTTTTGTTATGGCATAAAACAGTCGTTAAGACTCTCAATAAACTTACGAAGCAATACTCGCCCCCTGTGTGCTCTTTCCAGCTCTTTGGGTCCGGCTAAAAACTCAGTTGGGAGGGGGGTTCGATTGACTGGGCACAGTACAGGGTGAGAGACCACCCTTCAGGATATTGTTGGTGACTGATCAAGAGAAAAATTGACTGGCGCCACGGCTTTTGGGAATAGTAATTCTTAAATTAACAGACAATTGGCCAAAAGCTGAAATCCAACAGCTGTTACTTCACGTTGCCACCCTTGGAAGACACGCCACAGTCGTATCAGCTTTTCACCTACCTTTGGGCGAGCTCCCTGCGGTTGTTTGGGTACTGTACAAACTAATACAAACACAAAACAAGAACAAAAGTTCATACGCATCTAAATGAACACAGATAAATAAAGCACAAGAAGTAATTTAAATATCCAAAGTCTATTGACTCCAACTGGGTACACAAATTTGAACAGACAATGTACTAGGGTGAATATATGGGTTAGTAAACGTGTAATATTATTTATTCGCAACCATATATGTAATAAGATCATTACTGACTTTTAAAAAGTTGGAAAATGAGCTATTTCCAACTTGTAATTCCAACTTGTAACTTTCCAACCGGTCGGAAAAGTGATTGCCGGTTGGAAATGAATCCATTCCCGACCGCTGTGTAGGTAAGGACAATGGAAATCTCGTTGATCCATTCATGCGCGATCCATTCCCGACCGCTGAGTAGGTAGGGACACACATTTGTGAAGCTAGACGCACCAAGCAATTAAGCATATCGTCCCCCGCCCTCCATACCTTTCGGTCTTTCAGGCGGTACGCTACCGATGCCGCAGGTCCGGCGAGGCCTATCCAACCTCTGACGACTTGTGGGGTCGACACCCGTTAGCCCCCGCCGAAACGGAAGCCCCTTTCCCAGCATGTTGGGTACCATTGCCACTACGAGTCCATCCTCAACTGGTCAACCACGCTCGTGGTACCCGACACCGAGGTGCCGGGTATCTCGATGCGCGGGACTTGTGCTGACCGCCGTAGTACCCGTGTGAACGTTTGACAGGTCATCGTTCAAGAGCAAGCCCTCTACTGCACATATCGCTGTGTCAGCAGCTAGCATTGCTGCCGTACCGCCGCACTTCTCATTCTTGGGACATCCATACCCACCGTTGCGGTGCCTTGCGGCTTGCAGTTGTGGGATTGGGTAGCCTCTAGAAGTTTCTTTAAGGGTTGACAACCGTGCGGTCTGCTTTGGAATAGGAATCTCGTCTCAGATAACAGGCCCAGGAAGAACTCCCGGGACACCACACCTCATTGACTGCTTCCTAAACTCACCTTGGCATGGGGTACCCCCTTGCCATCATCGGTAAGTCCCGCGTCTCCCCAGTAGGTAGGGACACTGTAAATCTCGTTGATCCATTCATGCGCGTCACAACCTGTCGTATCATAATATAATAATTTTTCCAATTATTGTTTAGAATAAAGCGGTTGCGAATAAAATAGTATACATACCACGGTGAAAAGTTTCATTCCTGTCTCGAAATAAAGTTCACCTCGACGCTACGCATCTCGGTTAACTACTTAATCTCTCGACGACAATAGTGTCTAGACAAAAAATACTGAACTATTGGAATATTTGTGTTTTGCAGCATTGTTCAAATTATTTTTGCGGTACCAACCGATTTTTACTTGTTTTCTGGTTCGTTATCTGTGATGCAAAGGCCAACTTTCCATATTCTTGTTGGTTGGTATGACAACAACAATATAACAAGCCCGTTATGAATATAATAGGCAAGTTGCCGTTGAAATTTAGGAAAGTGTCAAATTGACTTCAGTAAATTTGAACACATCGAATTTAAGATTTGTTATTAGTGGTGGTTATTAAGTTATTATATCGGATAAAACTGTGAATTACACTAACGATGAATACATGGACATGATAATAGTTTATGGAGCTGCCCATGAAAGTGCTGCTCGAGCAAGGCGTATGTATTTAGAAAAATTTTCCAAATAAAACGACCCCTTCCAAAAATACATTTCTCCGGGTTATTCAACATGAAAGAGAAACTGGGAATTTACAACCACAGAAGGCTCATGATGGTGGAAGACCAAATCAATATGCGGTTGATGTTGAACAAGAAGTATGGGAAAGGGTAGATGCTGAATCGACAACTAGTACACACCAAATTGCCCAGGAAGCTAATGTTTCACAGAACTTTGTTTGGTGCACATTGAAGGTGAACGGTTTGTACCCTTATCATTTCCAAAAGGTACAAGGCCTTGCTCCCAACAATTATCCGTTGCGGTAACAGTTTTGTGAGTGACTGCTGAATCGTACGGAAGCAGAAGCAGATTTTCCAAGAAACACACTGGTAACTGACGAATGCTGTTTCACCAGGAATAGTAAGCTCAACTTCCACAATGCTCAGACATGGGCTAATGACAATCCTCATGTGGTCCGCCAAAGTGACTTTCAGCAACGTTTCAGTTTAAAATTTATGGGCTAAAATTGTGAACAATGGCGAATCTTTTTTACAAGTTTTACCAGGACTCCTAGATGATGTTCCATTGGTTGTGCGACATAACATGTCGTTTTTGCATGATGGCTGCCCATCACATTTTAGTCATCCTGTAAGAGATTATCTCAATCATACATTTCCGCAACGGTGGATTGACCGGGGTGTATTTATTCAATGGCTCCCACGCAGCCCCGATTTCAACCCACTGGATTTTTTTTATGTGTCGAGAAATTGGATTCGTCGAGCGCTACTGTGCGTTTAAAAACAGGGGCCGCATTTTGAACAATTTTTTATACTTATGTAGTTATTGTTCTATTTCCTTTTTATAATTTTTTGTCTTTGTTAAATTTATGTTATTTTAAAAAACTTACTTAATGTAATAAAAAGACCTTTTTGCATTATTTAAAATTGAAAAAAAAAAAATACATAATTTAAAATTAAAATTATGTACACCAAGCTTTCAAATAAGTTGTAAAAGAATATTTTTTCTTGGTAAATGATAAAAAAATCAAATTCGTTCTTTTTTAATTATAAGACAATAATAAGTAATTATAAAAAATTAATAATGACATTGAAATAGAAATTAGTTTTAGTATTTAGCATTGGAGTGAGCACTCTGCTTTTTTATGTTATAGCCCCTTTATTTACAAATAGTAGCGACACCCTTTGATGTTGCCGCTGGGGCAAAATCACGTTGGTATCCCTTAAGTCCCTAGCATATTTAAAAATCGCCTAGGAAGTTGCATAATTAATTAAAATGTGACATTTGACAGTTGTCGTGTTTTTATTCATTTTTCTCTTCGGGGGCTAATTCGAAGTCGAGGAGGTGGAAATGCCAGGGTGTTGTGTCGATAAGTGTAAAAATAGTGGCAGAAATGGATTTCAGGTATTCAGATCTGTTATTTTTTCACTGTTTACAGTGAAATTTATCGTTTAGTACCTTTTTGTATTTTCATGTTTGCATCAGGTTTGCCCCACGATGTCGCTACTATTTGTAAATAGAGGGGCTATATTTTATGTTTGAAATTATATCGTTTCCAAAGAAACAAAGAAATCTTATTCCTTTGGAAAAAATCTCTGGAAAATAATTAAATTTCAGCAGTACTCAATCAGTGGGAAACTTTTTTAAGACCTTTAAACCACTGTAACTTTTTTCTTATTGGTTTTTCATCAAATGTTTGTTAATAAACAATGTTTACTTTAGTCCTATCTATCTACCCGAAGTATCTCCCCGTACGTTATAAATCACACTGTATATACAAAATGTATTAATTTTAATATTTTGTTATAGGCTACAAATACATGTTTGATGATAAACTGGTAACTGTATGGTCTGCCCCAAACTATTGCTACCGATGTGGAAATATTGCCAGTATAATTGAATTCCAGACAATTGATAAGATGGAACCCAAACTTTTCCATGCAGTGCCTGATTCTGAAAGAGTTATACCAAGCCGTACTGTAACACCTTATTTTTTGTAGATTTTATCAATTTATTGCAAGACATTTTTCATTTAAACAGTAATGACAAAACTATTTGTACTAATTATTAAAGTATGAAACTGACCATACCGATTGTATTATTACTACTCTTTAAAGTTGTTATTTATAAGCAGGTAAATTTTTGATATTTTACTTAAACTTGGAGGATATTAGAATAGTAGTTTGTATACCAAGGCACTGAAGTTTAGTTTTTTATCACGAATGTGGATTTAGTTGCCGAGGCCCGTAGGGCCAAGGCAAATAAACCACATGAGGGATGAAAAGGAACTTCAGTGCCGAGGAGTACATTATGTTTTATTTGAAATCGAGAAATCGTGAAATTACAACATTTTAACCAACTTTTGTAGGTTATGTTCGGTCGATTGACGTTTATCTGTCGCCTCGCCACCTACAAAAAAGTCGTAAAACAATGGATTACTTCACTGCCGATTTCTCGTATTTTAATGACGATTTCGGCGTACTTCACTGCCGATTTCAAATAAAATGATTTTATTTCAAAAAATAAAACTCATTCTTCAATATAACCACCTTTAGCGTTGATTGTAGGTTTAAGCCTGTTGATGAAAGCATCGTACACTGCACGAATGTGAGACTGCCTAGAGCGTGTCCTAACTTTGGTGGTGTTTAGAGGACACCCTGATTGTAAAATATTCCAAATGAAGAAATATAGCAGATTGGCATCTTGTGAATATGCGGGTGACTGTTGCACTGAAATGAACCCCAAAACATTTTTCGAAGAAATTGTTTGCTTTTAAGACCTGGCCCTATAGTCTTGTTGGCTTCGATACCTGGTTATTAAAAACGAGTGGCGAGCGACCTTCAGCGTTCATGCCGGCCCAAACTGTGCAGAAGTTGGTGCTTGCTTTCTGATTGTGCTCCAGATTATCATTGGATTTCCCCCCTAACTAAATATGGTGATTTTGTTTGTTAACATATTGCTGAAGGATGAAAAATTTCCCATCCGAAAAGACAATGGCAAAGGCATCACTTGCCTGCAAAAGTTTCAATACCATGCTCTTTCCAGCCGACTTTTGTCTGCACCGGCGTTAAGACTTGCCCTTTTTGTATCTTGTAGGGCATAAGTTAAAGTTTATTTTTCACTATTTGGCGAACACTTTAGCTTGACATGTTCAGAGCTGCTGCCAATTTTCTTGCACTCTGGTTCTGATTTTGCTCAATTCAGGCCTTCACCATCCGCACCATTTCTTGGGAAGTTTCTGTTTGTTTTGGACTGCTATTATTGCGTTTTGCAATGCTACTAGTAACAATGTAACGATCGATGGTATGGTATGCAAATTTTTTTCACATTTAAATACTGCAGCTGGTGAATATAAGGCTGTATATAAGGAAATCGTACTGCTGCTTATGAACTGTGTGGTCAATATTTGTTTTTGTTTTCAACTTAGTATGAAATGCTTGCGATGGCTTGTGAGCAACACAGTGAACTGACAATTAAGCAAAACATGAGAACGATGTCATCGCATGGTTCAGAGTTGTTATTGAATGACGTTGGTAACAGGTGGTCGTCTCACTACACACATATTCATGTTTATGAGGAGACTGAAATATTTTAAGGTTAAACATGTTTTTAGGCTTCTGTTGTTTGTTGACAAGTGAAAACATGCTGTGATTTGCTTTATGGCAGTGACCTGGAACCTGATGTTAGTGAGGTATTGCTGAATTTGCAAAAAGTACGTAGGTATTACTATTTATCTTTTTTCATGTTTTTACATAAAAGCCTGAATTTGGAGATCACATTTTTATTATGACATTAATATCGACAGTAAAGAACATAAGCTGTAACAGGATACGACGACGACTTCTCTAGTTCTAAAAAGTAGAAATTATAAAATATATAAGTTCTTCCAGCAGTTATAACTGTTTAAGATACAATCAAACCAGTTATTTTTGAACTCCAAGAGGATCTAAAGGATGATCACATGAGGATCTAAAAGATGATCACACCAACCACATTTTGTTATAAAAGATGGCCATGAAAATTCTACTGGCATCAATAATCATAATACCTCCAGATGACCTCTGATAAATATGTGACATTATCTCAACATTTTTAAGTTAAAAATGAGATATTTGGAAATTAATTTTGCTTCTGTAAAGACATTTCCTTTTAATTCTTATAGAATATGATCCAGGAATAATTTGTAGTGTTGCTTTATTTCATGTAATGAGAACACTGCAAATAAATAATTTAAGATAAAAATATACAATCCTCGAAAAATTATTTAACAAAAAAGTATGTTAAGAAGAGCAATTAATAATCAAGACATTTGTTGAGATTATTAGTCACCTATCAGAGCTGGGCAGTAATTAATTACTTTATAATTAAATTACTAATTAAATTCCTTTTTGTTCATTTGCATTGGAATTAAATTACTTTTCAAAATGCGGTAATAGTAATTGGGAATTGCCATTTTTGTTAAAAAGTACTTGACAATTACTTTTTGAAGATAATTAATTACTACATTCAATTAATCAATTACTTTTGTGTAATGAAATTACTCTAAAGCATTGAAATTACTTTAGAAGTATTTGAATTACCCGTGAGAATTGAAATTACTCGCGGTATTTGAATTACTTTATGGTAATTCAATTACTCGATTACTGATGCCGACTGAATGCTAAATCACCAGAACGCAAAAAATACGATAAGGCCTTATTAAGTTACATATTAAGCACATCGGAATAGGGTATTCCTGGAACAATATTAGCCTAATTTATGATTTCCTCCGATGAGTCGAATAACAGCAACTTTTATGCAACAGTTGCATTATGTACGACGCGTGCACCAGCAAAGAGTGCTGCGTGTAGATTTGATATATAGTTTGTAATAGTGAAGTTTATATTTATTGTGTAAGACGCTAAAACTACATTTGCGGTAAGTACATTACAGATTACAATACCTACGGTAAACTTATAATTTAATATAGCTTCATTAGACGATATTGCTACATAATAATTATTTATTCATTCTAATTTGCTTGTTTTAAGCGATGTACTAGCATAGGGTTATCCTGCCATGCAAGTGTAACAGGCGTTAAGTCCAGAAAATTACGTTTTTGAGCGAGGAATTGAACTAAACGACCAAAATCCCATAACATTAAACACAAATAAAATGTACCTAATTGCAAAATTCCGTGCCTGGTTTACTCAAAAATTTTGTATGGGGTATGATACTAATACAATTTAAAAACGCCTCATAAGTTTACCGTATTATTGCATTGAACATTTTGTAAATTATCCATGGAATAGTGTTTATATAAATTCTTATAATTCCGCTCATCCCATCCAACATTAATTCTTTACGTTATACAGTGTGCTGCGTTGACGGACGAAACATACAAAACCCCCATGCTAATTACGATGCATTCAAATATTGGCTTATTTAATGATTTTTTAGATTACGATTACGAATCGACATGACACTAATGATAGTTGCAACGTGCAAGAAAGTTCTACTAAATACAATTGTATGACAATAATATCTATTGAAAGTAATTGAAAAAGCAATTACTATTTCATGTGAGTAATTGAAATCTCTGGTAATTCAATTACTTTATTGGGCGGTAATTGGTAATTAGTAATTAATTACTTTTTTAAAGTAATTTTCCCAGCTCTGTCTCCTATTAACACACAAGTTAGTTACAATATTTTTTACAATCGTATCTTATCAAATTGGAGAAAATCTAAGTCTTTGCATAGCGATTGTGAAAGTAGTCTTTTTTTTAAAGAAAAATCGTATTGAAAGTACCACTTTTTAACGCAAAATCGTGAAAAAGTATACTTTTTTAACTATTTTATGGAAATGTCAATTTGACAGTTATAAATCCCGAAGTTCATTTCAAATAAATTTCGAGTTACAACAGATCACTATGCAAAAAAACTACTTGTACAACGTTTTAAAAGTTCCTTTTTTTCATTCATTTGCTTGATAAACTCGGGCTTCACCCTTCTTAATCAAACTGCAAATTCATGAAAATAAGTATGACTTTCAAAACTAGTTGTACAGTAGTATATTACTCTACAAGTTGAGAAAAGTGATGTTTTTCTGGCGTGTTTGTTTGACTACGAGCGTCAGCGAGTATCTAAACGGCCATACGAGTTCAGAAAAACCACGTTTCTAAGTGTTGAGTATACTATTTTATCGCATTTCATAAGGAATGTAAAATATTTAATTTTTACATACAAGTGACACTAATTGTCAAAACAACCAAGATGAGCATAACTCATTCCTATGTACTAAAGCACAATAAGCAGCTCCAGTTGATGTTATGCGTTTGGCAGTACTGAAGCGTGTTGTTGGTGACACTAACACCCGTATGCATAGTCGTTCGCTAGCGACTCGCCGCAGTTTCGTTATGAATAGTATGTTGGCGGCACTGTACATGTATGTCAAATTCGAGGTTATCAGGTTAGGTTTTCCGTCAGTTTTGACAGAAACTGACACAAAATCTAACCTGCTAACCTCGAATTTGACATAGACGTACAGTGCCACCAACATGCTATTCATAACGAAACTCCGGCGAGCCGCTGGCGAACGACTATGCATACGGGTGTTAGTCTATGTCAAATTCGAGGTTAGCAGGGTAGGTTTTGCTTCAATCTATGTCAAAACTGACGCAAAACCTAACCTACTAACCTCGAATTTGACATACTCTTACAGTGTCACCAACAGCACACTTCAGTATTGCTAAATGTAAAACGAATCGCCGTTGCTAGGTATAAAAGTGTTTCTAATGATAAAAGTACCACATTTATTATCGATTTTGAATGAAGAAATGTAGTACATTTCCAAATGAAATGCGATAAATTATTATTTATTCCATGACAAACATTTGACACCATTACCTACTTATGCTAAAATAATTTATTAATAGTAAATCATTCATTAATAGGGGCCATTAATAAACGATTTTCTGTACATAATGAAACCTGTAAATAAATGATTAACTGAAAAGAAATTAAATAGACAATTCACTAAACTGTAGAGTTGCTCACTAATAAACACTTTAGTAACACCATTAATACCAGTCGTAATATGCATTGATATTGTGTAGATATTGATGAGGTAGAACGATAGTGTTGCTCCATTAGATAATCGGTTTACATGTTCCAAAATGTCGAAAATTCACCCCTACAACATAATGTTTATTACTGGTTACGATCTGAAATTGTAATAGTAAAAACTTTAATATAACATTTTTAACAGCAATAATGCCCTTTATTATCTCATCTAAAGTTATATGACTATTTAAAAAAATTCTAATTCATGACATACTCGATCTACTTGCCAAATAAACAATTTTACACTTATTCTAACTACCATTATTAAAGGTCAAATTAATATACAGGGCGGGCCACGAAAAGTAGTCTTTGCAACCCAAATAACCAATGTCATTACATTCTAGATAGCTATATTTCTTATAAAGCAAAAACGGGCCAAAACAGATCAGCCTAGGTGATATCCAACAAATTATAATGTATGACATTTTGAAAAATCGGTGTTTTCAAAATTAGTTATTGCAAAGGTAAAATCATGTTTACAAATAATAAAAAAAAGCAGATATGATAATAATATTTGGAAAAGCTCAGAAAAATGTAAGTGCTGCTTAAACTTTATACATTCAGCATTATCCTAATCGCAGAATACCGTATGATTATTTTTTCGTACCGATATCAACCAATCAGAAGGCCGGATTTAGTGAAGTTATCTTGTATCTATAATTTCGATAATACAAAAGCGATTATACTAGAGTAACTTCACTAGGCAACGCAATAAACTACTTTTGTCAACTTGTATGTTGTTTTCAAGAAGACAACACTCAGCTGGGCCAGTACAAACATATTGAGCTCTCAATAAAATATTTATTTGTTCCTGTTTTTGAAATTTACTCAAAAAATAATCAAAGCAAATACAATGCGTACTTCGAAAAATTTCGGGTTATAGATCTCACACTTGCTGCACAATAACAAAGCATTCCAATTTGACAGAATCCTCCCGCTCGGCAGTCGGAATATTAAAACTGTCAAATTGACACTGTTATTGACATATAACCTGATAATATCGAAGTACTTATAGTATTACTACTGAAAATATATTTAGACGCATGAAATTTTTGTTGAACGAATATGGTAGTTGTAGCAAACCTACCATGTCAAGAGCAAAACCTATTACAAAGTTAACAAAATTGCAGTTTTACAAAAGGTTGGTAAAAAGCTTCATGTTAGTCAGCGAACCTAAGTACGGATTTGGAGATTAGCAGATCTTCTATAAAAAAATTCTAAAGGAAATTCTTTCCATCCTTATCATCTGACTTTGGTTCAAGCCCCACATGACAATGATTAACTGCAAAGAATACAGTTTTGTTAGTTTCATCAAAACCAAATTAACGTACAACCAAACTTTATGTTATGTTCAGCGATGGATCAAAATTTTCAAATAACGGGGAGTAGCGAGGGAGGGTACACAAACACGAATATCCTCACTGGATACCTATAGCACGTTTTCTGCAAATATTTGGTGCGTTATACTGGGCGATCACATCATTGGGCCCTACCTTTTTAATGAAACTAACAGGTGAATGATATTTACAGTTTTTGTAAGATATACTCCTTGGATTACTAGAAGACGTTTCATTAAATGTTAGATGGCAAATCTGGTTCCAAAATGATGATGCCCCCAAGATGTAAGGAATTACTTAAATGATGTTAGAGAAAATTGGATTCGAAGAGGAGCCGTAACATCTTAGCCTCCATAAAGTCCAGATCTTACACCATTAGATTTTTACTTCCCTCGTCTGGAAGACGAAAGAAGTATTGTAATCACGAAAAAAATACCTTCCGAGATTACTTTAGATCGGGGCTGTCCAACTTCAGATAATGCGAGGGCCACAGTTATTTTCTAAATGATTGGCGGGCCGCACCTCAGCAAAATAAAATATTTGGAGGAATCGCTTATGTTATGCAACTCCTGGGTGACGCTAAAAATGCCGGACGAAATTCAGCTAATATGGATTACGTTAAAAAATTGAAATTGAAGTAATTCACTTACCCTGTAATACAGGCAATTGGCTAGGTCGGCTAGCAATTCTGTGTAAGTAAACTGTCTCAAGGACGCGGACTCATTTGCCCTGAATAAGTGCCCAATGCCCATAAACCGCATCAAAGCGAAGCTTCCACAAATAATATTTCAAAATAGCTGAAGCTAAGACCTAAAACTTGGAGCGCAATCACAGGAATTCTGCCGACATGGTGAAACTTTTTGCAAGAGAAAACAAAGCAAGCGGCCTGAAACAGCTGCTAAGTCTGTCGGTAAAGCAGATTACTACCTAGTTGCTAAAGCTGCGTTCGCACGGCGACCGCGTTCAAATAAATGAGCGGTTACATGGCCAAGAATTATGCACAAAATAAATTCTAATGTTAATTACGATTACGATAACTGGTAAACTTTTGCATCACACTGAATCTGAAATTTATTAGAAATTTTCAACTTGGATTTCGGTCCTGGGATTAGCGCTTTTATGTTACTGAATGCAGTCCTTGTATCTGTCCTCTCTGTTTAAATGGTGGTCGTACTACGATTATAAATGAAACGTAGGCTCGCCGGCGATAGATCAGACAGTCATTCCGGTAACCGCAACAACGAGTTAACGACACGAACTGTACCCGCATCCTCACTGTTGTTATTTGAAGCGGAAATGTTGACTCTAGTGTTTGCATTACTGAGTACAAGGTGGCCTAAACATATTCGTAGCCAATCAGCGGGCCACTGATTACGATTTGTCAGGTCATTTTGTATTTTAATTAGCCACCTAGGCTTTAGGGCAGCGTGCCCGTATGTTAAACCCTTTTAGTTACTTATTTGGCTTCATCGCCTAATTCCATAATAATGCTTTTGCACATATTTGGCCTCAAGCGCAGTATTTCTCGTCATCCAGGGCACCCCTTTGTTGGTACTTTGACAGTCGGGTGTTAACGCTCGCAGGATTTCCGAACCTTCTAGAATTTACGCTGTTGGTGTGACTGCGAGGCTTCGCGCTGTTTTTGTCACCGGAACTTATTTGTTTTATTGGGCGCATCTCCATTGGCTGTCGAGAGTCACGTGGTAACGCCGTTTTGGCTCACGCCACTGCGGGGGTTGTAACGCTGCTTGCTTGGGCAGTTCAGCTCACGCCGTTGATCAAGGAAGTCGCAGAGTGTGCCGTTTCGCGGCGTTCCCGCCATTGGCGGGGACGCCAGCCTTTTTCCCGTCTCGTGCTGCTTCAGCAAGTGTCTGATAAACTGTTTCGCCTTAAGCGAGAGTCGGAGTTCAACTCAGGCCATTGAACAAGGGAGGTGTGTGTGTGTCGTTAGCGGCAATCTTATTACGCCAAGGCGTAGGTGTGATGGAATTCCATGCCCGGTTCTACGTCGTCACGTAAGGGAGTGTTCCCTTTAGCTCGTTGTGCGAGGATTCCGTTGAGGTAGGACATCACTTGGGCTAGCTTTGCTGTCGTAGCGGCGTTTGTTGAAGCGCCAGCCTTTGTCGCCATTTTGGGCGCATCCAGACCATTCACACGTCGGCCGTTTTAGCGGCGAATGAATTGCCACAGGCAACCTGTTTCCCGCCAGCTGGACCACATGCCGATCTCTTGGGCCGTCACCAATAAAATTAAGGTATTTGTAACCATTGAATCATACTAACTTCTCGTGCGCGAGCTGTGCGCTTAATCATGTGAATAATTGCTGAACTCTTGGCATACATGCTGTAAGGCGGCAACGCCAGTTTGGTCGCGGTAAAATTGCATGTGCGCGAACTTGATGTGAAATCTTGTGCACCGTTAAAAACGTACCCTTCGCATCTTAAATTGTTGTCGCGAAGTGGCGTCGCTCGCTCATTTTTGATCTAATCACTTCCCTCACTTGGGCTTTGCTGTGCTTGCCCAAATTATCATGTGAGCATTTTTATGAACAAACGTTCCCTTTGTGGGACTCATATGTCAAACTGCTTTTGATTTTGTACAGTTATGGGTATTGTTTAGTAACAGTAGTGCGCCCATCAGCTGATGCTTATCTATAAGAATTAACGCAATGTTTGCGGCACGCTTTGCCGCCCCAATGTAAGAATCGAATAATAGACGCTTATCTAATTAAGAGACGCTTTATTCTTGGTCGCTTTGTGCATGTTCTGTTTCAGCGTGCGCCCATCATTGAGGAGATAAATGTACGGTGGAGCCAGTGAGATCAGAGCGTGCAGGTAAGCTTGGTGGTGACATTGTCGTGGCTGAAAAAGCCCCACTTCATGATCTAAGTATTTTTGCCATCACGAAATCGTTGTGTGAGTTTATAATTCACGAGTACCCCTATCGACGGAGTGTCTTGAATACTTCGCCCCCCGTCTAACCGCCCAGCCCCGGTTATTCGGGTTAAGACAGGCTTGGTGGCGCCCTCTTTATTTTACCGTTATTTACCGACCCTCTGGCCGTTACCCTTAGATAATCTCGTTAAGAACCCGCCCAACTCCACTGAAAGTCTAACCGGCCTATCTTGTTGCGGCTGGGTAGCGGCCTAGGAGAACTTTCGTCCCGATTTCGTCCATTACGGCAAGCGCCGGCCGTTTCGTTTATGTATGAGCCGGTGCGGTGTCGTAAAGTCAGTTTAAGACCGTAACAGATTTCAGAATCATTCTCAATTAAAAAGGCATCGCGGGTCGCAAAATATGATTTTGTAAAATTCCTCGCGGGCCGCAGAGTACAGCTATGCGGGCCTCATGCGGCCCGCGGGCCGCTAGTTGGACAGCCCTGCCCTATATGACAATGATTACCTACAAAGAATACAGTTTTGTTAGTTTCATCAAAACCAAATTAACGTACAACCAAACTTTATGTTATGTTCAGCGATGGATCAAAATTTTCAAATAACGGGGAGTAGAGGGGGAGGGTACACAAACACGAATATCCTCACTGGATACCTATAGCACGTTTTCTGTAAATGTTTGGTGCGTTATACTGGGCGATCACATCATTGGGCCCTACCTTTTTAATGAAACTAACAGGTGAATGATATTTACAGTTTTTGTAAGATATACTCCTTGGATTACTAGAAGACGTTTCATTAAATGTTAGATGGCAAATCTGGTTCCAAAATGATGATGCCCCCAAGATGTAAGGAATTACTTAAATGATGTTAGAGAAAATTGGATTTGAAGAGGATCCGTAACTTCTTAGCCTCCATAAAGTCCAGATCTTACACCATTAGATTTTTACTTCCCTCGTCTGGAAGACGAAAGAAGTATTGTAATCACAAAAAAATCACCTTCCGAGATTACTTTAGAATTTAGATCTTCACGTTTTGAGGTCCCTATATGACGAAAAAGAGGTTTTCTTAATTCCGCCTGTCTGTCTGTCTGTCTGTCTGTTGGCAGTATAGCTCAAAAACTATTTGTCGGAGAAAGACGATATTTTGCATATATATTATATATCTACCTCACATGAAACCGGTACAATTTCATAGAAATATATACAGGGTGAGCACCGTAAAAAAATTAAATTTTGTTTATTTTTGAGTTAATTTTGAAATAGAAGAAAGTAATAACTTTCACATAGATCAGGTTTTACACTTGTTGAAAATAAGACAACCGATACAGGATTATGTCACAAAAGAGTAAAAACGTTTCAACAATAACACCCTTCTGTTTAAGAGAGGCGCGCGCCGGACTTATTTTGAAGAGGCTCGGTAGCGTACTTGGCTTTATCGATGCAGATACGATCTCTATGCAGGGGTGCGGTTACGATCGCTCTGCAGATGCGGCGGGTGCAAACCTCAGCGGGATACATTTTTTTATTTGAAAATGTATTTCATTTATTAGAAACCTGAAGATATTCTTACTTCTAACTTAATTTGATTTTTAAAATTATTTAATGTCACAATGTCGACGAAGGAAGTTCTGGGTAAAGCCTTTCACAGATTTTTTTCTATGGGATACTGTTAAGGAAAAGATTGACGAATAAATATAGTTAAAATGGTTGGCTTCCGTTTTTACCGAAAGTGCTATTAACTTTATTTTTTTAAACAGATTACCCTATATATTTTGTTTTTTGGAATTTACGAGTCAAGTTAATATAATGATCTTCCCAAATTTTCATTTTTGAAATAAAAATATTAATTTTTGTTTTACCATAGAAGGCCATGACTGGGGAAAATCTGTTCCAGTTGACTCTAGTAACTCATAATAATAGCTATTTTATCAATTAGATCAATAACAAACCCTTAATGAAAGAATAAAATTTACTAAACATATTTTATAAGAAATAGTCACTTTTTCTAAATAGCACAGTATAATAGGGCCATCTTGCCATTAGATAGCAAATTTAATTACCAATCTAACGATATGCATCATGCACTACTTTATTTTTATCTAAACTGAAAAATATTAATAATTTTTTTAAATATTTTTGTGTAATACCTAAGTTTGGCAACACTGTTATATGGAATTCCAAAAAACATAACATCCATTTGAAAAATCAAAGTTAGTGTCAATTTCGATGAAATCAGAAGTCCGCCATTTTGATTACGTATGTCTCCCAATCTGAAATTATGTTTAATATCCTTCTAACAAATTTAATTCAAATCCGTTTATAAGTAGATGAGATAGAAGCATGGCCCTGGTCTCAATGTCACCCGGTATAGGAAAAGTTGTAGTTTTGCTCCACTAACAACTGTACCGGGAAAAATTATCTTCAGCCTGGGCAAATGGGTCAGTTTTGAATTTTTTTCATATTTACAATTACATAAATTCGTCATCTAAACTGTGGGAAGGGCTTAAAAGCTATAATTAAGCCAATGTAACACCATACAAAAATTCATAAGAAAATAATAATATCTTCAGTCTGTCAGTCTGCCTAAACTTTCACAATTTTTGTACTAAGTTTGATATTATTGCCAGGGCCCCCGCAAGGGTTATAGTCGCCCGCGTGCGGGAAATATTTTGGCGCCCTTTGAATATATGTAGTACTTTTAGTATAATAGTAATTTACGATACAAGTGCGTAAAGCTACTCTTTAAGCACGAGTGGGGTAGAGTTAAAACGCGAGGGAGCGAGCGTTTTAAGCCCCGCGAGTGACTAAAGATGCTTTACGCATGTGTATCGTACAATATTTTATCTACGATAGAATCTAGAAAACACGGTAATATAAAAAAAAATTAATGTAAATTAGGATTACCAGCAACCAGTCGTAATTTTGCGTGTTTTAAAATTTTTAGAACACGTTGCTACTCACAACGTGCCTAATGAAATCTTTTAAATACGTTACTGCTGATGCCGTAAACTAATGGAAACATGTTATTAAACAGTCGTTTTACAAACTTAAAACTGCCAACTAAAAGGAAATTCTACACACTGTCGTAGATAAATAATATTTTGAAGCATAAGAACTTTGATCTGTTACATATGTTTTTTTTTAAATTTCCTGGTTTGCTGTAATATTCTTGTAGTTGTTTAAACATTTGAACGAAATTCGAAAACACATTTTATTTTAATTTTGTAATGAAACAAAAGAGATTTCAAAAACTAAAATTTTATTCTTCTTTAAATTTGTTACAAAGGAAAAACAAACTAAACAATAAACAAATAAAACATTCAATCATCCAAAAATTAAATTGGTTTTTTTCTGGATTGGGCTGCTGCAAATTCTTTCATAATATTGTCAAAATCAATTTTATCGAGGATCCCTTGCTCTATAGCTAAGATTGCCAAACCAGATAATCTTTTTTATTATACCGGCATCAGAATTGCCGTTTAAAGCACGCCTGAGCGTGTGAAAACAGGCGATTAAAGCTCGCCGAGCTTTAAAGATTGTCAAGGAAACGACTGAATGCAACAACGGACGTGGACGGGACAAAAACGTAAACAATTCTCGTAACTATAGTAGCAATATTATTATGTCCTCTTGATTTATCACGACAAAAATTATTTCTAAGTTTTTAGTGCGTAATTTATTTCCAGTATTGCAGGTATAATAAAAAATAGCGTAAAGTATTCGTGGATAACTGGTCTTTAAAACACTTGCTCTATTTCGAGAAGAAAATTATGACAACATCTCAAAAGGTATCCATAAGGGAATCCGGTTTAAAGGAAACCACCATCAATCCGACAAGCGTAATAGAATCCAAACAAAGTGCAAGAAAATACAAAACAGGTAAGATCCAACAATTATAAACCAAGTTCGCCAACTAGGAAAATGGCTATGACGAAAGGATATTACGGAAGTGTAAAGCATAATGATCCCGAAATGTCGGAAGGACACTACCCCAAAATATATCACAGACCAAACAGATATGTATGGTCCACGAAACCCATAAGCACATTAACACCGAATCAATAATATATCCGATCCTATAAGTCCAAAGATGGAGGAAAAAAGAAAACTTCCAAAACGGAAACACACAGGAATCCAGGCACACTAAACCTCCAAAACACGCAGACTAAAGAAATCGAAATAATCCACATGTTCAACTCACCGAAACATACTCCAAAACTATTAAAGCAAGACCCCAACATATTAACCGCACTAATAACATGATCAATTAAACAACTAGACAGAAGGAAAAAGAAAAAATATCAAACAAGCGTTCCATGAGAACTTTGTTTAAATTTGAAAACGAGGGGAAAGATTAATTTTAAACATTGCTACACGTGAACGTAATCAAATTGCAACCATGGAGTAAGAGGAAAGTACACCGATCACCATGCTGGCCGCTTGTCAACACCTGCGTTGATATTTGCGGCTCTTTAGTAGTACCGTATTCTGCCACTCGCGGTGCAAATTTTCCACGGTGGGTCAGTTGGCGGCATGGTAGGGGTTAGTTTACTTTTTCATTTGCCCCAGCGGTCGTATACCACGATCAAGTGACGGATCGAGGACCCGGAGTGGAACACCAGCGCTGCGAGTGGTAGATACTGTACTACTAAAGAGCCGTAAATATCATGCCAGGTTCTGTAGCATGGCGATCAGTCTCCTTCCCCCTTACTCCCTGATTGCAACAAACTATAACGGTAATTAAACTCAAAAAGGATTCTAACAAATCATATTCATCGGTGAGAAGTCCACGATAGCGTAGAGCAATGCCAGAATTCTCATCACATGAGACACCACGAATCTTAATTTGATAAACTAACTCATCTGTTAAAAATCGAACTATATCCATGATTGCCAAAACGAGAATTATTTAACGAGGATAAACAACTGTTTATCTACAGAGCTTCCAACTACGAGACTCAGCAATGCTTCCAAAAACTCAGCTGCTAAACTAGTAATACAAACTAGCAGCTCATACTCTAATGACTCCAAGGTCGGCTCTAAAATCTTCGAAACGCGAGTATCTAATTACAATAAAACCAAGAACGGGGACAAACGCACCTACCTTCAGCTTGTAGCTACAAGACACGATATTGCAACGCCAGACGAATCCAGAATCAAATGTGATGGTTAAATACGACCCAGATGTCTTCGTTAAATCCACGGCAGCGCGAGTGAGCAACGACAATATTCTTGCCCTTCTAAGTCACTATCTAAAAGGCCAAATTAGGGCAAAAGGCTTACTAACGAACTAAATGCGTGCGAGCAAGCCGGGAGACGACGGCTGAAGAACACATCGCTGTAGGTTTGCGGAAAGATTTGAAAACTGGAACTAGATTAAAATGACGGTAAAATTAATGGGCCATTGCCTTGAGTCGCTAGTTCCGCAAAACTACCAAGGACACACCAAGAGGAGGCATGTTGAGTTTCACTCGTGCCATTCCCATCTAACCAACCTTCAGGGAGGGCTTACTTAAGCCTTAAACTTCTGCTATAGCTTTCAGCAGTAGTGAGTCTTTAGCGTTTTAGTAAAGACGTGTTTACTTGGTTTCTGTAATGTGTAATAGTGTATTGGGTTTGTTGTGTTATCATCAAATATGATGTCAGTGTGTGATACTTCAGAGAAGCTGGGTTCTTGTCCTTATTCTCTTATGTTTGTCTGCGCCATTCGGGATTATAATATCTAACATCACAGCGTATATAGTTTATTTCAAAATTACATAACTTAGGACAGGCCATGATATCAATTTGGTTGACACAAATGCCAATTTAGTTAACACTGCACAATGCCAAAGTGTTTTGAAGCACTACAAAGTCTAGAACCGCAGTTACTAAGAAACGAGTTACGTCATTTTAACAATAGCGACTTCTAGTTTTTAAGTATTGCAAAATCTGTTTGTTCTACACTGTTAAAAATAGACGTAATCATGGCCAGTTACATTGTATGGAACAGATCCCCTATTGTCTAAAAATGCAACCTTGAAGCTACAAGGAAGCTATTGTTTAAAATGCTGACTTTGTAACCTTGAATGCACGCGCATCCTGTCACGTGTGAATCCTCGGACGATAAGCTTATCTTAGTTGATTAGAAATGCTATATAAGCTAGTGGGTGATATTTTATCTTCAGCTCTTAGAATACTAGTGTTCAAGCTCTCAGCTTTTTAGAATACATGTTAGATGTAAGAAATTGTCTGAATGTGTCTTTGAGCTCCAAAGTGTGGCATTGTTGTTGTAAAATAAAAGTGTTTTTTAAAAAGTCGTTTTTACGGCCTTTTTAGTTAACTGGCCTGCTATATGTTATATAATTTTGAAATGGACTAGGTAATATTGCTTGCACTCATCCCCTTGTTCCTGCTACCCGCAATGTAATTATCACCAGTTCTAGTTTTAGACATATTTGATGATAACACAATAATACACTATTATATTTTTAAATTTTTTCTGTTGTTAAAGTGCCTTAATAGTATTTCTTAAGACTTACCCACAGTTTGTATGACGTAGTTGAGCAATTCTAAAAATATTTCTTTCATCCAACACATCCAATTTCAATTGAATTACATAGACCATACAACACACGTGTCTATAAGTACCTTAGCTCACTCCCAATTAATTTGTCACGTTGACTTTTCACAGTTGTTTATACCTACATAATATATTTTTCGTAATATTATACCATTATTCTATTTTAACTAAACTAAACAAACACATGAAAAGTCATTTATAACAGTCGGGTGTCTTTAAGGATCATAACGGCCACCGGCCGTGAAGCACCACGTGATCTTTAAATGATTTTTTTTTAAATTTATTTAATACAATGCGCATCAACCTCGAGAGTTATTAGCGCTTTAAATTATATTTAACAATTTATGCTTAAAATATATAA
The DNA here is from genome assembly GCA_940337035.1 of Agriotes lineatus. Lineage (NCBI taxonomy): Eukaryota > Metazoa > Arthropoda > Insecta > Coleoptera > Elateridae > Agriotes > Agriotes lineatus. Next base: position 182,989,789 of record OW679194.1, on the reverse strand, counting down.
CTTTGTATTACGAAAAATGTTGAATGATACACCGCCAATGATCAATTAACGGACTTGGTTGATCATGATTCTCGGCCATCGCCTCGTGTTACAAAATTCAACCGCGTCTGTTATTTGCTATACAATATGGACATTAAGTAACGCAAAAATTCGGTAATTCCATTAATGTTTATTTTCAGAAAAAATCGCAAAGGGGTGTAGCGATTTAAATTGCAGCGCATATGTTAAGTCATTTTCAGATTTTTAAATCATTTGTTTTAAATGTTATGACGTCTTCAATATTTTTTTTAAATGACAACCCTGAAGTTAAAAGTAATCGCTATTGGGTTTTTTGTTTCAAACCCAGGTAACTAGAATTACTCTTTTTTCTTTCTTTTTTTCCTTTTCAAAGCTCTCCTATCGTTCCCCTCTGGAACCGCTTTGGCATTACTCGGGGGGTGCGGACGTCACTTACACTAAATTTTTTATCCGCAAACGTCACAAAAGTGACAACTTATGTGTCTTTATCGGCAAGGTAAAAGTGTCACTTTATCTGCCTAAGCAGATAAAATAGCGACTTTTACGTACTTTATCTTCCTAAGCACATAAAATCGTTGCTCTCTTTCTTTCTTTCTATGTTTGTTCGCTATCTTCTCCGAAGATACTGGACCGGTTAAATTGTATGATGGCTTAAAATTTTGCTTATTTTTAGACTTAGATCGTAGGCCGGTTTTTATTTTCAAAAAGAGTACGAAAAAGTTTTAATTTAAATAAACCTTTAAGCAGCGGCTCGGAGCATCTGTCGCCGTGGGTTATGGTGTGACAGCTGCTGTGGCCGTGTGCTGTTAGCTCGGGTGATTCAGTATGTTCATATATCATTACAGTAGCGCGTTATTTGAACAACGCTCGCCTGTCACGCGGGTGGCCTGGATCGATTCCCGGCCGATGCATCCTCTTTTTTTTAAATTTATATTAATGAAATTTACCTGAATACGTTTGCGGATAAAATGGTATATGTTATTCGGAGTAAAAGTGACTTTATGTGGCTTAGCTGAATTATTTGCCTCACTAACGTTCGGCTAAATAAACTTCAGCTTCGCCACATAAAGTATCACTTTTACTCCTAATAACATAATCTACTATTGTTTTAAATCCAGGTAATTAGAATTACTTTATTAATTTCATTCATCTTTACTATAGGAACTTTAAGGTCGCTTTTTTGAAATTTTTCTAATGCAACCTATTTAAAATTTTATACCGTTGAAAACAGAGTAAAACTGTTACTTGCTAATAAATAAAAAAACGGAGGTTGTCATTTAAAAAATATGTTGATGATAATATTTAAAACAAATGTATAAAAATCTGAAAATGACTTTAATATACTCGCTGCAATTTGAATGGCTACACCCCTTTTTTCCAGAAAGCGAAGATTAACGAATTTATGCTTAATTTCCACACTGCGTATCGGGCTAACGACGTTAATAAGTATTTTGGTATCTATCGAGTTGTTGGATAACATTTTGTATAGCATGCGTATGTTATTACAAATAATCTACATGAGAAAAGTTGAGCCCTCGATGTTGTCAGGCCGAGTGGGGTCTTTTCTCGAGTGATTTATTTACAAAAATAAACTGCATCGTTCCAAATACAATTATAAAATCAAAACCAAAATTACACCGATAATGGAAAATCGCAATTTTTTTTTACTGAGCTCGCTAATGAGATTTTGCGGCAGGTAAAATTCAAAGCCCCCTGCACAACATGAAAGAGGTTTTTCATTGTAACATGTTCCTGATTTGTTTGATGAAAAGTGTAAATAATGTTCCTTGAAACGGCAGTATTCGCTTCGTTCAAGTCTGTTTTCTGACTTTTACTTTTTGGCTTTTTTTTTGGAGAGGAAAATAGTCCAGCTTCTGTTCTTGTAAAATCTTCTATAAAATTGCGTTTTTCTTCAAACGGCAGTAAAATGTGACATTATACTTCTTGATTGATGATGCTAAACTGTCACTTCGTTGCCATGGCAGCTTTATCTGCCGCTGACGAGATCAAGTAATTTTCTTCGAATTTTGTTCACAAAGTTGTAAATATTTTGTTATAAAAACGTTTGAAGAAAAAATACTGTATGTTATTCGGAGCAAAAGTGTCTTTAACGGCTCTGCTGTACTTGTGTCTCGCAAGTTCGGCAGATAAACCGTCCAGCCACGCCACATAAAGTATAACTTTTGCTCCTAATAACAGTACGGAACTCAAAGAAACTCCGGCAAGAGAGGCTAGTATTTATTTAAACTTGGTGTTCCATGTTCCATGCATTTCCTAGCACTTTCACGGTTTTGTCGCGCATTGGAAACAATTAATAGTAATATATTATGTTATTAGGAGCAAAAGTTATACTTCATGTGGCGTGGCTGGACGGTTTATCTGCCGAACTTACGAGGTAGATAAGTACAGCAGAGCCAAATAAAGATACTTTTGCTCCGAATAACATACAGTATTTTTTCTTCAAACGTTAAACAACGTTGTGAACAAAATTCGAAGAAAATTACTTTATCTCGTCAGCGGAGATAATAACTTTATCTGCCGCTGATCAGTGTTTAGATGCCATGGCAATGAAATGACAATTTAGCATCATCAATCAAGCAGTATAATGTCACATTTTATTGACGTTTGAAGAAAAACATATTTTCCGCCAATCGTACTAGAATTGACTCATTATTGATAAAATTTTGTTGAGCAAAGTCAAATATTCCATTGCATCAGCCGTTGCTAGGCAATTTACAATAAAACTGTACAGGGATAATATGCCCGTCCCAAGCCTGGAATTTACTCGTATTCATGGCAACTCGATCTTTTTTAAACACTATAGGCCATGGAATTTCATTGTATGGTAAATTTAAAAAGACACGTTTTTCTATTTTTTTGGATTACCCGTATCGATCGGCGGAAAAATAGTATGTGTATCTTGGACAAAAAGCAACATTCCCAGACTCCTGTGTTGTTAGGCTCGGCATTAGCCTCGCCCAACAATATTCACAGTTGTCGGAGAATGTTACGCTTTTCGTCCTAGATACACAATGTACTATTTTGTCCTACTGCATCGAAAAGCTATCAATTTCAAACTCCCAGCAATAGCCATAGCAACAAAAACTAACAACCATTTCCATTGGACGAAATCAAAACAGACACTCCTATTTTGCGGTATGATTACGACCTCCTCGACTTTTTCTGACTTCCTCGATTAAACTGTCATTTTATAATTAGAAAAAGGCCTCCAAAGCAGTAGAATAAAAATGATGTATGTAACGCGCACAAAAGCGGACTTTTAGACTCGCCTTATTTATGTGCTTCGCTCGCTACGCTCGCTTGTCCATAAACTGCGGCTCGTCCAAAAAAGTCCTTAATTTTGTCCTTGTAACATAAATAGCTATTAACACTATGTCCTTGGTTTTGATATACAAACCACGACCACTTTCTACACTTTTATTATTTACAGGCATTATTCTTATTATTATGAGATGATGACTAAAAATAAAACTTTTAAACACTGAAAAGCGATTAAGGGACGAAGTGATTCAAAGAAATGATCGATGCTCACTGCACGAGTAATACACGTAAAGTGCGCAATTGCAATCGTATGCCTTGCCATTGTTATTAAGACGCTGGTTAGAAGCAACTGCCTTACTTTTCCTACTTCCACAACCGTGGTTTTGGTACCCAATTTTTAAAGCGACTAGGTGGGCAGGCCGCCAATTGCCAGATGTGGGAATTGAACCCCGTACCGTAGCACCGCAATCGAGCTCCCTCACTGCTCGGCCACGCTTAAACTTTAAACTTTAAAAGTAGGTGTGTTTATTTCGCTTTTTCACCTGTCAATTTGATGCCAAACTGAATTTTTTATTACTAGTTGCGGACTATTTCATTTTATAACTAGTTACGTAAAGTATGACGTTTCGAAACTTTGAAAACTTTGAAAAGTGACACTTTACACTTACTGCAAGAAGTGGAAGACCTGCAACGGCATAGAACTCTGAACTTATGTTCTACCCGGAGAAGTTAGCAATGGAAGATAGACGAATTACTGTTAAAACGGTAGCCAAGACTGTAAAGATTGACGACAAATCGGTTAGATCGCTATTTCATGACGTTTTGCTTACGAATAAGGTTTCAGCTCGATGGGTGCCTAGAATGTTGACACCCTTGCACAAACAGGATCGACTGAACATTAATGAGCTTTAGGCCCGTGCCGATATAGATTCGGACAACGTTTTTGGCAGAATCATCAGTATGGACGAAAGTTGCGTCCATCACTATGACCCTGTAACTAAACAAGCCAGCACAGAGTGGAGGCATTCTCGCGACTATTTTAACAATGTATATTGAACAAGTTGTGGAACCAAATCTAGATCAAACACTGTAAACGACCGCGAAAAGGAGTGCTTCTACAGCACGACAATGCGTCATCGCACCTTGCGTTCAGCGATATCATAAGCGGCTAAATTAGGATTTGAAGTTCATCTCTAGATCTCGCATCCTCATATTTCTTTCTGTTCGGGAAATTGAAAACTTACCTTCGTGGAACGCATTTCAAGGACGATAAAAGCTCAAAAATTGAGGTGACGTCATGATTAGAAGGTAAAACTGCTAACAGTTCTATAAGAAGGGGATTATGAAGCTGAAACATCGATAAGCCAAGTGTCTCAATTTAGCAGGCACTACATAGAGAAGACCTAAGATGTGCCTAGAACGGCAGAACTAACGCACTAGTAGTTCTTCAACACGGAATGTTTTCCCTCTCCCTCATATATTCTATAATATGCTAGGTATATAAAATCGCCAATTTCAATATTTTCTCACCTCTACCACAGCGCTGTGCACATCTAAGTCTGGCTTCGTTGAAATAGGTCATAAAATTGTCACCACAAACTGGATTGTACTGCCAAGTTGTTAGACAAGCATCCTCACATGGACTTTGAGTAGTTTCCATACCAGGGACATCAGGTGTAATTGTGTTAGGTCCAGGATTTTGCTGAGATTGGGGCTGCCCTTTATTAAGAATTTTGAAGTAAGTAATTATTTTCATTAGAATTACGAATTTTCTAAATTACTTGAATTATTTCTTGTAATTTTATTCCAGGAAAAACCACCATTATTATTATTTCCATTTTGAAGTTCATCTGGAAATCGAATTCGGTCATCAATCTCTATAAAACTGTTTGAAGATTCCTGTGCTTGACGATTACTACGAAGCAGTTTTGATAGGTTTTCAGTCTTTATTGGGAAATCTGGATTGCTCTTTGGAAGAACATAAGATAATAAACACCTTTGAAGAGTTGCAAGTTCTGCAATTTAAAAAAAAAACACAATAATTATAGTTACATTTTAGAAACACGTAAGCACAACTGAGCTTCCAGCGTCTCAATTTAACTCTTAACCGGTCACACACCGTCTGTGAAACAATAATGTGGTAAAGGTTCAAGGTAATTTCAATTTTCCCAACTGGGGGCGGGCTGCTAGGGACCTTGCGTCCCTCTTCAGCCAAGAACGGGGGTTATAGGATGGGTGAGCGAAAGGAGGGGTGGAGAAATACTGTCCCAATATTTGTCTCAGAGAAAATATTCTGTTGACTTAGAAAAACCACCTAAAAACCTAAATTAGAGCAGACGGTCGTGGGAATCGAACCCACGACCTTTCGAATGCTAAGTAGACGTGCTATGTGAGACAATGAGACTGTTCCGTTTATAAATGTTCCAGTAATTCCGATACTAGCCCCCTCCCATATCTGTCTTTGCACCTAATCTTCATAGTGATAAACCCCTACTTCCCACCGTATTTGCAGAAAATTCGCATTGTTTGCAGTTGAGATAACAAACATAACTAGTTCGATGCAGTGTGCAGACGTTATATTTTTTTGAGAAGCATCCATCGGCATAGCGAGTTTTTGTATTTTTATGTTTTTTTTTTCATAAATAATAACTTCTTTGTTTTATATTCCAACAAAATATGTCGAACTGTTGACATTCGTTTCAAATAATTACGTGCAATTACGCAAATTTTCGTATCTGCTACATTCAAATTTCGTTTTGTTGTATTTTTTAATGTATCACTGAGAAATAATAAATATTGAAGTTTAGTTTCTTAGAATTTCGTTTTCCACTGCAGCCTTACTGGCTGGTTAAGGGTTAAAAAGTATATGAACATTCACATGTTATACAATTTTATAAAACTACCCTTTCAATTGTAAATATTTTTTATTAAAAAATTGTATACATTTGTTAGAAAAATACAATTGATAGTAATGAAATGGATAAAAATATCAATAGATTACAGTGAATTAAAAGGGTAAGTACAAGATAATTGCAAAAAGTTTTAGTATACCCAAGTGATACACGTAAAAATGCTTTGATGGTGATTGCACACTTGTTCGTCGTCCTTGGTATACCGCCGTGTGAAACATTTATTTATTTATTTCGCACTCAGCCAACAGCCGTTAGGCCAATTATAGGCGTCGCTGTGCATTTATGGGGACTTCCAACCCCACTAACGACAGTCATGATGTTGTTATGACCGCTGGGACCAACTATTTCCGTGACAGCCGTATCACGAGGCGCCGAGAGACACAGCCGTGGAACTCCCATCCAAGTTCTGACCAGAGAGAGCGTTGCTTAACTTTGCTGATCGAACGTGGACGCTTGTTCAAGCTACACCACGCGGGACCTATTATTGTTTCAATGGATATAACTAATAAAGTAATGAATGTAAACATACCGTGCTACTATAATTAGTAATTATATACATGATAATGCCGATTAAACTAAAACTGTTACACCTATTGTCATAGTTCTAAACAACTATGACAGGCTTTTTTATGATTTTATGCCTACGACTGCACTCATTAATAATCAAAATTATAATTGTCTTCTATAATATATTTTCAAGTGTGTCCAGTTTCTGAGATCTAGCATTTTGATTGTTTTTACTTCCTTTTACTATAAAGGAAGTATTGGATTCACCCCAAAAATTCGAAATTGAGTTTTCATGGTTTTGTTCATTGGTCTGTCTGTATGTGTCTGTGTGTCTGTGAACAGAATATCTTAAACGAAAAGAGGTATGGCGTTGAAACTTCGTATATAAGTTTTGTGTACTATCTAGATGCGACAGCAAGCTTTTGAAGAAAATAGCTTAACCGGAAGTATGGTGTTTACTCTTATGATTTTTCAGTTTTTTTCGATTTTTCAAAAACGGCTTTAACGATTTTTTTCAAACTTTACATTTTTGTTACATTTTTAATGTGTGTTGATGTAAGATAGGTGATTTTCCAGTTGAATAACTCTAAAATGGGTTTCTTTTTTTTTTCCTATTTTTTTATTAACTCCTATTTTAAATAGAACACCCGGTATATTATTACATTTTTGAATTCAGCTTAAAATTTTAGAGAAAATCGTACGACACTCATTAATGACCAATAGAAAAATTAGTTCACGAGCTGTAACCAAGACAATAAAAAGATTTCTTGGAAATTTTTTGTAGGTAGACCAACTTAACTGTGAGGGTTTGTGGCGTTACGATTTTCTTACCGAATCTGCATTCGAGCATTAATTCATATCCGGAAATTATTTTCGTGCATTCCAACAACGTCCTAATTTGCCCTCGCGTCCCGCTCGGGCAAATTAATACGACGTTGTTGGAACGCACTCATAAAAATTTCCGGAAAGAATTAATGCTCTTATGAGATTATATGTGAAAATCGTACGACACTCATTAATGACCAATAGAAAAATTAGTTCACCAGCCGTATCCAAGACAACAACAAAATTTCTTGGAAATTTTTTGTAGGTACACATTACTTCCTTTTAGGGTTTGTGTCGTTACGATTTTCTTACCGAATCTGCATTCGAGCATTAATTCATATCCGGAAATTATTTTTCGTGCATTCAACAACGTCCTAATTTGCCCTCGCGTCCCGCTCAGGCAAATTAATACGACGTTGTTGGAACGTACTCAAAAAAATTTCCGGAAAGAATTAATGCTCTTATGAGATTACATGTGAAAATTTGTCTCTTGAACTAACGCTCTATTTTGTACCGTTTTTGTAAAATTTGTAATTTTTGAAAATTTTTGACAAATGCTTAAAAATTTAAAATAAAATTTTTGGCTAATTATAAGATCACTGTAAGAGGAAGTTGTGTGCGTGTATCACACCAGATTTTTTTATAACGTATGCATCGCCTAACGTTATTTTTCTGATTGTTCTCTTCATACATTTAGCATTTCTTTGTTTTAAATTAAAACCCATGCTTTACACAACAGTTATTGTGAAGAATTATTCGAATTGGCGAAGAATGCTACCCCCTTTTTAAAAAACGCCTACGCCTATGGAGGAAAAATGTACACAAAAAGCAAGTTCAATAACTTATCGATTCCTCATATTTTTATATTTATAGTGGAAACACCTGCATATAATTATTGTAGTTTTTATAAATAATATCGTAATAGAATTAGCATTTTAGTGGTAACTACAAAAATAGCGCAATGATTATGAAGGTTAGGTCAGTTCTTACATTAAATTATTGTCTACTCATTAACGGTGTGGTTATATCTAACGAACTTCTTAGTTAACTATATTAAAAATAACGTACCTAAAATAGATAGCAATAATATGGCATTGCGTTTACGTACACTCATCTTTTCAGCAATTACTTTCGTAATAAACAATTAAGGGGCACTGTTGTTATAAACTCTGCAGAAAGTGAGTTATAACTGGATTTCAATCACAGATAAATCATTACTGGGAATACCAAAGTTTTGGAACACTTGTAATTTAAATTTTATTACGTAGTCTTGGTACACTCCTATCCGTGTCCTTGTGATGTGACCTGCGTTACAAATATGAGTAAGAATTGTGTATTTTTATGCGCTTATTAGCTCAAGCTTAGCAATTCTCATTACACTATCATATACGAGTATCAAACCACTTCCCATGCTAGTGCTCTGGAAAACTGTTTTGTAAAAAATGCAAGGTAAGAATTTATAATTACTCTTTACTTAATTAGAATAATCCTCCATTAGCTAACAACGCATTTGTTATGAAATAATTTAATATTTTACGTCTCTCATTCAATATGTTATTGGGCGGCTGCGTGCAATATTTCGCTGGGGGACAGAGATATCCATCCATATATATAATAGGCTTGTCTGGGACGCTGTTCTGTGTGTCCGGGACGCTGTTTCAGCAGCCAAACCGTAAGAGATAGAGAAAAAAGTTATGAAAGTTATATGTTTGGAATGGTCATGTCAGGTCAGGAACCGAATTTCAGTCACGTGACACTTCCGGTTTTCGAGAGATCACGTGATTTCCGTCCGTCCGGGACGCTGGTCCGTCCGGGACGCTGGTCCGTCCGGGACGCTGGTCCGTCCGGGACGCTGGTCCGTCCGGGACGCTGTTTCAGCAGCCAAACCGTAAGAGATAGAGAAAAAAGTTATTTAAGTTATATGTTTGGAATGGTCATGTCAGGTCAGGAACCGAATTTCAGTCACGTGACACTTCCGGTTTTCGAGAAATCACGTGATTTCCGTCCGTCTGGGACGCTGGTCCGTCCGGGACGCTGTTTCAGCAGCCACACCGTAAGAGATGGAGAAAAAAGTTATTAAAGTTATATGTTTGGAATGGTCATGTCAGGTCAGGAACCGAATTTCAATCACGTGATTTAAAAAAATATTGTTGTATTTATTTAATATGCGTTCTATTTGAAAAACGGTCTTTTTTGTTTTATTAAATGAGACATTTGTCTCACTGGTTGCTAGTTGGACTATAATAGCAAACGGTTTCATGAAGCAAATTACGAGGGGAGTTTTTTATGTAATCTATCTAGCTATGAAAACAATATGCTATCGAGACATCTTTCTTAGGTCAAGTTTCTGTGACATTTATAGCGTCATCTTCAAGTTTAGTTCCAATCGCTTACCATTTTGCTATTTTTATGTCAATTTAAATAAGTGTACAGGAGTGATTTGAAACTTGAACACAGAAGCGTAATAAAATTTCTATCAACAAAGTTGAAGATTTGGTGTTGACTGACCTCCGAGTAAAAGTTTCAGTCATTGCTAGAGAAATGGGAATATCAGAAACGAGCGTTTTTAAAATTCTACACGAAGATTTGGAAATGAGAAAAGTGTCGTCCCGATTGATTCCCAAGATGCTCAGTCCTGAACAAAAACTTTGCAGACGACAAATTTTGCGAGAAGAATTTGACTGCTTTATCCCAAGATGAAAACTTCTATAGAATTATAACTGGGGATGAGAGGTACACCACTGGGACCCCCCACGAAACGAGTCCATGAAATGGATTCATAAGGGCTCTCCTCCACCCAAGAAGGCAAAGGCGCAATTTTCTGCGGGAAAAGTGATGGACACAGTTTTCTGGGACGCGTGAAATAATTTTTTAGCTTCGCTTAATTGTTTCGCTAGTTACCAATTTATTTCAGGCCTAACCTGTATATTTTTATTTGAATTATAATCCTTTGCATTTCTAATTATTAAATTTTTACAAAGCAGCGCATTTTGTACCTGGATCGAGTTCCTTTCGTTCGCGCGATGCTCTTTTGACCCGCGTTGTCTGTTATCGCAGGCCGTTATAATGCGAGCTTTCCTTTGGAAACAAATTTTTCGTCCGAGGCACTTATTCTTTTCACCTCGGCCATCGTGTTTGGCGCTGAGGGTCGTTTTTATAAGTCAAATTACGTGCGCTCAACCAATTTTTCTAAGCATTGTATTTCCAAGGGCTGATTATAATCAGGTACGATGGCGGTTTTCTGTTTTGCTATTCCCATATTAATTGCATTCTATTAGCTCTTGGATTGACGGTATTATCCGACAATTTAATCTGGAAAGCAAGGCCGCCGTCCTGTTATAATTCTCAATACCGGCTAATCCTAACTTCTGCAATTGGGAACATGGTTCTGCTCCAATTACGGGCGCATCCTAGGTGCTCCTAACCACGTGGTGTAGCAACCCCTGACCAACATTTTTTTCCTGTCAGCAAGTAATGGGTGCTGGAAAGTGGAGGTTAGTGTTAAAAGCTAAATTTGGACCGGCTATTTCAAGTAGTGATGGGCTTATTCGAATGAAAAATAACCGGTTATCCGGTTATTGAAATAACCTATGTAACTCGGTTTTCCTTCCAAGTATTTGAATGAAAAATAACCTCATGCTGATACGTACTACGCTTTGAATATAAAACCTCTATTCAAAGGTACCACGTGCCATATCTAAGCGACGTACGCAGTGCTCAAAATTCTGTAAATAAAATACGTCATAACTCATAAACAAAGCAGGTTGTATTGAAAACACTATTTGGTTATCGCGCAACTACCTCCTATCATAAACATTATCAAATTCTGGGGACCTGAACGCCTGAAAACTGCAAACGCATCAAGCTATAAAACAATTTTTTATTTGCTTACATCTCTAAAGGTTTAAAACAAGAGGCGGCGCATTTAACCCGCCCTATCGATAAAGATAAACGTTTTACCACTTTTTATTGTGATTAGCAGCAGTCCGGCATATTTATTTCTTTCTACACTTTTTAATAAATACCTCTTAATTTCCAATACATAACACATAATGTACGGTCGGCGCCTTAGAAATCGGGCACTACACACTATTATGATATACTAGCAACCAGTGAGACAAATGTCTCATTTAATAAAACAAAAAAGACCGTTTTTCAAATAGAACACGTATTAAATAAAAACAATAATATTTTTACTTTCTTTTACTATAAAGGAAGTATTGGATTCACCCCAAAAATTCGAAATTGAGTTTTCAACAGATCTTCACGTTTTAGAGTCCCCTGATCCCAAAAAACATATTTTTTTTCATTGGTCTGTCTGTCTGTGTGTCTGTGTGTCTGTGTGTCTGTGTGCCTGTGAACAGAATATCTCAAAAACGAAAAGAGGTATGGCGTTGAAACTTCATATATAAGTTTTGTGTACTATGTAGATGAGACAGCAAGCTTTTGAAGAAAATCGCATAACCGAAAGTAGGTGTTTACTCTTGTGATTTTTCAGTTTTTTTCGATTTTTTCAAAAACGGCTTTAACGATTTTTTTTAAACTTTACATTTTTACTACATTTTTAATGTGTATTGATGTGAAATAGGTGATTTTCCAGTTGAATACTTCTAAAGTGGGTTTCTTTTGTTTTTTTTTCTATTTTTTTTATTAACTCCTATTTTAAATAAAACACCCGGTATATTATTACATTTTTGAATTCACCTTAAAATTCTAGAGAAAATTTATCTCTTCAACTAACGCTCTATTTTGTACCGTTTTTGTAGTATTTGTAATTTTTGAAAATTTTTGACAAATGGCTGAAAATTAAAAATGAAATTTTTGACTAATTATAAGAACACTGTAAAAGGAAGTTGTGTGAGTGTATCACACCAGATTTTTTAAAATATTTTATTAAGTTAATGGTTATAAGGTTATAAGGGCTGAAACAGCGTCCCGGACGGACGGAAATCACGTGATTTCTCGAAAACCGGAAGTGTGACGTGACTGAAATTCGGCTCCTGACCTGACATGACCATTCCAAACATATAACCTTCATAACTTTTTCTCTATCTCTTACGGTTTAGCTGCTGAACCAGCGTCCCGGACAGACAAAACAGCGTCCCGGACAGACAAGTCTATTAGATAAAGGATTTTGCATGTATTTTTTAAGTGTATAAACTGGGTTTTTACAGTTATTATGGTTTTAATTGTTACGTCAGATTGTTAGTGTTTGTCAATTATGAAATGCCATCTCACATTAATGAAGTAACCGGAGCAAGAATACTCCAAAAACTAGAAGAACATATTACGTGTCCCGATTTCTAAGGCGCCGACCGTACATATTATGTTTTGGTTCCTCTGCTATCTGCAAGTTACGATGTCGATGCAGATGACGGTGAACCGATGTCGATGCAGATGATGGTGAACCGCCAACCGGCAAACCGGCTGACTTAATCGAAACGAATCGAGAGCCAAAATTTATTCAAATGATTATTCAAATAATCATTCGGTTATTAATATGATTCGAATGCAAATAATTCGGTTATGAAAATTGTCCGGTTATGCCCATCACTAATTTTAAGATTACGTTGTATTAAATTATTTTCAACTAGCTGAAACCCGCGGCATATGCCGCATTTAAAATGTACGACAAATGTAATAACTTTTGTTGCACTAAAGAAAGTTTTAAAAGCACGCTAGAGATTGGCAGTAAGGAAAAGTTCCAAAAAATATATTTTCAAATGGAAAGTTTCTGGAAAGGAAATGCTCGCCTCTGGAAGGCGTCCTAATTAATACGACGTTGTTGGAACGCAGTCAAAAAAAAAAATCAGGAAAGAATTAATACTCTTATGAGATTATAAGTGAGAATTATTTGTGCCACCGAAATAATTTTCAGCTGCTTGCAATCTGTGTTTCTTTTCGGGTTTAAGCCGTTGAGCGTCATAAAAATATAAATGCGGTAACTCAAGTCTCCAGTTACGCCGTTACTGTTATTGTTAAATAACTCGATTAATTATTATTTCTTTGTCATTTTAAACTGAAATTATTAATATTATCTCTATAATAGCAACCATAAGTAACTGTTTATAATGTTTATATGCTAGCGAGTTGTTCTTAAATCGCTAGTGAATTAATAGTAAAGTACATTTTTTTTCTATAATAATTTTCAAGGTCAACTCTAGGGGAAAAGTTGCATTCCTGCAGGGTCCCTAGCTTTAATAATGTTGGTATATAGATTTTCAGTTCTTTTCTTCCATTAAAAAAATGATTGTCATTTTGATAGATATGTCATAATAGTGGGTAAAACGAACAGCATAGTAAAATATTGCAAATCCTTTATCTAAAAGACGTGTCTGTCTGGGACGCTGTTTCAGCAGCCAAACCGTAAGAGATAGAGAAAAAAGTTATGAAAGTTATATGTTTGGAATGGTCATGTCAGGTCAGGAATCGAATTTCAGTCACGTGACACTTCCGGTTTTCGAGAAATCACGTGATTTCCGTCCGTCCGGGACGGTATTTTTTGTTTTATTAAATGAGACATTTGTCTCACTGGACTGCTAGTTTATTAATTATTAAACTTACAATATTTGAAAATAAACATAATGAACGTTTGCAAAATTAAAGAAATTTGTCAAGAGTTCAAATTAAGAGACTTTGACATTCAAAATTGACACATAACCATAATTTTAAAAAAGTGCTACCAACACGAGGTATAAAAATTTCCTAACGTTTTAATCACATATCTACCAACATTGTAACACTTTGACAGTTATTATAGAAAAAAAAACGTACTTTAGATTGTTCTACAAGTTAAGAAAAGGGAGAGTTTTACAGCGAATGTAAAAGTTTTACGTGAGCATGGACGAATCACTTTTCCAATGTGTTGAACATGCAATTTTTCCGTGTAGTTGACAAAAATATCTTTTTCAATAATTTTGGTCAAGTATGGAAGCGCAATTTTTACTGTGCTGTAAAAATGAACTAAATGAATTAATAACAGATTGATCCATTTTCAAGTAAGCTTTATTCTATAATGTATAATGGTTAATTTGTACAGAGTTCGGCAACGAAGCAGGGGTGGAAGATATTTCTAAAACTATTAGAGTTACATGAATATTGTGTACATAAAAGTTGTAGGTACGAAAGTGGTGCACATTACTAAAATATTTTTGATTATACAGGGTGTCGCAAAAAAGTATGGCGAATCAAACTTACTTTCTTTAAATAGAATGCCCTATATTTGGGTAGCTTAAAAGTTTTGTATTGCAATACTCATCATTTTCATATAAAGTTGTATGGGTCTAACGTCAACTGTTTTGGAGATATTAACGATTTTATGCAAAAAAATGCTGAACTTCAGGCGACTGCTGTAAGCGACAGAAAACAATTGAATGAAGGAAAACGTTACCAAAAAATTATGATTTTTGTCAACTATCTTTCAAGTGTAAAATGGTGGATCTGGGTATTAATTTTATATAGGGTGCTCAATATTTGCAAATTTAATCATTTCGATTTTTTTCAAATGGAACGCTCTGTATATTTTTGTATTTTTGAAGAGCCCTTTTAATGAGCTTTCTTTTGATATGTTACTTCATACTTCTAAGTTCAACTGTTTTTCAGATATGTTTGTTTGAACATAAAAACAATTTAAACGCCTTAAGATGCTTTATTTCAAGGGATAAAAAACAAACGCCCTTAAAATAGTGATTTAAACGCATGATCTCTCTAAAAATAAAAGCACAAAATCAGGTTTAGAAAATATAAATTTAGTCAGTGTTGATGCAGGAAATTATAAACACGAAAAAACGATAAATGCAGGAATAAATTAATTATTTTAAAGGCGTTTGTTTTTTATCCCTTGAAATAAAGCATCTTAAGGGGTTTAAATTGTTTTTTATGTTTAAACTCGCATATCTGAAAAACAGTTAGAACTTAAGAGGTATGAAGTAACATATCAAAAGAAAGTTCATTAAAAGAGCTCTTCAGAAATACAAAAATATACAGGGCGTTCCATTTGAAAAAGAATCGAAATTAAATTTGTATAACATTAATACCCAGATCCACCATTTTACACTTGAAAGATAGTTTACAAAAATCCTAATTTTTTGGTAACGTTTTCCTTCATTCAATTGTTTTCTGTCGCTTACAGCAGTCGCCTGAAGTTCAGCATTTTTTTGCATAAAATCGTTAATATCTCCAAAACAGTTGACGTTAGACCCATACAACTTGATATGAAAATGTAGAGTATTTCAATACAAAACTTTTAAGCTACCTAAATATACGGCATTCTATTTAAAAAAAAAAAGTTTGATCCGCCACACTTTTTTGAGACACTCTGTATAATCAAAACTATTTTAGTAATGTGCACCACCTTAGTACCTACAACTTTTATATACTCAATATTTATGCAACTCTCATAGTTTTAGAAATATCTTCCACCCCCGCTTCGTTGCCGGACCCTGTACAAATTAACCATTGTACATTATAGAATAGAGCTTACTTGAAAATGGATGAATCTGTTATTAATTCATTTAGTTCATTTTTAGGTGAAATCAATATGATTTTGAGCAGTTATGAAATAGTAATTTACGATACAAGTAACGTTATCAAGCTTTTTACATTACGAGAGAATAGTTTGAATAAACGAGCGACGTTAGGAGCGAGTTCTTTAAAATTCTCGAGTAATGTAGAAAGCAGATAACGTTACGTATATCGTAACACGGTTTATTTTATCCTAAAATATTAATCTTATTAAAAAATAGGAAAA
This sequence comes from Agriotes lineatus, assembly GCA_940337035.1. Classification (NCBI taxonomy): domain Eukaryota; kingdom Metazoa; phylum Arthropoda; class Insecta; order Coleoptera; family Elateridae; genus Agriotes; species Agriotes lineatus. Next base: position 182,973,496 of record OW679194.1, on the reverse strand, counting down.
ACGGTTATTAATGACATTTACAACAGCGAGTGGTGGTATCACTAGTTAGAGAAAAACTCAATACTGTATTGTTGGTAGCACTGTCAGGTTATGTTAAATTTGAGATTTTCAGGTTACGTTTTGCGTCAGTTTGTGCCAAATAACAAATAAAACCTAACCTACTAATATCGAATTTGACATAGACTGACAATACACTTCAGTGCTGTCAACATGCGATTAAATGCTAATAAAGTATCGTTATGTTATTTTTCTTAACAACACTAGTGCTGTTAAATGCATCTTAACGCAACTTGTTGCTAAGGAGTTATTGTCATAATAACATAATAGGATAAAATAAAGTATCAAAAAGTCACTTTTTTTAATGTCACCAATGGCAATGTGAAAAAATAATACATTATAAGAAAAAGAAAAGCATAATTTTTACCAAGATGTGAGTTTGCAGCTCAAGGGCGATGCCGAGCACTACAAATAAACAGGGGGAAAAATGGTGTTCTGCCCTGCCGCGTATATACAATTTTTTCAACTGCCAGGATCAGAACCGTAAGAAACATATTTTTCGACGACTCACATCGAAAGTAGATTTTTCTCACTGTCATTTGACAACAGAAAATTGACATTTACCGCTGAGTGTGCGTTTTCATCACTTTGCTGCTCACCGAGCGTTTTGGGTTTCCATGTGAACAAAATAGGTAGCTACGTCCGAATGTTTCCTTGACAATGCCCGTCATTTGTCGAAATAATCGCGTCACATGTCTAATAGACTGCACGAGTAATGTTAACTTGATTGTCAATTAATATTTGCAATAAAATGAAATATGATATTTTCCATTAATAATATGCTCAGTCGTCGAAAAAATAGTATGTATGTTTCGAGCTAAAAGTGCACTTGCCACTTTTGCATGATTGCTGGTTTCGGCTTTGCCTCAACCAGCAATATTCACGTGCAAGCGGCAAGAATGCACTTTCAGCTCTTAACATACAATATACTATTTCATTACTCTAAATCAAAATTATGCTGTAATACGGATTGGGCCATAATTATAACGGGTGTTCATAAACAGTCGTCATCCCAGTAGGTTTTGACTTCAGAAACGTATGTCTATTAAAATTGAGAATAAATGCGCTATGACAGTACTCAATGACGTTTCATTGTGTTGCACGAATTAATCAAAGATATAACATTTTGTTTTTCAAAGCAACTGGGATGACGACTGTTTATGAACACCCGATATATAACAGCAATGAGATAACATGAACAACAAAATAGAATGCTTGAGTAAGAGATGACCATACAAAAAAAAATTATTTTAGTAGGCATGTGTGGTTGACATCTGTCATAATTAAATGTGCGTCAGGCCTACTCCAATATTTGCTATTATGTTTATCTCTTTCTTACTCAAGCAATACGTGTTATTTTCTTGTGTTATCTTATTGCTGTTACAGTGAAATTCCCCTTCGCGGATACACGGTCACCTCCCTTGGACAGACAGTTTCTCATGGTCCCGACCGACTCTCATATAATTTGCATTGTGTTAACTCCCTCTTGGACGGACATTCTCTTGAACGGACACTTTCAGTCGGTCTATATAATAATAAACACAGAAAGGAACATTAACACATAAAATAACTTTTCATATCAAAACTTGTACATTCAAAATAACTTAAACAAAAAAAAATTACAAGTACTTTCTTAATTCAGCAATTTTTGTCTGAATTATGTTAGACTCATACGTTGTATCGCGTTCTATTTTTTTTTGTTTAGATTCTAGCATATATATTTCTTGCGTGGCTTTTCTCTTCAGCGATGCTTCTTCACTTTTCTGTTGCTCTTCTTTTCTTCTTTGTTCCAAAGCCAACTTATATTTGAAGCTAGAGTTTTTTACATAGGATCTCATTTTGTCACTAATGACAACATTTAAAACATCACCCTTGCTGTGTACAGCATCATAAACAACACGCTGACAAGTAAGAGATTCCTCTTTTAAATTTTCTACTAATAAATGTTTATTAATGGAAAATCCAGCCTCTACATTAGCATTTCCATGGGACATAATCAAAATGAATTTAACAATGTTCCATAAATTTTCGAATTCATGTCCCACAAGCAAACAATGATAAAAGCAATCCAGTCTCTCTTCCTCTTTATACAAAGCGATTTCAGAAATCTTAGTTTTAATAAATGTCGCATATTCAATTTTTGATCGTTCTGCTGTAGTCGCTGTAATAAACTCATGATCATGTAATATTTCTAGTAATTTATCAAATTTTTCCATTAACCATGATACAGAATTAGTATTAATTGTTTTTGGATTAAGCGAAGTAACTGCATGTACCAACAGATACTTTATAAATCTTTCTGTTTTTTTTTTACAGTTGCCTTCACAAAATGGTGGCAATCTTTTAAAAATAATAATTTGTCTTTTTAATTTAATTTTTTGTTCTTTAAATACCTTCTTGTTTCAAATCCCACATCAACATCCTTCACGTTTTTCAGATTAGAAGCATTTTCCAAATTAATTTGTAGGATTTGCTGTATATTTAAATCTGATGTATCAACTTTTACAATTCGACACAATAAATTTCGGATTAATGCTTCCATATCGTCTTTTAAAAAAGATAACATTGGATTAGAAGTTTGATACTTCTTTAAAAATGGGTCTAATATAGAAGCAATCAAAGCAAAGAAAGCTAATTTTGGTTTTATAAATGAATCTTTACAACCTGACTTAACATTTGTTACTGAAATATTTACTGGCAGTTTAGTTTTAGAGTGTTCTATGTAAGTTTTTATGTGATCTAGAATTTCAATAGCTCTAGTTGCTGCAGAATGATTCTCAACCCATCGTGTTACACAAAATTTCTTGGGAAAATGGTGGGATTCGGTCACGTTTTGAAAATTTGCCCTTCGCTTGGGAGAATCCTTAAATAGATAATAAATTCCTCTAAGGAATTCATTCATTTTCCAGCCAGCAGATTTGTGCCCAGTTTGCAATGCTCCATGTACTATATGAAGCCCACAAGAATCAATATCAAGTATCTTTTTTGTTGTTGACTTCATCCGATGTTCTTTTAATAAAGAAAAAAACTTCCAATCAACATTAGGGCCGCCCATGGAAATCTACAAGAATATTATTATTAGATAACTTGTTTAATGTAACTAAATTATTTATAAAACTTATTACCTGTAAAATCCTATTTAAATGAAGGGATTGAACTTCCTCTAAAAAATATTTTAAATGTTGTATAATGGAAGACTTGATACTATTAATTTAATGAAACGGCAGTTGGCCATATCTGAACATTTGCGTCCACGAAAACAGACAGTAAAGGCGGTATCTAACTAAACAAAAAAAGAAGGCGGCTTCTACACGTAGATACTGCTTTTCACTTTTGCATTTTGCATATGACGCCTTCTTGTGCTTTATAAGTAACAAAATTTCTGTAAATACCGCCTTTTTTCATCTGAAAATTATAGTTACAGTGCAGATATCAATTTGTTACTTACCTAAAATGATTGGAATTTTGTACCAATTCCAACGATACCAATAACTCAATTTCGATTTTTTTGTAGATACCGCCTTCTTGCTTATGACGGCAGTATTGAGCTATACACATTTCAAACTAAATTAATCTTAATAGTAATATACGTTACGAGACCGGAAAGTAGTGTTTTGCAGGTCGAACCAAGTAGATTCCAAACTTGCGGAGCTCACGGTTTTCTGTATTTCTTAGGTAATCTTCAAAATGTCGCTATAATAAAGGAAACAAATTGTTATTCTTCATGTATCGGCATACCTGAAAATCAGCACGTATGCAGGTTTATTACCGACATCGTGGTACAACGCCAACTCTTTTTACTGCAATGTTTCATGCTCTCAAAGAAAGTAGATGTGTTCCAAGCGTTAGCATTCAGGATGTTGCTGAGCAGCAGTTGTTGAATTATAGCTCAATGGTTTTCTGTATTTCTTAGGTAATCTTCAAAATGTCGCTATAATAAAGGAAACAAATTTTTATTCCTCGTATAATCCTTCGTTGATCGGCATACCTGAAAATCAGCCCGTATGCAGGGTACAACGCCAACTATGTGGTATATTTGCAGCGCAATCAAAGCGATGCACAACAATTTGCAAAAGTTTCGTAGTCAAAATAATGTATAGGTTATGTGTAAAAATCAGAGTCAAAGACACATTTAATACGCTCAAAAAGTACGGCTTCAATATTTCCTTGCTTCGGCCGTTGGTTGCATTCAGTAACTCTCATTATTATTAACCAAAATTCACTTGCCTTTGAAGCTGTGTCAACAGTTTTGAAAAAACACAGGTAATATGCATAATAAATAATTGTTTTCTGTGATAATATCGCTATTAAAAGTTAAGGGAAGTTTGTTTACAAAAACCCGAAAATAGAAATAAACGAATGCAACCGTGGTACTTTTAGTTGTGTAAACACGGCTTTTAGTTTTCTGCATTATTATAAGTGATACCTGGAACTTTTATTTTAAAACTATCTGTAGATAAAATTTACATTTACGCTTACCGTTATTATTAACCAGTAAATCTCAAATTCATACATGCTCTTGTTTTTTCATATTTTAACTTTTACGCATATATTTAATTATGAATAATGTTTAAAGCTGCAATTTTGATGTGTATTGACTTTTTGTAAAAGGAGCGTTTACGCTTTTTTTATTTCAATAGCCTAAACAGAAAGGATTTATCAAATGACTGAGGTATGCATATTCCACGATTGATTTTGAAGTTACAGTTAATAGAATAACCCGAAAGGGGTTTTTGATCTTTGTGCGTGTCGCAGCCTTCATTTGACGTACACAGTTCTGTTATGGCATTATTTGCATTCTAATTATTCTAATGATTTACTATTGACACTACAAATCTGTTCAGTAATTATTTAATAAATGCTAGTCACTGGTAGTTTATTTTAATTATTTGAAATCATTTGATTTCTGGCGCCCATTTCCTTTTTTTGAAGATATTTCAGGGAACAGAGCTGATGATTAAAATCCACGACCATATCGCCGAAATTGAGTTAGCTCGGCCATCGCGGTAAGTGAAGATTTTTCAGAGCTTTCGTGTTGTACAAACTATAGGGGGGTTGATCTGCGAGTTTTCTTACTACCATTGCTTAATTTTAATTAATTAACCGCAGGTCAGCTTCCTTATCGTTTCACGCGGAGGGATTCTTTTAATTGAGTATATGCCAAAAGGGACTAAAATGACGGGGAATGTCTACAAAGACACAATTAAGAACTTGAAAGCGGCTAAACGGAAAAAAGACCCCACAATTATGCACATTATGCACGACAATTGCAAAGTGCATAAAGCACAAATTGTTCAAGCAGTAGTCAATAGTGAATGCGGCTTTGAGGAAGTAAAAGTTTACATATATAGGCAATTGGGTGATTGTCTTGATTAACTACTGCACCTATTGCGTTGCTGGATGAACCCGTTGTTATTGTAAATGTCTGCTTTCAGAATAGGTTATACCTATTGCAGAATCCGGTGCATCCTAAAACTCCTCTTTCCTTTCTGAGAAATTCCAGTATGTCTAATTGAAACAAGGATGCAGCATTGCGTAATCAAAAGGGCATACAATTAAAGCGATAGTGGCTTTGTCGATTTCGTAGATTTCGATTTGGTGAAATCCTCTTGTCTTACATATATTTCTAAAAGTCCTGACTGACTCACTGACTCATCAACGCCCAGCCCAAACCCTTGGGCCTAGAAAGCTGAAATTTTGCACAGAGGTTCTCTTTATGATGTATACAAGGAATAAGAAAGGATATTTCGAAATTCAACCCCTAAAGGGGTAAAATAGGGGTTCCAATTTTGTATGGAAAAATAATATTAAATAGACATTTCGACTTGAAACTTCGTAGGAGTACTCCTAAAAACAAATAATCAAACACGTATTTCGTAATTTTCCGAAAATCAACCCCTTAGGGGGTGAAATGGGGTAAGTAAGCCTAAAAATCGATATGGGTGTCGTTATTGAGGTTTTTTGGGACGTTGATTGCGAAAATTACATTTATTTTTAAGGCTAAGACGGTGAACATGACATAAGGGAAGAAACGGGACGGGACTAGACTTGACGGGACTAGACTTTACGGAACGGGACGGACTGGACGGGACGGGACTGAGCGGGAAGGGACTGGACGGGAAGGGAAGGGACGGAACGGGACGGGACGGGACGGGGCAAAGCGGGACGGGGCGGGGCGGGACGGGTCGGGGCGGGGCGGGACGGACGGGACGGAAAGGGAAGGAAAAGGATGGGATGGAAGGGGAGGGGATGGGATGGAAGGGGAGGGGCGGGACGGGACTGGACGGGAGGGAAAGGAACGGGACGGGACGGGAAGGGTCGAGACGGGGCGGGGCGGGGCGGAACGGGATGATACGGAAAGGAAAGGGAAGGAATGGGATGGAAGGGGAAGGGACGGGACGGGACGGGAAGGGACGGGACTGGACGGGACGGGACTGAACAGGAAGGGACTGGACGGAAAAGGAAGGGACGGGACGAAAAGGAACGAGACGGGACGGGACGGAAAGGGAAGGGAAGGGAAGGAATGGGATGGAAGGGGAGAGGACGGGACGGGACGAGACGGGACGGGACGGAATGGGACGGTACGGAGACGGGGACGGAGAAAGGGACGGGGACGGGGATAGGATGGGATGGGATGACAGAAAATAATTAGTCATTATTTAATACACAAATAACGAACCTCGCGCGAACGAAGTCGCGGGTAAAAGCTAGTGAGGTATAAAGTAGCAAAATAAGTGCATTTACCGAGTCTGTCTAAGACATCCGTGATCTTCCGTATCACATATTTGTCCTCTATAGGTTTTTCTTTTCCAATAATATACATATGACGATCCTGAACATGGCAAATGCGTTCTCTACATTGGAACTATGAAGATGAAGAAATTGAAACGACACTTGCGTTATGATATAATGTTCACTCTCATTTTTTTTTCATCTGGCGTTTTACTTCTTCCCTGTAGATAAGTGGATACCGAAAGTTTTGTTGCTTAAACAGCTTCGTTACCGTTAGTCTTAATATGGTGCCCGGCTAAATTAGTTAAGGATAAGGGAATGTTGGAAGACTTTCTCTCGTTCATTATGGGATTCTTAATAAATTACCGGAAATTCTTTTCCAGTAATTTAATTTGTTTTATTTAGCTGTTAATTATATTCATATTTTTTAATAGGAACGCAATTTGTTACGTTTAAGATTTGTCGCTGCTGTTGACGGTTGCCGTAAGAAAATAAAAATTATTAATTTTTACTCATGTTTCTGAAATGTGCAAATGATATCCAACATTTTCTGCTTTCCTCGGGAAATGCATGGTGATTTTTTGTTTCTCGTTGTAATTCACTGGTTGAAAAAATCGACCTACGCATTGACTGATTGCAGGAGATACAACTCTATTAATCCGGGATAATTATCGCTAAAACTGAACAACTAACGCTTTTTATACCGTGCCTTGTCTTGTCCAAACAGTTGAGATCAGACAAAAATGCGCATTGGACAAATACTTTAGGAATCGATACAATTGGAATAGGGCAGCATGGAAAACATGTCATCTCTAGGTCGATCATACCACTATGCTCCTCCGGAGTAAAGGATGGAAGAAGAGGAAGAAGTCCAAACAATTGCGGTATAGGTTCGCGACAGCGTGAGCAGTATTTCTTTAACTATCTTCGTTATAAATATCATTCGAATAATGCGTGTAAACAATTTCATGTGTTAGTTTCCGGAATCCAGATGTAAGGTATTCTTGGTGGGCCAAAGGTCGTAATTTCAATTAATTCGTATTGGTTTCCGAAGCTAGTACTGTAAAATATGCGCCTTCTTAAATAATACATTCGCCGGCATTATCATATATAATGCAGTCCAAGGATTGCCTAAAACAATATATCGAGTGTAAACAGAAATGATTTGATAACCACGAAGACACGAGTTGTATTCGGCTGGATTCTATCACGAGTCAATAAAGAACGTTGGAACAGTTTATTTATAAAAATTAAAAGTACAGTTGGTGTAGTTGATAATATTTTTAATATTATATGATATTTCAGGTTCATGACCAGGGCCCTCATTTGCGTGTCTAATTCCAGGAACTATTTTAAGTGGTGCTTAGCTTAAGGTAAGGCTCCAGGGAACTAGTTGCAGTATGTTCAGTTAGCTTTATGATCTCTTGTAAGTTAGCGCTTGAATTTGATAAATTGCTAACAGCAGAAGAACGGTTTGAATGATTGGCTATATTTTTTCTTTTGGTACCTAGTCCTACGTTTTTCGCCTGAGAATAGTGCATTTGCTTAAGGAGTTTATTCCAAGTCGACAATCTTAGTACCAAGTTCCATTTTTATTAAATTCCAATTTTTAATAGAATTAACCTGTTTATTAAATAATGTTACGTTTTACGTTCTCGGGCAATTAAAAAATATACGCCGCTTCTTGTTCTAAGCTTTTATTTACAGCAATTTATCTTTACTATGTACAAAACACAAAACTATTAAGGCAGAACACAAATTATTTATAAACTAATCAGGAACTATTTCTAACAACAAATACACTTCATTTATTTTCACGCGACTTAAACATTAATGATTTATCTGGCTAGATTTATTTACAACGCGTTATTTATATGGCTAGATTTTATGTACACACGGGTTTATTTATATGGCAGCTTCCGCGTACTTCAAAGCTGGAGTCGGCACTCGGGCTTCGACTTCGACTCACTCTTATTTCCTTTTCGCGTATTTATATATGTGCCGGGTGAGTCATCCCGGAAACGTCGAGACCTTGCTCGATCCTTCCCGCAACGCTGACGTGTTCGCGCGCATGAGTCACCAAGGTCGTTTCTCGAAGGGTGTGACTCATCCTTCCGCACGTGAACCGGCTCAAGGTCGTGACACTGCCCCCGCCTTAGGTCGTTCTCGAGTGATCGGGACGCTGAGTCATATGTTTGCAATGGCCTGATCCCAAGGTCGTTACAGTAATAATCAGAGGGCAAATTTGAGTATTTTGCTTATTAGTTGCCAACCACTTACTACCTGTCAATTTAAATAAAGAAACTATTATTAAATCCTAGATAAAGTATAGCTGGGTCCACGAGGGAAGGCGAGCGGCCGATCGACAGCGGGTAGACAGGAATCCGTTGAACATTAATGCAGTGGGTGGGGTAATGCTTCTGCTATTTCTTATCAATAATTGGTAGATACTAATATTTATTTTATTCGCATGTTTTAATATTTAGTATTTTCAAATAAAATTACTCGCTGATATTGTAACGCTACAAGAGATCCAGTTTTATTAGCACGTTTTAATGTTGCCCATTACTTAGTAGCTCTAATAGGCCAGGTGGGATTCAAATATTTACTTTGACTGGTTTAAAGTCAACAGTGTAACTCAAATAATATTTATTAACAACTATGTACAATAAAATAAATAAGTATGTTATTACGTACAAAGAATGAACAAAATCTAAATATATTTTCAAGGTGCGGCCTGGTATATGGGCAGCCCACGTAGCATGCCCGTTCGCCGGGTCCAGACTGATTGAGGATTATTGGAACTTGGCAGGGAATTTCACAAGTATTGGTATCCCTGTGATATCAAAAGAATTATTTGGTTATCAGCTGTCGCTAAACATAAACAATACGAAACCGTAGGCATATTTGAGTTCGCTCGATGCTACAGCGCAGTCCGTGAATGCCGGACTCTGATTGGTCCGTGGTGCGCCGCGCAATGCTTGGTCAATTCCTCGTTTTCCTTTGTGTAGGTAATTCTGTAGGCAATAAGTAAAATGATTGTTCAATAGATCTAATACTTGCTTTTGTTTACACCCGGACTAGCTCTGATACGTACCTACTGTCAACACCTAATTGCAGCTTAAAATTGAGTAACATTTCAAAAATAATATGAACATAATACAATTGAAAACAAAATATAGGTTATAACAAAAATAACTTTTCATAGATCTTTTGAAGTACATCAACACAAACTGCAGCAGCTTTGCAAGAAAATAATATAAGCAGCGACTCCGACAAGTATTAAAAGACGACGAAATTCAAAATAACAAATAAGTATAACTACTTATTTATAGTTTCATACAATTCAGCTTAAGTAGTTTCTGAATAGGATGATTTCTTAACACCAAAACAGGGCAAATCTTGTCTGTTCATCTATAGATAGATAGATATTTATTGGTGCTAATATGCAACAAGTGCATTTACGTGAGTCAAAAAAAAATTTACAATAAAATTAAAACTAATGAGAATCATCGGTTCAAATTCAAACGTCATTCAAGAAGGACACGAAGTTGGCGACCAATCAGAGCCCGGCATTCCCGGTCCGCGTTGTGGCATCGAGCGAACTCAAATATGCAAACCGTAGTTGGTTTAATTAATGAGATCAAATAATTATTTAAAAACATTACCACAAGTGCAAGTACAAGTGTCTCTCCGTGTCCAGCTGTAGTATGCCGATATGTAGTAGCAGGTTATAAAACCCTTGTGTAGATTGTCCCGGCGAAATCCTAAAGTGTATTAAGGTATGTGGCTTTTAGCACGGAAAACGCCAATTCAAGGTCAAGGGATAGTTTCAGGTATTAGCACACGGTGAAAGACCGTATGATTGGTTTATCCCTAGTGTCGGGTGAGCACCAACCTGTTCTAAAAGATTACAAGGTTGCAGTTCTATTTAGGGAAAGGGCTTTAAGCAGTGTATTGGTTTTATCCCGAGTTTCGGGTGAATACCAACCTGCTCTAAAAATTACAAGGGCTCAGTTCTATTTAAGGAAATGGCTTTACGCCGTGTGTTGGTTTTATCCCGAGTTTCGGGTGAGTACCAACCTGCTCTAAGAGATTACAAGGGTGCTGTTCTATTTAAGGAAAAAGCTTCACGCCGGCGGAATGATTTATACGGGGCGACCTAGGGAAGTCGCTGTCGGGAATATCGGTTGGGCTTCGCTGGAAAAAGATCCTTCTCGTTTGATAGAATTTTGCTTTTATAGCAGGCTGTTATCTCTTTGATACCAATTTGTAGTGGAGGTGCGAAATGAACGAGCTGTCGTGACAGTCGCGCACGGCGGTGAATTTACAGCCGCGAACGTTCCCAGGTGTATGCAATGTCAAACATGCGGAATTTAAACGCTCTTCATATTAGATTATGATTAATTAGGGTTTAAACAGGAGCGAAACGTTACAATATTTATCCTAAGTTGTTATTGAAGAATTAACTTTCAAGGCTTTATAATTAGATACTTATTAGAAAGTATTACAAACATTAAGTACAATGAGAGAAATTAAGAAGTCATTAAGATTAGTACAAGCAAGTTTTTTTAAATACCTTTGGCCCTTGCCAAATATTTTAGTTCTGCATAAACTGCTTGATAATGGCTAGTTCCCGAAAAGTGTTGAATGCTTCAACGCGTGAAATAGTGTACAATGTGTTCCAGTACTTTTTATAAAAGAAAGAAGGAGAGATTCTCAAGGGTGTTAAAGAAAAACTTGTGAAGCACCGGAAAAGTCCGTTACACCAACAGAAATGAAATCGCCCGAAAAAAAACGTCCGAGAAAACATCCAGTAACAAATTTGGAAGATTATGAAAGTTATGATATTCGGCAAATAATCTACAATTTTCATAATACAAAAGAACACCGTGTCACTATTAAGGCTTTACGCGAAAAATTATTGACAGATCTAGGTTGGTGTAGTTCAGCTTGCAAAAAGAATAGAATACCTTCAAAATATCAAATATTGGTGTTTCATAAGGCAATATGTAGAGTCTCGAGAATTTTCTATTGTCGAGTTGTATACAGGTAGACTATACCACGAATAAGTAAAATAAGATAATTGTGTTACTTGTTAGTATGAAATGCTATTTGGGGGTGCACCTTTCTTGTAACTACTGCCTTTAAGAGCTGTTGTACTGACCATTATAGGCAGCGTTTGCTAAACAAAATCCAATGCACTCTTTATGATTTATTGTCTGATTTCGTTACTACTATCTTTTGTATTTCAGATATTGCATTATTGCTTGCTGCGATTATTTGAGTTTATAGGTTCTCGGCCTATACGAGTATATTTCTGATAATTAAAGACTTATTAGCGCTCATGATATTTGATAATTACATCATTTAAAGAACTACACGCCGTCTTTACCGAGTCTACCTGGCGGGCCCTCAAGTATACACTCGTAACGTTGCATTGCAATCAGTTCAATCCACCTGCTATTCTTCTTGCAATCAATAAAGTTATGTGAAACCAAAATATTTACACTGCACATAAAGGAAGGAATGACAACCAATGGACGATAAGCAGTCACGTCGCTACGTAGCGAATAATGAAAAAACTCTACCTTGACTGCTTTTCAGGACCTGGAAATTTCGCAATTGCAGGTGGTCGATTCTTCGCTAGTCGGCGCGTGCATATTTTAACGCCCACGGATCTTTGCTTGGACTGCGTCAGCTGATGCTCGAATGACGATTCCCAAGATGTGAATAAGAACGAAACGGCAGCTAGACGTCGGTGAGCAGCAAAGAGAATTAAGTATAGGATGAAGAAAACAAGGGAAAATGAAAGAATGGGCGGAGAAAGCAGAAAAAGAAAGAAGCCTCCGATTTCGGGAAGTGAGTGGACATTTTGCTTCAAATTAAAGCTACATACTATATCCTGGAATAATCGGCGGCAGCGGCGACGCAATTAATTACAGGACAACGGCTACCCTGCGACAACGGTTCAGACGGCAAAATTGCACATGGAGCCACACACAAAGAAAGTCCCGACTCTATTTATTGTGTGGAACGGGAGCAAATCGTGTTGCCCACAAGACAGTCTTTGCTTGCTGCATTTCAATATGGATTTATCCAACCCCATCAATCGATGTTCGCTAGACCATCGCACTGCCCTACACACAATGCTTCGCTTTTCAAACAGCTATTTATAGCAACCACCTTGGTACTTATAAAAATTTCGGTTTACCTTCTGTCGCTACAAGTCAGCGCGATAATAGTGTCCAACCATCAATGACTGTTGCTACTCCAGCACAAATCCTTTCATCATAGCCACCGTACATCATTCCAGACAGCATTCCAACTGCTTACTGCACGTTGCTTCTTGAGTACACATGCATACTTATAATTTTAACATGAATGCTCCCACAAAGCATTCAGTTATCCATCAAATTGAGACTATGGGTCCACCTCGCTTTACTAAATGTCGCCGTCGCAATCCCGACTACTTTTTCTTGAAGGTCATTAAAAGAACTCTTAGACGCTGTTATTATAGAATATTCTACCAATCCGTACGCCTCTGCCATACATACGGTTACCAAGTCGCATTGGACCTATAGTGTCTGCGGAGACTACAGCCCCTCAGTGTTGCAACGATACACATGTTCCCGATTCCCTTCATACAAGACTGACTAGATACAGAATATTTTCGAAGCTGGGTCTGAAGAAATCGTATTTCCAGATCTCAATTGCGCCGAAAGACATGGACAAAACCGTCATTGTTATACTTCTTTGAGCATATAGATATCGCCGCCTCAACTTTGGTTTGTGTAACACCTAGGCTAGGTGGAGTGACTTAATGAGCCAGATATTTACAGAAATGTATTTCACCTGTACAGCTGCGGAAATAAAAAGCGGGACACAAAATTTTTTCCGAAGTTAAATTGTCTGAATAAATTCATTTTCGATGCTATCCCAAGCTTCTTGTACTGCATTAACCTGTTCGTATTTTTTCATTGACACATGATAGAAAGCATTTCATAAAAAATCAGGAAGGCAACATTACAATGTTCAAATAGTAAAAAATGACCCTACAAAACTTGTTCCGGTTTATGTTTCCGCAACTGTACCTATCTTAACGACATTCTGGCACTTAGCGATAACGTTACCGAGCATTTAGATCACATCAGACAGGTTCTCTCAAAATTACACAAGCACGGTCTTTTATCAGAAACATTTAAATGTATTGCAATGACCCTATCTAGTATTGTGTACTATTATGAGTAATGATGTAATTAAAGATGTGCAAATAAAATAGGTCACCACACAATATTTAGTTTTACCATTTGCTAAGATCAAACTGACTGATTAACTTATTTTGTTGGGTACGCCAAATTGAGAATTATCTTATGGTAGTTTGCCCTTTATTTAATCCATTCATCTAATATAATAACTTTGCTAGCTCATTTGAAAACAGAGACATGAAAATAAAAACTCAATCTCTCGCGGGTCTGAGGTTCCTAAATTTACAAGTTAAAATTTTAATAATACGCCACTGGAAAAGTAGACGGGTGAACTAAAAATTAGGCGTACTGCGCCGCCGCTATTCTGAAACGTCAAATTCTCGCACAAGAAATTGGAGTTATTCTTCAGCTCGCGTGTAAACTGAATTATCAAGCAATTAAATGAACAGATTTTTACGGTAAGATTTTGAATAATTGCGCCTTCAAGTAGCGTCTTATTGTTCTATTGTTTTTCAGGCAAATCTATCATTGGCCCATTCTAAAAGGACGCTTAAAACTGCATTTGTTTACTGGGACCTCCAACTGACGATTTATTTAGCAAATCCTGGGAAAACACCTCGCCATCCACAGGAACTTTTATGGCATTTTCGTTCTCCAGGTCGTAATTAAGGTATGATGTGATTTTCATGCCAATCGCGCAGATAAAAATTTCATGATAAACTAACCTCACATCCGTAGCATTCGCAACATACTTATGGTGATCTTTGCTGAAATCTTCGCCCCCGGACTGCTCGGATTGCTGTGCTGTGTTGAGACCTGGTGTGCGGAGCTGCCGGGACAATCTTGGCACCCTAGGCCTTCCAACGATGCCGCAAATTGGTTCTGCGAGATCTTGCTTCGTAACCGTTTTCTGCCGAAGTCGCCTCGGAACGAAAATACCTCAAGTGCGTGGAAAATCTTGCCTCCAATTGTGCTGATACACTGCAATTCGCTGATCACGATGGTGCTATTTTTATTTAAATAATTTTATGCCTTCTATAAAAATTCTTTAATTAAAGTCAGAGCAAAACTCAGGCAACTTTCACCAATTTATTCAAAACAATTGCTCCTTTTTGTCGTTTTTGACAAAACACTGTCTACAAATTTTATCTTCAGGAAGTTCAACTAAGTCCAATTACATATCTTATAAACTAAATTAACATATTTGATCATTTTATTTACAATTTCTTACATACTAAAATTATTGTCTTTTGAATTGTTCATTTCTCATAGTTTCAATGCGCCACTCACTTGATTTTATAACACTTAAATGCCCATTGTTTATCACTACACTGAATCGTTTTTTAATACACCAACATTGTCTCATTTCCTGCTATTTGAATTCCATCTAATTTCTTGCCACTGCAATCTCTTCAAAATCCCAAGTCTTGTATTTGCATGTAAAAATGGCTTGCCTAGCTTTTCTATGTTCTTTTGCCTTATCTTTCTGGTCATTCTTATTCTCACCTTTATTCTAAAATGTTCATTTCCTATTCATTCCCTAATGACTTTACTTTCTACGCTTCCTTTTTTTAAGCTGTGTCTAACTTGAACTTCTGTGCCAGTTCCTAATTAATTCAGATTCGGCTTCTGCTTTGTGCAAATCTATTATATATTATTATGCTTAAAATTATGTTGTTAAACCCAATACACGGAACTTGAGTCTCCATATTTCTATGCCTATCCAAATACAATCAATGTCAT
The DNA here is from genome assembly GCA_940337035.1 of Agriotes lineatus. Classification (NCBI taxonomy): domain Eukaryota; kingdom Metazoa; phylum Arthropoda; class Insecta; order Coleoptera; family Elateridae; genus Agriotes; species Agriotes lineatus. The sequence continues at coordinate 182,957,756 of OW679194.1, read as the reverse complement.
TGGCCATTTATACCAGTGTTATTATGATTTGGTAATTTATGTGAATTTTCTCAGATGCCTGCATTATTACAACTCTGTGCTTTAGTGATTTGATTTGTTATTTGCTTGTACTGCAACCAGAGCTGATCTGAGGGCTAAATACCATTGCAGTATATTTAGTCAATCCAACCTACCTTAATTTTTTTAGAATCAGTGTGATACGTGCCGGGGGCCTAGATTTACGTGTTAAAAAAAAGTAATATTGAAAAGGTAACGGCCGAACTTCTTTGAGGCCAATCAAGCAATAAAAGCCTCCGGAAGGCTTAACACTTCATAACCATCGTTTTACGGTCTAACTACCCAATGGCATTCCTAAGACAAAGAAGTCCTTTGTCGCCACATCTGCCCTTGTTCTTGTTAGGATCTCAAGTAAAATGACTGGCAAATACTAGGCTAAAAGCGAAACCAACATTGCTCAGGCTTAAATATGTATAAAATTGCTAAGCCCCGATTACGGCCACACAAACAGCAAAGGAATTCGCATAAATCTACGTTCTGTGTAACTCAGTTAATACTAACCCTAGCTAATCCGTGTTTGGACTTATTCTACGGGGAATTGTTCTAGGAATATAATGCCCCACCAAGCGCCACAAAAAATTCACGTCAGAAGAGCGACTCTTCTGAAACGAAAAACGAAAATCCAAGAAAAATTTAGCAAAATGCGCCCCATGAAATTAACAAGTCTCACAACGGAACCAAGGAGGAAAAGGCTTTTTTGACAAAAACATTGCTATAAGTACTTGGAGTGTTGCTTCTTCAGTTCTATCATAACAAAGGTACATCGTTTTTTCAGGTGAAATCCCGGAAATTTACTTTGGATTGAAAAAAATTCATTATTACGTTGAAGGCAAACACTTTTACATCTTATCAATCATTGCCCTTTAACTTCAACAATAACGAAATCTTCTGGGCATCATTTGTTGCGAAATTTTCGTATGTTGCAGTAAATCTCACATTTTTGCAGCGACATTCGTCACATCAAGGGTTACCAGATGTTCCCCCCGAAGCACTAACTTGTGTATCACCAATTATTCTTTCCAACATTGTTGATTGTGAAGATTTGGCCCTCTGTCAATATTCTGAGCCAAAGCCTCAAGAGTTGTTGACAAAACTGAACTTTTGGTTTATTAAAAATAAAACTATCAAAGGTGCCTCAATTTGGGAGGATCAATCAATAGGTTTTGATAGACCTTACCTTCCCGAAAAGTTTCGATTTGTCATTTTCAATGCTTTACATCCGTCAGCTCATTTTGGAGTTTGCACAACAAGAAAGTTGAAATGTTTCCTCTGGCTCAATGCATAAAGATATAAGATAGTGGAACTCAACTTGTCCAAAATGCCAACAACATAAGGTCACTCGCCGAAGTAAACCACCTCATTATGCATTTAAAGAACCAGACCGTCGCTTTAAACACATTAAACACACTTACCACAATGCGATCAATTTAAATTACATATTCATTATTATTGATCGTTTTCTAGATGGCCTGAAGCAATTCTGCTTGCTTCTGTCACTACAGAAGATGCAATTACTGCTTTTATTAATGTTTGGATTTCCCGTTTTGAAATTCCAATATTTTAACAAATATCCTAAATTTGATCTGAAAGTATTTTGTAACTGTGGTCTCATTGTATGTGTATCAAAACAACATACTTCCAAGTAGAAGATAAATTCTACTTACAGGAGTTTGGAATGGCTATGGGTTCCCCACTATCCCCTATAGTGAGCAATATATACATGGAAGATTTTGAAGAACAAGCGATATCCGAATTCACAGACAAACCAAGGATATGGCTTCGATATGTGGATGATACCTTCGTAATCTGGCAACACGGCAGGCACAAATTGGATGGATTCCTAGAACATCTTAACAGCCGCGCACCCTCTATCAAATTCACAATGGAAATGGAGTCAGATAACAAACTTCCATTCCTAGATGTACTAATACACAGGAATGAGAACACATTCGGTACGAGTGTGTACAGGAAACCTACACACACGGGTAGGTACCTACACTTCGGCTCCAATCATCACAAAAGTGTGAAATTAGGTGTGGTGAGATGCCTGTACGATAGAGCTGAGATGATATGCTCAGACCAAGAGGACCTGAGAAAAGAAAGAAAAACTATCGCGCAGACACTTAAAGAAAATGGTTACCCAGATATAATAACTAACCTAAACAGAAAGGAAAGGGTAACCAACGAAAACAAAGAAGAACCTAAATATACGGCGGTAATACCATACATACCAGGTACCTCGGACAGAATACGAAGAGCAGGCAACAAATACAAAATACGCACTACCTTCAAATCCACAAAAACACTCAGGGGAATACTAACTAAAACCAAACCACACAATGAAGACCAAAGTTCCAAAAATTGTGTATACAACCTACCATGCGAATGCGGCAGAGCATACATTGGCGAAAGTAGTCGACCTCTAAGAGTCAGAACTTCGGAACACAAAAACAACATCCGAAAGGGCGAAACAGACAAATCCAAAATCGCCGAACATGTCTGGAATGAAGACCACAGAATCCAATGGGACAACATTCAAATAGTGGCGAAGGAAGAGAACAAAACTCGACGAAAGCTCAAAGAAGCCACTTACATAGCATTGGCAGAAGAACCGATAAGCCAAGCCAGCATAGAAATGAAACCCATCTGGATGCCAATAATGCGCGAAGAACTAAGACGCAATACACCTGCGCAATAAAGATACTACGCACCATGCGCAATAGACTACTCACAAAAAGGGAAGCGTATATCAGATCCCCCGGTGTCTCAGTGGTAAAGCATCCGACTTACAAATCGAAAGGTTCCAGGTTTGATGTCATTTAAAAATCAAATGTCAAGTTTTGACATTTAATTGTAAACATAGTGTGTCAATACTTGTGCAGTTAAAAACTAACTCTAAGTGCAAAAACCAGTCCTTCTCAAGACTACGCCTGATGACGGAAGCAGAATTAGCTTCCGAAACGTCGCGATTTAATAATATAAACTGTGGAAATAGGCCGACTAATTCATACACAAAATATCCTAAACCCTAAACCCAGCCGCTTCTACTAGAAGAGCTTCTTTCTGGGTTAATAACCTACCACGGCCCATGGATCCTTCCAACTTTAAGGTCAGTCATCAGATCTGTCCTTGGTGTCTCCTCAGCGGAGATTCTATATTGTTCTGTCCTGCGGTTGCCTAATAGATTCTTCGCTAAAGAAGTTCTTCTTTCTCAAGTCCGATATACTTTTTCGTCTTTTGCTGCCAATCTGAAATCGCACATTCGTAAGAATTTTTTCGACACAAAATATCCTTTTTCTAAAAGTTATATTAATAAGGATCTCGATATCTGTACTATATTTACCACACAACACCACGCAAACAAAAGGTCTTAACGTCTACGCATTTGGGGACAAATCCAAAATATTTTTGTTTCGCAAGACGTTCCAAGCACAGTGAACTATGACCGCGTCAAGACCACTTCTCTCTCACTCTCTTTCTCTCTCTCTCTCTCTCCATTGTCGTATTCTTCGTATCCGAAGATCGTGATTTGTGTGCTTAGATTGTAGCTTGTATAATGTTCTTCCAGTGCTTTCTATCCTGAGCGTTTATTGTGTTTTCTGCCATTTTGGTAGCTGGCAGTCTGTCGATTTTATTCAACCATCTTCTAGGTGATCTGCCCCATAATCGTTTACCTTCAATCTTTCCCTGGACCATCAGGTGTTCCAGATATCGTCTGTCCTTCGGGATATGTGGCCAAAAAATTGCAAGATTCTTCTATGGATTATAGTTATTAGTTCGATGTTCTGTTCATGAAACCCTCAACAGCCTTCTCCAGCACCACATTTCAAAGGCAGAGATTTTATATTTATCAATTACCACTTACCCCACTGCCTAATTTATGCTTGCGGCTTACAATGTGTTTTTTGTTTGTTTAATTTAATTGTTTTATTATGTTATTGCTCTCTCCTTTAAATCCCATTAGGAATGAGTGCCTACCTAAATTGTTGGTACGGGAATTGCAACCCCGACTTGTTCGAACAAAAATTTCTCTTGCTATTTAACACTGAATCATCTAAGGACTAAGTAAGAAGAATCGTTTTTAGACGAGAAAGCATCTTAGGAATGATGACGGATATCCACTGTTTTGGATCAACTGCAGCTTTCAAAGATATAGTGAGATTGTTTATCGCAATTCCAAGCTGCCTACCAAGCGTATTATCTTATTGGCAGAAACCTCCAATATAAAATTCATGATGTCAATTTCAAATATATTATTACCCCAGGTGAGTAGAGCTTACAGCTGAGAATCCCATCGCTCATCAGTTAGTCAGCCTCACGGATTCTGAAAGATGCAAGAAGTTGGAAAAATAAAACTATACTACATTCTTTGTTGCATCGTTTAATATGATAACGGCGAGTAGACAGTAGACCTGAACACCTAAAGGAATTAGAGGAAGAACTTGCCCGACTTAAACGCGACATATTAGGCACACAAGCGACAAGACTACCCGCAGAAAACTAAGTATTTTACTGTAAAAAAAATTCCCAACAGAAGGAATGCCTCTCATACTGCGATAAAAGCTGCAGATCGAAGACTAAGAGAAACTGGATCCATTATTCTAGCTTATGGTATGAACGGAGGTCGACCAAAAATAAGGGAACCCAACTTAGAGGAAAAAATTTTACAAATTGTAGCTAAAAATCCAGAAACTAGTAGGCATACGAAATATTTCTAGAAATTTAGATGTTTCTGAAACTTGTGTACATAGGATTTTAGAAGATTTAAAAGATTCTGTACTCTTGTTTTGCGATAAGAGGTACAGTCCATAATTTATTACAGAAAAACCATCCATATCGATTTACCTTTTGCGAATGGTTGGTAGAAGCCTACAGAAAAAATCTTTTGTTTATAAGCAGTGTGTTATGGACGGAAGAAGCTACATTTACAAGAAACGGCATCTTTAACTGTCACAATGAACACGTTTGGGCCCATGATAATCCGAAATGCTAAATGCAGAAAATGATTTAGAATTTTTAAATGATAACCTTACTGGAGGATATTCCTCTTGCACTCCGGCGCGATATGTGGGTGCAGCTGGATGGTACACCATCACGATATGCAGGTGTGGTTCGGCAATGGTTTAACCACCCTGACAAATGGATCGGCCGTGATGATCCAATGCTTTGTACGAGAAAACTAGACACTGTAAAGAGCTTCTGTTGATAAATTTAGAGTTCTCATACATTACCGAAGCCTGCTACCTGAAGCTTAAATGGAAGTTGCTGGACACCCTGCAGTGGCATTTTTATTAAGAAAAATAACATTTTTACGTCACTCTGACAGTTAACTAGGAGAGAGGCAAAGGCAGCGGACTTCTGAGCCGGAGCGGGTCGTGGTTCAAACAAACGACTCTATTCCCAAAACTGTAAAAAATATGGGCGCCAGTACCACCTAACCCAAGCACTTTGCTAATCAAATAAACGGTGCAACTTGAAAGGCGCTACTAGACTAAACCCTGAAAAATAGAGATACCAGCAAAGACACAAATAAAATAAAATAAAATCACAGGCATAAATAAAAGGTCAGTATAATTATAACAACAAAGAGTAATCGGTAGTACACACAAAGCACGGCAAATCAAATCAAATATCTCAGGAAATATTTCAATAGTAAGAGAGCCGTCTTAAAAGTCATAAAAGTATATAATCAAAAGTTATGAATATTTAGACTAAATAAATAATACAAAAAAAATTTACTGTAGAATTAGCAATTTGCATTACCAACAGACTACTCGGTAGAAGCGCATAACCGCAATAGCGTTATTAAAGGTTAAATATTGGGTTAGGATTGAATTTGACCCAAAACCCACAAATGCAAGAACATTCTCAATAACTAACATATAGGCCCTACAGACCCCAAGTACTTGGTTCAGAGCAGGGAAATTGCAAAACCCGGAATAGACTTAGAAATTAATTAAAATCATCATAATCTGGTATTTGACGAATACATTAAAATTAACGCAAAGCACTACAAGTTACAAAGAATTCCATATTGTAGATTATATCAAGAACGTAAGCTATGTCGTGGCCCAATTCTTTAACGCAAGGGAATAGATTAGTTAAATACAGACCTGTTGCTGATCACCAAGTAGAAAACAGGCGTATCAGAAGCTGGCAAAACCATGTTGATGTACCTTAAGGAAAGTCAGGTGCTTGTGAAAAGTTTGAACAACTATTCCATATTACAACCTTCGGCTGTAGGTAATATATATTTAGCCCGGCGTTGAGACCTCGAGTAAACTGACATCGGACTTCTTGCAGAAATGGAAACCTCAACGCACAAATCTTTAGCAAAAAGGAGTTGTTGACTCATACGACAGTATGGTTTCGCTCGTAACTAAAAAGAGCTGGAAATTTTGAATGCTTAGAAACGAAACAAATAATACAAAAGAAAACTAGGGCCTGCCGTTGAGATGTTCTGCTTCGTTTGCCAATAAAGTCATAACATTTGTCGGATCAGGTACAATTTCATAAAATTTCTGTTTTTGAGAAAATCACGAAAATATTTCTTCCAGGAACTTCATCAACTTTTTAGTATGAAACCGCAACACACTATTAATTTCTCAAGCAAGGATTTTGGTATTTCTCAGTAATTCTAGCAACTACCTAAGTTTTCCGAGCAGTCTTGGTAACAAATTGATAAGTGCGCCTATATTTCGAAATCAGTTTAGACATAGTTCATCGCATAATATAGCAATAATGATTTTGTACACCCTTTAGTATCGTTGTCCCTAATTGGTAACATTTTGGGCACCTCTTCTAATACTGTTTCATGCAGGTGTCCGTCTGGGTTTCGATTGCAGCGTTGGTTTTCAGGCTAGTTAAAATTCAGGCCGTGAGAGCAAAAAGAACAGCCTCTGTTACGCATTCTTAGCAGCTGCCTCGGCCGCTGCGTCACGCGAGGATTTTGCGCTCTAATTGGCTGACCACTTTTGGCGGTTCGAAAGCGTCTGTTTGGAATTGAGTTTAACGGTCGTTTTTAGTCAGTCAGCGCCGGCCCGCAGGGGAGGACAGCCGTTTTGAGACGAGTTTGGCGCCCCCCTGCGGGGGCGCCCGTCTTGTTGGTCTTTGTTTTGGTGTCCGGTATGTATCTTGCTGATATAGCTAATTTTGTGACTTTGGTTCCTTGCGAGAGTGCCGATACCTTTTGGTTCCGCTTTTTGTTTTCAAATACTTCCTTACGGGTCGTCGAGGATGACGGTTGTGGGTATTATTCGATGCTCCCTGTTGTTGACTAACGCTTTCGAGTATCGTGTGCTGTGCCGGCGTTTTTCCACCTTTATAGTGGGATTATAACGAGAGCGTGCTTTGGTCGCCGTCTTCATGTAAGTTTTTGGCGTCCTTTGGGCCGCATATTGTGTCCTGAGAGAGGTTCCTTGTTGGGCGTCTTTTGCACCTGCAGCCGTTGGCCTTTGCGACCTTCCCTACGCTGTGAGGCGAGTTCGTTCCAGCATCGACGTTTAGAGCCAGGCGAAGCTAAAACAGGTCAGATTATACAGTGTGTATTTTTTGTGTTAACCGCTTTATAGTCATCATTTAAAAGTTGCCGATTTATTTAGCAATTACATTGTAGCGCAATATATCAGGCGATGTTAGAAAGTTGTGTAGATTTAATTAGATAATTGTGACACCAATTTTCTAGTAATGTAACAGTAACGTACCGATTAAAATTCTCGTTCATGAAGTTGTTTTGGTAAAGTTGAGACGCACTAATTCAATCACTAATCCGGGTGCTAATTAAGTATTTCATTTAAGAATTGTTGTTATCCTAATATTACTGCTCGCTGTCGCTTCGTTCACAGTTTTATGCGTGACTGTTAGTTGTGAAAATCTTTTTTTACGTTTTAAATATTAATGGTTGTTGTGAAAGCCTTTTTACATTTTTTATGTTTGTTGTGAAAACCCTTTTTACGTTTTGATTAACAAGATGTTTATGTGTATGCAGACCAATATATGGGTTTGTTTATATTGCCTGGTGTTTTCTTTGCGCCGATTGAATGCTAACTTTCAGGGTTATGATATATACTTTGTGAAGATAAATGTGAGGTGGGCCTGGAAACCAGTTTAGAGACATCACAGGTAGGTCGGTACACTCGTCGCTGCAGTGTGGGAGTCGTCGGCCTGCTCGAATATACTTTTCCGGTTGAGTTTGAATTTTCGCCAAGGTGATAAGCTAGAAGGTAGGCTCATTTGATTTCCCGGTTTTCTCTGGGTCTATCCTTATATTTTCGTTTGTCCATGAAACCGGGTGGCGCCCTATTTAATTTTATTGTTATTTACCGCCCCTCTGGTCGTTGCCCTTAAGTAATCTCGTGAAGAACTCCCCCTTGCTTCACTGATGCTTAGCCGGCATTATCTTGTTGCGGCGTGGGCAGCGGCCTAGGTGAATCTTTGTCAGGTAATTGTTAAATATCGTCCGCGACGGCCGTTTAGTTTTTTGTATGAGCCGGTGCGGTGTCGTAAAAACCCGTTTAAGACCGTAACAGATGCAAGCGAAAATCCCAAATAAATGGAACCTTTGACTTTACAAATGTATTTCGCAGAGAAAAAGATAAGCAGCTTGCCAAGAATTTTGAAAAAACCTTGAAAATACAGGTTAGGCAACCAAATAACCTCGGAGTTTAAAATCTTGTAGGAAATAGCTTTAAAACTATTTAGGAATAATACATTGACATATGAAACTTGACTTATTGTCTAAATTATATTGTAGATAATATCTTGATTTATCAATAATAGGGCAATTAATTACGTAGATAATTATAAATGGATTTTGAGTCGTAGCAGCATCTCATTGAAAAAATGAAGCTATATCAGAGTGATTTGTAATTTCTTGTACTGCTGAATTATTTAGTAATTTGTTAGGTTTTTTTCAATCAGCCATTTTATTATTTTAGTAGACAAACATTCACATTTAAAATGTATACATACACTATATTCAGCTCATACGAAGGGGCCTTCTTCAGTGTTAAAATGTTACATTTTTAATTTTATTATTACATCTGGAAATATAAAATTAAAAATTAGGAAAATGTGGAATCAGCTTTTATCAAAGTTTTTGTTATCTTAACCATATGAAATTATTTGCAATGTATCCAGTTTCAGTCATTGTATAATTGAAGACATTATGAATCAAGTACATGTAAGATTGTTACCTACAATACTTTAGATTTATTCTGTCAAATGACAGTAAAATTTGTTGGACGTTAACAGGTTCTACAACAAAATAAAATTATGTTTCTGTTAATGTGCAACTTAACAACAAAAATCCACAGCCAACCTGGATCATATATTATATTTGTTTCATTGTTAATTTCTGTTTTATCTTCCAATTTACTCTAAAGTGTTGGCCTATTGTATAATGATTTTTATCTACGACCACTACTAAAAGTAGACCTTTTAGCGCTAGCTTGTTTCACTAAAAGTGACATTTTATAGTTTAGCGTGGTTAAAGAAATCAGCTGTTTACTTTAAGCGCATCTGTGGTATAAAGTGAAGTGAGGTTATAAAACAACAATTTCGAACTGGAAGTGAAGTTGTAAAGTTATTCTAGTTACTTCTTGCGTTACAGGTAAAGTGTTTTTGAAATAATTAAAGCGTTATGTAATGAATACAAGTTTTATTAAAAGGCCGCCGAAACGACTTTTTAAAAAACGTTTATTTTTATTTTACAATGAAATATAACATTGGAAGCACACAGCTAGCCGCCGGACAATTTCTTACATCTAGCTATGATACGAACACAATGGAACTTATCGACTGACTGGAGCTTAACTTAGAAGTGCAAGCTACTAGTATATATACTATGCCTAATCAGCTAAGATAAGCGTTATCTCTAAAAGGGAGCGTGAGACAGGAAGCCACGTGCGTTCAAGGTTGCAGACTTGCAGATTCATATAAAGAAGCTATTTATCGTTCAAGGTTGCAAGCTTGCAGTTTTACACAGGAGACCATTGTCTATTCATAATATAAAGCACGTCCGCCGATAAAATGTTCAATGGGTGGTATTCAAATATGCCTCCATTGAACTTACAAAGAGAAAAGAAAATTAAACTTATGCATTTACGTTAACCGGTTCAAAATCTTTATTTAAAAAATCTAATAAGTTTAATCTTCATTGTGTTTCTATTATAATACAAATACAATATAAAAATTATTAACATAAGAATAGTACACAGAGTAAATATAATTGCAGACACCACTTAAATTATCAGATTTAATATAATTAACAGGTTTTAACAAATTTTCATATTTATTAAGTTTAATTCGGTCCTCAACCAATTTCTGGGTGTCAAGAGGTATCAAGTCAATCTTTGAAACATTTATGTGGTTTGATTCAGGAATTATTAAGCGGTCAATGTTTGAAATTTTTAAATTAACAATTTCATTTGAGGTTCTTTTTGCGGTGAATAACATGTGTTTTTGATTTATTGAAACAAGACAGTCTGAACTGAGGTGTAAGAGGTTAGTGCCAGATATTCCTTTTCTAAAATTCTGATTTTTACATTTGACGTCCAATATTGCTTCAGATGGGGAAGATATTAACCATGTCGCAGGATTTATTTGTGATATTTTGATCTCTGTTAAATTGAATAAATAAGGGATACATGTTTTATTTTTATTAAATGACAGAAGTTGTGTTTCGCACAATTTGTCGTTGGGGATTTCAAAGTAGTTATTTTGATTACAAAAGTAGGTGTCTAAAGTTATAAGTTTACAATGACTTATTTCAATGGGAATGCTGTTTTTAACGTTAAATAATAAAGTACTATAAGTAGGTATAAATCATACGAAATTGATAATTTTGGATAAAAAATCGGAAATGGTATTAATTGGTATCATTTGATAATCGTTAGTTTTGGAAGTAAGAGGTATTTCGAATATAAATGTAATTCTGTTTTTAACTTGATAAACTTTTGTAATGATAATTGACTCGTATAAATGTAAATACTGTAACTCTGCAGGATATGGAATAGTTAAAGCTTTTTCTGATATGCTATTGAGATACGTCGAAATTTCATTTAGATTTTCAATTAAATCGTCATTATCAATTAATGACATATGCATCTGTTGATTTTGGGCAAAAAGTTAATGCATTTTCTAGTTCCAAACAAGTGTTAATAAGTAGTTGCAAAAATTGAATTGCTTCTAGCAAGACTGTTTTTAAGGAGTATGTAGCGAGATTTTTGCCTAATTCCTCATTTTGTAAAATTATTTTATTTATATTTCTGTCTAATAATTCTTGACTCTTTGCTATATCATTGATTACTGAGATGGTATCATTTAAAATTTTAGTTTGTTCTAATATAACGTCATTTTGAATTTTATTGCTTTCTTGCAATTTAGTAATCATAGATTCATATCTGACTCCATCGTTGGCGTCGAGGTTTCCAGTTAAAAATTTGAAAGCGGATCCAAGTCCATCGAAAAGTTAATTGAGAGGACTTTTATTAATTTTATGTTTAATATTGTGAAATAATTGATTCAGAAAGTTTATCAGCTTTTTCTACGTACTTGTTTTAATATTATAAGTTAATTATTACGGTTGATAATAATGTCAATTTTCTCAAATTTCTATATTCAATAACATAACTTTTATTTTCAAGTAACGGTATTACTTTCATTAAATTAGTTCTAAGTGTGTCATAATTAACAAATATAGGGGTATAGTCTATATTTCTAATAAGCGTCCATTCGCTTTGCTTTAAGCACTACGTTTCCTAAATTTAAGGGTAGTAATCCTGAAAAAAGGGAAAGCAATAATTCCTTTTAGTCAGGGTGTTTTATATTTCAATTTTTTTTTTAAATTAGATTTAATTTTGAATTTCAACTTTATTTCTGAAATTTGTTTTTAACAAATATTTTTTTCATTTAATTGGAATGTTTGATTTTTCCGAATTGGTTTTAATTTTTAAATTTTATCTTTACTTCTGAAATTTATTTTAATAAATACTTTTTCGTTTAATTGAAATGTTCGATTTTTCTGAATTGGTTTTTAATTTTAAATTTAATCTTTACTTCTGAGATTTGTTTTAATAAATATTTTTTTCGTTTAATTGAAATGTTTGATTTTCTGAATTTGAATTTAATTTTAAATTGTAAAGGTTTTTCTTTGTTTTAATTTAGCAATATCAATTATAAAGGTGTGTTGCTGTGAACATTTAGTTTTAACGCGAGAAATATTGTGATTATTAAAATTGTAAATACATTATTATGCTGGTCTTGTTTGTTTGTTAAGTATAATTTCTATCGAGTTTTTCTGATTTAAATGATTTTAGTCCTAGAGTTTTTCTTAAGATATTATTTTTTTTTTTTTAAAAATACTTTTGATACTTGAAGTTACTGATTTATTTATTAAAATTTATTTGCAATACTTAAAGTTTTTCAAAAATTCAGGGGTGTGAACAATCTTATTTTTTCTTTAAAACACACGGTTAAAAAATTTAGTTTATTTTGGAAAAAAAATTTGATAAATGTTCTTTAATAGACTATTTGGTTAAAAATGATTTTATTTCGATTTTTAAGTGCTGGCGAAATTTTCGATTATCGAATTTTTAGATGAATCTGATTTCATTCCTACTTTAGAAGGAGCTATATAATCTAAATATTTTTACAAATTTATGTTTGAATTACTAAACCTTATGAGTTGACTTTTCGTCAGTTTTGAAATTATATGTGCATTGATTTTAGTCTTAAATTGTTTTTTTTAAATTGTTATTTAAAATAATTATCTAAAATACTTTTAATGTTTGGAGTTTTTATATTAAAGTTGTTAAAAAATTGTTATTTAAATTAATTGTCTAAAATACTTTTGATTGTTTTGAAGTTTTTTATATTAAAGTTGTTAAAAAATTGTTATTTAAAATTAATTATCTAAAATACTTTTAATGTTTGAAGTTTTTATATTAAAGTTGTTAAGTCTGATAGACTGATTTTTGTTGAGCTCATAATTTTTATTTTTTTATAAGATTAAGGATTATAAATATTAATTTCTTGTATTTCATTTAAAGTATTAATTACGCTTGTTTTAAATTGATTATTGTATGATTTCAATTGCTGAAGGCTTAGTCATGCCTTTTTCATTAAATTTTAATTTTGGAGTTATTTTAGTTTTATTTTTTTTATGCTGATAAATTTTACGAAAAGTTCTGTACACAGGGTTAACTGTAGGTTTTGTTGAGAAAAATAAAAATCTTAATTTTTAGGTTTTGAAAAATTACATTAGTTTTCACTTTTTTTTGTTTAATTTTTTACGGGTTGTAATAAAAATGGTATCGTAGCTCTTTCTGTCTGAATGTGCATCCATTTATAATCTATTCGTGCGGATAATTTTGAAAGTAAGTCGGATCCAATAAGTCCTATATAGTCTGGGTTTAAAATTATATAAATAACATGTATGTGTTCCGTTTTCATAAAAAAGACTGGGGATTGGTAAATCTGCAATTAAGTTATGTTGAGAAATTCCATGAGATGTAATTATCTCGAATTCTGTTTCATAAATATAATTTGGAAAATGTTGTTGTACAAATTCTGGAGAAATTATTGTTTGTGAGCTACCTGTATCAATTAAAAGTTTATCGCCAGTGGCGGGAATTATAATATAAGGAAGATCTGATTTTGAATTTATATTAAAAGTTAAAATATGCTTTTCCGAGGCTCTTAGTGAAAATTTACTGTATCGTTTGGATCTGGAAATTCATAATAATCTGATGTAATGTCTAAGTCTTGGGGTTCATTTTGAAAATATAGGTCTGATTGTTTGTATTCTGGATTTTCTTGAGAATTTTCGAATAAATTTTCAGTGAAATTTTTATTTTCTTCAGGAGAGTTTTCGAATAAATTTTCTGTTAGATTTTCATGATCAACAGGGGAATTTTCTTGTTGAACATTATTGTGATAAAATAGTTGATTAAAATTTCTATTAACGTTTTGAGAACTTGCTCGATATTTATTAGGGAAATTTGATTGTTGAGCTAGCTGGTCTTTTTATAGTGCTAAAGTCCATAGGTTCTGGTTTATTTGTTGGTGAAAAATTTGGTTTAGGTGCAAATGCATTAAAGCTTGAATTTTGAGTTATTCTAGAATTATTAGGATTGTTAAAATTTGTTGGACTTTTAAAATAGTTGGGATTTTGATTAAAATTACTTTTAGGATTTTGGTTAAAATTACTTCGATTTTGTTGGAATGGTCTTTGTATAAAATTTGGGTTATTAAATTTAGGTTTATATGAATTTCTTGTTTGAATATTGGAAGTTAAATTTGATTTATTTAATTTTTGACTTTGAAAATTATTTTGATTTTGAGAATATCTGATATCAATTTCTTCTTTTACTATGCTTAAGGCTTGTTCTAGTGAAGTTGGGTTTCTACTTCTTACGAAGCTTCCCTAAATTTTCATTTAGTCCACTTGTAAAAGTGCGAAGTGCTAAGTCTTTGTTAGCCTTTAATTTATGAGTGATAATGTCTTTTGATTCTTGACTCAGAGAAACTTTTGAATTATAAATAGCTAAATGAGTTCTAACTTTATTGAAAAATTCTATGGGAGAGTCTTTATTCTGTTTTAATTTAGTTAAATCAATTAAGAGATTCAATTCTGACCTTTGGTCGCCAAAATTTTCAATTAAGACATTTTTTAAGTCTTTCCAAGTATCATACTCGTAACCTGTGATTACTTCTAACGCTTGACCTTTTAATTTATTCCTTATCGAATTTAAAATTACTTGGTTGATATAATCGTTTAAATTTTTCTGTACAAAATTTAGTTGCAATGATTTCTGCGGATCTGATAAATTCCGAAAGAGTGGCTTGATTACCATCATATGTGGGAATTTCATTTAATAAAGCTACATTAAAATGTGGGGGAAACAATGATGCGTTTTGTTCAACCATATTTAAGTTGTTTACAATTATTTTAAAAATAAAATTCTAGGGATTGAATTCCTTGGTGAGCGTGATCTATCTCGTGACATAAAATTTTTACAATTGTTTCAAAATATAATTATAGGTGTTTTACCTAATGATTCAAGATCTCTTTTAACATAAAAATTTTGTTGACAAAAATTAATTTTACTTTATTTGTTTCACTTGATTTTTAATTTTGTTTTATGTTAGTAAACAATTTATATGACTAGGGGATGCTTCTAATAGGGGGTAGGAGTCTTACATTTAACAGGTGTGCGTAGGGCTCTTATAATATAAATAATTAAAACTATGTTAATTTAATTTTTAAAACTTTATATTAGTTAACTTTGTTGTTTTAGGCGAACGCTTTAATAATTATCACTTTTGAAAATTATATTACGTTACTTTGTTGCCTTTGAAATTTTTACTTTGTTGTTTAGGCGAACGCTTTAATAATTATTTTTGAAAATTATATTACGTTACTTTGTTGCCTTTAAAATTAATTATTTTGCTTTTTCTTTAAAACTTTGAAAATTATTACTTAGGCGAACGCTTTAATAGTCGTTACTTTGTTGCCTTTAAAATATACCTTTGCTTTTTCTCTAAAGCTTGAAAATTATTATTTTTAAAATATACCTTTGCTTTTTCTCTAAAGCTTGAAAATTATTATAAAAATATGCACTTACATTGTGCGTTAAAATTGACGAACGGCGTGCGATCAAGCTACGTCCTGTTGTCTTCAAAAAGGATGCGTCGATCCTATTGATGTCGGTTGGCCTGCACAGAGGTCCTGAAGTCCGACTTGGATAGTCCAGCTTTGCGCTAGAGCGTTATCCAAAAGTTGTCCTGGGGTCGTCGTTGTTGACGTTGCCAATACCAGAGACTGATCCCAATGATCAAGAGTGGTCCCAATGACCAGAATGGTTCCAATAACCACGGAGGAGCAGGAGCTGGGTCGACGGGCGCTTCTCACGATCGGGCGATGTTTGTCCCTGTTGGAGATGTCCGAAGATCCGCTGGGTGGTAGGTTTCGATTTGTGGCAAAGAGCTGAACCTCAAGGAAAGTTGCTGGTCGACTCGATGTTTGTAGTTTTCCAGGTTTTCCCTCCACAAATCCGAACGACTGCGCCAGTTTTATTTAAAGGCCGCCGAAACGACTTTTTAAAAAACGTTTATTTTTATTTTACAATGAAAATATAACATTGGAAGCACACAGCTAGCCGCCGGACAATTTCTTACATCTAGCTATGATACGAACACAATGGAACTTATCGACTGACTGGAGCTTAACTTAGAAGTGCAAGCTACTAGTATATATTACTATGCCTAATCAGCTAAGATAAGCGTTATCTCTAAAAGGGAGCGTGAGACAGGAAGCCACGTGCGTTCAAGGTTGCAGACTTGCAATTCATATAAAGAAGCTATTTATCGTTCAAGGTTGCAAGCTTGCAGTTTTACACAGGAGACCATTGTCTATTCATAATATAACATACAGTCAGATATGTAGTATTAATAATTACCTTTCGTAACTGACCTTGACAGTACTGGCTGTGCAAACATTCGCCCGCGCGCAAAGGTCTACTGTTTATTATGACATAAATTATAAGTGTCGTAGATTCAAACCTTTGTTAAAATCGATATTTATGGATTAATAACAGTAAAATTAAAGTCGTAGATAAAATATTGTATGCAACGCGTGCATAAACGTCAACTTTTAGCACTTGTTGCATAAATAGCTATTAAAGGTAATTTGGAAGTTATATTTTTTTAAATTCTTTTTCCAATAATTTTGCATAATTTAGGAATATACGGTAGTGTTATAATATTTAATTCTTGATGTTTTTTTTACTTCATTTCCTAAAAAATGAGGTTGTAGGTTAATTGATTCATCATTATGTTCATTTTTAATGTTTGTATTCTTTTAGTTATATTATTATTTATGAATTGCAATGGGTAGTTATTTTTCTGTAATATCTTTAAATTCGTTCTAAATTTTCTTTGTGAAATTCGTTTGCTGAAAGTACCTATAAATAATAGCTCTATCTACTAGGCCAATTATTAAATTTCTTTTGTATTTCGTGGTGGTAAGTAAATTATAATTTTAATTTGAATAAGTGGCGGTCTGTTTTTATTACTTTCCTGTATCAATTTGTTTCAATTTTACCATTTTGGTTTATTATTAATGTCATGTCTAAAAATTTATTGTGTTTTACTCAAATCTATTAAAATGACGGGCGTAGGGAGTGACCTAACTATTTCTGTTGGCTGAACGATGTATAAAATAGATTCACGTTATATTGAGCTCATAAGATACATTTATAAAAACGCAATGCTGCAGATAAATATTAACAAAGACATAAAGACTCGACTTGATGAACACTCCTAGCGGATGGGCTTAAAAATGAATATAAATAAATCAAAGAAGATATCTAACAGCAACGCACATTTTGTAGTACAACAATGCGTCATAGAAACTGTAAATGGATAAGTTTACTTGGACCACAAAATAAAAATGGGAAAATCAAACGTCAAAGCTTCAGAGGCGCATTCTATTGGGATGGATCGCTTTTGGAAAACTCGAGACAACTCTAAAAACCCCCCTAATATACCAATCTGCGACAAGGCCACACGTTGGCGGTGCCGAATTTGTCACAGGTGAAATCGATATTAAGCTTCAGGGTGTTGGCTGAATAAAAGTCTGCCCCATTATACAGGCAAAATTTGTAACTTTTGGCCCAACTCGGTGTTGTGCCACAGTTTCATCGATAAATTAAAAAGACAATTCAGTAATACATAAGCAAAATATCTGCCCTAACCACGTTACAAATGTCCCTGTAATAGAAGTTTTGCCAGTTGCTCGTCAGGAAGGAAATGGTTCGACTCGATAGGTGTTAGATAGGGCGATATCCTGGGGAATTACTTAATGATGTTAAAAAAGGCGGCACATATAAAATCTCTTGGGGCAGCATTCTTGAAACCTGAAATGGGGAAACAGTTTCTCTCTGTTTGTTTACAGCGATGTGCGACAGCCCAGCTTGGTGCGTTCACGGACCACCCTTTTTCTTTTCTCGTTCAAGTCGCTATAAAAGGAAACACAAATGGAGCGTCGCATCCAAACACAATAAGAAGCAGAGATTAGTTTAAATTGTCTATATTGACTTAGAATGTATATAATAAAGATAAAATAAATGGTCAAAAAGGTTGTTCCTACACATATATGACGTCATAGGGAATTCGCATGCAGCTAAAAGGAAATAGTTATTGACTCGTCTCAAATCACATATCTATTGGTATCTTACTAACTTGAACAATAGCGTTTATGGATAAATCACGGCATTATTCAGTGTTTTTGAAGAGCGCCACTGACTACTATTTAATTGGTTGCAGCACTTTAAACTATATGACCAAAATCGGTGATTAATTATAACAACACAGTATCTGTTCAGAATTCTAGCGGCGACTCTGTTGATCCATGAAGCACAACTGGTTTCGCCGCAAACTCGCTAGCCGACGAAAAATCTTAGGTAGCCTACAGGTCAAATGGGAAGAAATTGATGACGGCGTAAAGATAGTCTTCAACAAACAACGAGATGATTTCCAATCAGAGAAGTGGTGTCGAATCCTCAAGAAGAGAACGGAAATGCGTGCGATATAACAGAAGCTGCGGCAAACGCTCTTCCCTGTATAAACTTTGGGCACAATGGAATTTCCAAGTTATTCCGTGTACGGCAATTTGAAGAAATTCGCGGCCACTTAGTACACCACTTAGCCCTTAGAATGGTCACCACCCCTATACGGAAATTACGCGTCACTCAACTTGACAAGCGATTACTAGTTTTTTCTCAAGGTGCTTCTGGTAACTGACTTGAAAAACTTCCGTTCCGTTGGATTTCGACTCGAAAGACAAGTAGGAGAATGTCATATGATCGACTTGCCATTGCTTTTAAAAGAACTCGTTGGTCACACTGAGGGATTGGTGAGACACCAACACGGGCTTTAGAGCAATATTAGAAACACTTTCAACGCCTCGTACCTAGACCCTGAAAGTTGTCTCAGCACTTTCATGCCGATTGCCCTGAGGGAGGCATTAATGTCCTTTTTAAAAGCTTTTTCGCGTGTTAGAGACGCCGAAAACTTAGCGAACAAAGGAATCGAAATTTAGATCTTACAGAGTTACACCTGCGATTATAAACTGTTACGGGACAAAAACGACATTTAGGATAACGCTCCAGTTCATACGAAAAGCCACGAAAAAGCTAGACAAGCGATATCTCTCGAAATCGGGAAAGTAACTCACATAGGACCGCTGCCCAGCCTGTAACAAGAGGTGCCGACTAGACTAATTGAAGCGAGGGGTGGTCCAACACCAGATAACACAAGGGAAACGGCCTAATAAATAAACAGATCTAAATAGATTGAGAGCCACCACAGTTCCACCACGATAAACGAAAATGCACAGGTAAGCTCACCGAGAAACCAGGAAGCAAATGAGCCTACCTTTCAACTTTACACTTGGCAGAAACCGAAAAGCTAAACGGGGTTGAGTATGGGTGCAACTTTGAAACTCCTTGAAACCGGCAGCCAGAGCGCTTGAACCTACCTTGACGCTCACCGGATCGTCCAGAGTCCGCTTTACATCAATCTTACACTGAAAGCTCACATGCAACACAAAGAAAAATGCAGCGGGGACGTTTGACAAGTGAGTCTATTGACTTTCACACATATGGTACATAAAGGGGGTACATAACTAAATTACATAAATAGGATAAATAGCGTCAGTAAATCTAGCGTAACAAAATAGTCTTGACGAAAGGCCCCGTATATAACTAGGGTGCTTGCACTGTTTAATGCACAATGGGGTGACACAGCAAAGATTAGTTAATTTAGCGCGCACTCATGATTAACGATAACAAATCTAGCGCAAAGAAAAGGCGTTGGTGGAAGGCCCTGTATATAACTAGGGTGCTTGCACTGTTTAATGCACAATGGGGTGACACAGCAAAGGTTAGTTAATTTAGCGCGCACTCATGCTTAGCGACAATAAATCTAGCGTAAGGAAAGGTGTTGGCCGAAAGCCCTGTATATAAATATGGCGCTTGCACTGCTTAATGCACAAAGGGGGTGGCACAGCAAAAGTTAGTTAATTTAGCGCGCACTCATGCTTAGCGACTATAAATCTAGCGCAATGAAAAGGTGTTGGCGGAAAGCCCTGTATATAACTATGGCGCTTGCACTGCTTAATGCACAAAGGGGGTGACACAACAAAGGTTACTTAATTTAGCACACACTCATGCTTAGCGTGGGCGGCTTACGACTAGTACAAATACCTTATCACATAGCTTTGCCTGCGGTGTTTGAAGCGACGTCGGCTAGCGGCTTGCATTCCAAAGTCGCTGCAAGAAACGGGTGACTCCAACGGACTCGAAGCGGGGCCTAAGATGATGCCATTCCTCACTGGTCCCAAACAGGAATCGATGATGCCACCAATTACGACAGGACTCGCACGTCAACTTTGCCAATGGTAGCCGCTCTTCGGAAATAATCCCCCCAAGGGTTAATGGCTCCAGCGGCCCATAACAACAAGAGAAGCGGCTAGGCAATATTGAAGAAGCACCACCATAGCACCGAACTCCCTTTAAGCTCTAAAACACCCCCACAACATAAATAACGAGAAACACAACCTCTAACGTGGCCAGCAGAAGCCCACCCTCGAAGGGGACAGACGAACGCTGGCCGCACACCTCACAATTTAACTGCTCTCTTCACCATCCGGATGCTAACTAACCGACAAAACAACACGCCGCGCGGCCCAGAAAAAATGGGAGGGCTGCCGCAGCTGTGCACCGTACAGACGAAAACCGCGCTAAAACCATTCATTCTCTCTATCTCTCGCACTCATCGGCGTTGTTTGTTACATACAATTCGGGGAATATTTTAGAACGCGACTGCAGACGAAATCGATATTCAAAACTCGCTCACAGCGGCCAGGCTCGACACCTGCACGCTTGCTTCCAGAAATTCTTGCCAGGCCTGCACAAGCCAACCAAAGCGGTCTATACAGCATGCGCTCAAAGTCACTAATAGCTTGCATAGAATTAGATATGCTTAAATTTGAGCGGAAAAATAGGAAAAACCTATATACCCAAAGGGTCGTAATTTAGAAAAATTCTCTAATAGCCGTACCTTCGTACAGTTTGGAAATGTCCTGACAAAACTTCCTCAAATGCAACCCAAATGTTTGATATTTGATTATTTGGGACAGAATGCTTAATCAGTAGTACCGAAAACCTTTCGCCTGCTATATTAAGACATCAGTCAAAATCGATTTGTTACTGCAACACAGTGGAAATTTTACGTTGACGAATTGCGTCCCAAGAAAAGGCCCAGGGCCGTCTGCATTTTTCCTTACTATGATCCAAAATCTTGCCATTTTGCATTGGTACAATAAATTCACCAAACAAACTACCTCATTACATTCCTAAGAAAAGTCAAAATGACATTGACAGTAAACGATACGGTTATAAGCTGTACCAAGATATGTAGAGTATGCTGGTTTGTACATAACGCAGCGCTTGGGCAAGGGGAGAGTGCGGTTCCTGCACGCTATCGACTACATCAATGGTGAAATACTGAGTACACTGCACTGCATCTGGACTACATGTGTAAATTAGTTGCTTTAAGGGTTTACAAGCTCAGTGAACGGTGGTATTTGAAACATAATTTTTGCTATTTAGTGTTAATTTTTGTAAACAAATGTGGAATAGCAACTTTATTTGCTTTTTTTGCGTTGCTGACGATGCTCGGAAGCTGTGTTGTGGGGTTGTATAAAAACATTTCAAAAAGAGATAGTAGTAATTCTCATTATTTTCAATTCCCAAAAGATGTTGCTTTAGAAAAATATGGGTTAAACAGTGTTACAGAAAACAGCAATTTGATGTGGGAATAAATAGAATTTGCTCAAATGATTTAAAGGAATTTGATTTTTTTGTGGAGGGGAAACCTTCAAGGGTCGCTACGGGAAGTGGCTCAATTCCGCAGGAAGGTATGGTATTTTTACCCACAAAAATTCCTGCCTGGTTGCGGCATCTATCTCGGAACCGTTATTTCATTACTTCGAGATAGTACCCCTTCTATTCAATCGTGGTTCTGTGTTATAATTTTTTGGTTATGTTGATCTTATATATCTTCCCTTAATTCATCTTGTGTTATACTGCTTACCAGATGATTTATCTCGTTCCATTTGCCCTCACTTTCTAACATGTTCTCTATAATATTCTATGAAGCAATCCGGGAACAGTCAGCTCTACAGCCTTACCATCTTAAGCATGAAAATATCGTGTGCTCTGGAGTGTCTCGTTCTCTACAGTATACACACCGCTGTCTCTTTCTGTTTATGATGATATAGATATGCGTTATAGCAGCTATGTCCGGTTAATGCTTGAGATAGCCAGAATCCCAGCTCTCTCTGCGTGTGTTTGACCTAGATTAATCTGTGGGCTCATATCCCGTTCTCTGTCTGGTTCCATGGTCCTCGTCATTTCATGAGCATTTCTTTTGCTGCTGCCGACTTTTCGGTGCCTTCCGCTAGTGATGGGCATAACCGGACAATTTTCATAACCGAATTATTTGCATTCGAATGATATTAATAACCGAATGATTATTTGAATAATCATTCGAATAAATTTTGGTTCTCGATTCGTTTCGATTTCGCCGGTTTACCGGTTGGCGGTTTGCCGGTTAGCGGTTCACCGTCATCTGCATCGGCATCGTAACTTGCAGATAGCAGAGGAACTCGGTTAATCGTTAATTATAATAATTGTATCAATGATTTTAATTTGATTTCTAAGGAGTTTAAACCATTGAGAATAGCTATATCAATACTAATCATAAAGAAATTATAAATATGCGAATACACGGTATCTATTGAATCTATTTTTAGTTCCTAAAATTCTCTAGTAGTCACCCTTCCCTTTTCGCTTGCACATCATACCGGTATATTTTAGAATCCATAATTTATCTACGTTCAGCCTGACTAAGTACGCACACTTAAAATTTTAAACATCAAAATCCACTTCTTGTCCTACGTTCATATCATATGACGACGGATGGGCATCGACTGCTCCATTATTAAAAATTAAATATAAATCTGTTACGATATTGGAAAATCTTATTTCGTTTTCTGTTTATCCCTTATTAGGCATAATCAACTGCGTTTCGAAGCAAAAATTTAGGCCGTTATAAATTAATACCAACACAGCTTCGGCAAATCTCATAGTCAGCAGATGGTTATCTTTAATAGGAACGGCCCCATAAATTTAACCGGTCGATTGGGAGTCTCAAATGTGTTAATAACATCAACAAGTAGCCGCGAGCTGCCTTGCTTATGGTTATGAATGACGTATTATTTACAGAATTTCGATCATTCGCAGGTCGCTGAGATACGGCACGTAGTACGTATCACGATGAGGTTACTTTTCATTCGAATACTTGGAACAAAAACCGAGTTACAGAGGTTATTTCAATAATCGGATAACCGGTTATTTTTCATTCGAATAAGCACATCACTACCTTCCGCGACCTTGTCTTCGTGATGAGGTCTAGTGGTGGCATTCCTGCTATAACCAGAACCGTTACTTCGGATACCGTTTTATAGGCATTTACGATTCTTATAGCTGCATGTTTCTGTATTGCAGTTACTTTACGTCTACATCTGGCTGTAGTTCTTTTGCGAGTTGCGACAGAATTAAATGTTGTATTTAAACAGTAACCTCTACATCTCAGCCAATGGAATAAAATTTTGACTTCCTCACCCAAAAACGACTACTTCCCACACCAGTTATACTTGCGTTGATAACTTCACCGAAGCTGTTATTCAAAATACGATTTATGAAATGTACGAAAAAAGTAATCCTAAATGCTTTTAATATAAAATATTTACACGTATTAATAGATTTATTTTGCCATATAACCCAAATTGATGATCAGGAATGGTTTTAATAATGGGAATGATACGTTTTAGTATTAGTCTCTCAAATAGTTTTGATAAGGAGGACAGTAAGCTTATTGGTCTATATGAAGATACTTCTGTTAGCAGCTTTCCAGGTTTTGGTATGAGGATTATTTCAGATATCTTCAGACAGTTAGGCTTTTTGTGGGTCCTCTTGCCAAAATTTTTGGGGAGTTTTTGATAACCTGAAATGGTGGGCATGTGGCTGGATCTTTTCTCATTCTTTTCCATTGAAAATTCGTGCAAGCAAGTTGGGTGTCCCACGGCGTAGTGCTCCATAAGAGCCAATTGGTTTGGCTAAACTTCATTGAATGTGAAGGATCTGAAGCACAAATGCCTTTTTGACGTTCGAATAATTGGTTAATGTTATTATTTTTACGTCTAACGCCTCGGCGAAATTATTTGGGCCACCTTTTACCTCATGCACGTCCACATTTGGCTGCCTATTAACCCAAGGTTAGTTTATGATAGCTCCTATATCCTTATCGGGGGCTCACCTAAAAATTTCATACGCTTTTAGCCAACTTTCCCCTGGATTTCGCAAGGGAATTGGAAATCGCTCTGCGCCACACTTCCTGGAAGGGCTTAGAAGCGCCGCCTACCTGCAGTCTGTCTTCTTGTTCCCTTCAAGGCAAGGCACCTGCGATAACCTTTCCGCTGCCGGAAGCTGGCGATTTCTGCTCCTCGTGCCCTTGATGCCCCCAGGTGTGCCACAGAAGTGCTTGCAACTTCTAGCTTGTCACGAGCCATCTAAGCCTGTGAGGATCACACGAAATGGTTAATTAGGGTGTGTAAATGTATTAGCAAATTAATCGTATAGACGATATTAGGGCATTTCATGCAATTTGTCTCGCCTTATGTATATTAGTATAGATTTATCGGTAGCTGCATTATTAGTGCCAGTGGTTTGATAGCTACGTTTAATTTACTTACTCTGGTGCTGTGAAGCGTTTTGCTACAATCACATCAAATGTGTCGAAGGTAGCTTGCGGGTTTGGACACCTTGTAATTCATTATAATAATAACTAATAACTTTATTGCAGCATGATAATACAAAACGCCTCACAGGAGGTACATTCCACATCATCTTAACCTAGTCAAAAGATTCAAGGCAATACAATAATTTAGTTTACATAATTGAAATGTCAGTCCAAAAATTCCTGAATGGAATACGGCGCAAGGACAACAAGAAACTTCTTTAGTCTTGACAACAGCTTTGAGGTGCAGTCTTCAAGAACAGTGGCTGGAATTTTGTTATACATTTTGAACGCCCAGTAGTTCGTTCCCGTTTTGCTTTTGGATATTCTATGATAGGGTACCAGTAGCCTGTCTTTATTTCTTGTATTATACTGGTGGTTGTCTCCCTGTTTTGTAGCGCCTGTCAGTTGCCTCACATGCGATACAGCCTGAACGACATACACTGCATATAGAGTCAGAATGCCTAGCTCGGTGAACAGAGGCTTACAGTGTTCTGTACTTGTCTTATTCGCCAGGGTACGTATAGATTTTTTCTGTAACCTAAATACCCGGTTAGATGCCGAAGAAGCCCCCCAGAGTAGGGTTCCGTAGGTTATGTGACTATGTATGAGGGCAAAATATGCGACCCTAGCTGTGCCTCTATTAGTGATCGAACCCAATTTGCGGAGAGCATATATATTTCGAGCAATTTTAGCGCATATTCTGTCCACATGGTGAACCCAAGTCAACCTGGCATCCAGAACGAAACCAAGAAACTTTATGTAGAGTTCTGGATTGTTATGTTCCATGTAATGTGAGAATGTGTACACGTTAGTTTTGTCCTTATTGAGTTTGAGGTGGTTGGATGTAAACCAATCACCAGCTGTGTCTATTGCATCCTTAATGGCAAGCTGGGCAGCCTGCAATAAAGATCCCGTCGCGAGGAGTGATGTATCGTCAGCATAAAGGCATCTGTGCGTGTTGAGGACTTCGGGAAGGTCATCTACAAACATGATGAACAGCATTGGACCCAGGATTGAACCCTGCGGGACACCATACCTCACCGCTGTCTCATGACACGTTCCAAGCTTCTGACTTCGGTTCAATAAATAGCTCTCAAAAAGGATGAGTGCTACCTCTTATCCCCTTTTTCTCCAGTTTCCTCAGCAAGATTTGGTGGTCTATACAATCGAAAGCCTTGCTGAGATCGAGACAGGCTGCCACACTGTAGTGCTTGTCCTCAAATGAGTAGCAGATGTACTCAACAACTTGAATTGTAGCTAATGTGATCGACTTTTTTGGCAGGAACCCATATTGGAAGGGAGACGTTAGTTGATACTTTTGTAGGTAGCTTAAAAGTCTGTCGAGCAACAGTTTCTCAATTACTTTGGAAAGTATAGGTAGTAGCGCTACAGGTCTGTAGTTACACGGGTCTTGTGTGTCCCCTTTCTTGAAAATAGCGATCAATAGTGCAGTCTTTAGTGTGTCAGGGAAGATGCCTTCCGAAAAAGATAAGTTAATAGCATGAACTAAAGATTTACATATGAACTCCGCAATTTGCTTAATTAGTTTAGTGGTCAGCCCATAGATGTCTTGGCTAGCTGTAGATTTCAGATTTAAGATGACCCTGCATACTTCTTCATTTGTAGGGGTGATGTAGAAGGAGCTCGTTGTACTGGGTAGCGCGTCCAAAAAGTGTTCAAAATCATACGCTGAGATGGGAAGTTTGCCCACTATATTTTCCGCTACATGTGCAAAATAATAGTTCAGAACGTCAGGATCCAGTTCCGGTTTTGTTTTTTTATAACTACGACCGCATTCTGCATTTATCACATTCCAAGTCGTCTTCCCGATGTTACTACTGGATAGGATTTTTCGAGTATTTTGATCATTTCTTGTAAGTTCTAGAGCTTGTCTATAGAGCTTCTTGAAAGCATTTGACTGTTGTTTGTTGTAGTCATTAGGGTATCTGCAGTGTATAGCTTGTAGGTTTAGTAGCGTATGTCGCATATATTGAAGTTCTTCGTCGAAAGCAAGTTTAGATTGATATCTAGTCGGTTTCCTTATGAGAGGAAAGTTTTTATTTAAATGTATGACAAGCGCCTGGTGCAGTAGTCTCCAGCATGCGTGAACATCCTTGCAGTTGTATACTTCCTGCCACGACTCTTGACGTATGTCGCGGACGAAGTGTCACATATTTGATGGACTATAGTGTCGAAATGTTTCAGGGAGCTTACTATTACTAGTTTTTAAGTCTATTTTTAGTTCAAGTCCCCCATGGTCAGATAGAGCGAGATAGCAGACACTTGCTGAAACTGTCTTTAAATTTTCAGATATAAATATATTATCAATGCAATTTTTTTCCCGAGTGGGATCAGTAATTGTATGATGTAGTCCAAAGCTGAGCATAGTATCTAATAGTTGAACAGTGTCTTTATTCTTTATTTTATTGAACAATATGTTGAAGTCGCCCATCACTAAAATATTCAAGAATTTGTTTGTAGCCACAGTTAGTAATTCGTTAAGTTTACTAAAATAGGATCCTAGGTCGCCTTCTGGTGTATGGTATATATTCACAATTAAAATGTCTGGTAAATCCCGGATTTTTATTGTTAGGGCACAAGCTTCGAAGTCTTTGGTTTTGCATAAGTGTTGAAATATAGGGTACTTCTTGGTCTTAAGATTTTCTTTAGCATAGAGTAGTACGCCACCGTGTTTATCTGAATCTCTGACGAAGCAGTCAACCAAATCAAAGCCCGCCAGATTGTACAGTGGGATTTCGTCTTCTGATAACCAATGCTCGGCTACACCTACTATGTCCACGTTTGAATTTAGTTGTAGGAAATGTTCTAGCTGATATAGTTTATTTCGTATTGACCGTATATTAACAAAGAATATACTCAGATAGGTGGAGTTTACCCCATTGCTGGGCCTAAAAAAGTTTTTCTATTTAGAGTGTCGTAGCTCTTCTGTCTAGCGAAATCAAAAGCGTTTGTGGGCCACTCCTTTAGGCCAAAATTTGTTATCGTACAATTTGTCCTTGAGCTGAAAGTCGGCACCTACTTTAAAGCATTTATTCTGAGTTGGGTTTGCGGGCAATTCCTCAACTACAAAGTCATTTTCAGTTTCTCTGATGCTATTCTTTAGGTAGTTTTGGATATCAGGTGTAACATGTCTGTTTACTCTGTAAACATATAACCACACCATCTTTTTAGCGCCAGAAAAGCTGCCTGCTTGTTCCTCTCGCGTGATCTCTGCCTCGCCTATGTTAGCTCTGGTTATTTTTTTCCTGAAATTCCTTTTATTAGTTACAGTTTCCCATTTTTCTTCTGAAAATGGGGGGTGTTGTTACTATCGCGTGAACGTGATGTTAGGTTAGTTCGACCCTGTCCAATGTTGTGATCAGAGTTATTGGTATATTCTCATTTTTACGTTGGAAACCTTGGCTCGTTTTGCCAACGACAGCTTTCTTGTAGGAATTCTGTTGGGCTGCTGTCTATGGTCAAGCTTTGTTATAAAACGCAGTTACTCCATTAGCCTTCTTAGGGCGCTCGAACTTACCTAAGTTACGACCTGACGGTGTTTAACGACGGGATCTGCTGCTGGATATTTGTTTAGGCCAGTGCTCTCAAAACTCAGCTGTTGAGGTTAATTATTTTAACGTCACCGAGCACCGGAAAAGTTTGTGGTTCTTGGACCACTCGCGGACTCGTTAACGACTAAAATTTAAGTATTCGAGAAGTAATTTGCAATTATTTGTTATCACTGTTAGGAGCGTATTCAAGCCATTACTTGAACTATCATAACAAGAATAATGAGTTTATGATAGAGATCTCTTCGACCCTGTATGACCACGCAATCTGAAGGTATTTCGTCCTTTCAAAATTTTGGATATTGTCATAATGCCAGTTCGTGCTAACAATTAGAGTTAAGGTTAGCTTATCACTTGCATCGCTCCGTTCTGCGGCACCGTGCTTAACAGGGTGCGTGTTAATTTGTGTGCCCATTTTGTACATGGGTTTTATAGTTATTTGCTTGCCGGAATTATTCCGACGCGGTCGGCCTTGTACGAACCTCCGCTTCACGGGGCTTCTCATTAACTGATTTCATCCCCTAGTGGGCAATCTCAAAATTGAGTATCAACTTAATTGTTGTTGCTTTAAACTAACTTCACCTATATTATTGAAAAATTAAACATATTTATGCCGCTCGTGCATTTATATTTGCTTATGCAGCGCCTATTTTTTCTTAATGTGTTTAGGCTAGTTATTGGATTGTTTGTGTTTATATTTATTATCGCCCATGTATGTTGATTTACACATCCATTTTTTTTAAACTCTAATGTTTGCACTATAGAACCAATTGTTGAAATAAATACTGTTACTAGTTATTGGATTTGCTATTGTTTGGTTTGCTGGATTTATCTCTTACCTTGGGGAGGTCCAACCCAAAGATTTGTTGACGTCGAGGACCTGGCGCCCTCTCCAATAGCTTTTTTTGCAGCTTAGCTGGAACCCCGACCCTTCCCGACGAGTTAGTCAAGTTGGACCAATAATTACCAGCCAGAAAAATACCAAATATAACTTTCGCAACCAGGTAAGGCCGACCTTTAATCCTTCGTCACACCATGTCAAATTCGAGGTTAGCAGGATAGGTTTTGAGTCAGTCTGTGTCAAAACTGACGGATTTATGTGTTTGTATTAGTTATTAAATAAAACTACGTGTAGGATAAAAAATAATATGTCAACGATGACGGTAAAGTGGTTTTCCAGGCCTCACGAAGTGGCCAGGCTCGGCTGTGCCTCACCTGTCCATATCTTCGTTCGTCCTGGAAAATAGCCGCTTTACCGCCTAGGTATACAATATACTATTGTTTGTTATGGACAAGGTCTAGGCATGCAAATTTACAGTGTTGTTAGTGATATTGCAAATATTTTGGACAGACTGATAAGACAATGATGATTATTAATTTTAGGAAAAAAACTAGTTGTTACTTTTCTAGTTCAGTAGTTCTGTTAAAATCCATCTTTTAAGTTTATCATAATTGCACCATACGTAAATTACAATTTTTCAACAATTAAATTTGAGTTGTATTTTTGTTGCCATTTTTTACTCTTAAATAGAAAAAAATTCCGTCCGAAAGATACGCAATAATTTTGATCACGTCTATTTAATATGGTTTGCTAATTACACACAGTACGATCATTAACAAGGCAACAGTGTTCTTTAACAAATTGACCATTTCTATAGCATTAATTTCATCATGGTTCAAGGCAGAATGAAATCCAAATTAGACTACTGTTTTACGTACATAAAAAGCAATTGTTAATAATGAACTGAATCTATGTTTGTTCTAAGAAATTTGAATAAACCAGGTACACTACTGGTGAAGGATGAAGAATGAATTAAAAAACTTAAAACATCTGTATCGAAAAGTATTTACACTTTATTATGCCACCTTTACGATGTGTATTACATATTTGATTCAATTTGATAAAGGATGGTAGTTATGATGGAAATTGAATCTGCATTAGCTATCCCTACTACAGCAGGAGTAAATTGACAAGCCAACAGACAAGGTCATGTTTATTAAAAGTGATATCACCAGTAATTCAAATTTTAAAGAAACAACAAAGGAAGTTACTAAACACTCATTTGGTTACAGATCCCAAGTAACTGGTGTAAATTTTCTCACAACATACTTATGCATGCTTCAAGGTTTTTTCAATATTTTCATTTTTACATAGTTTACTATTACATAAATTTACATTTACATAAATAGTAACTATCAAACGTAGTTTTCCAATATAATGATACGGCAACAGAACAGTTTCTACAAATTGCATTTTTGATATTACAACTAAATAATACTAGAATACCACGTAATCGCTTATACTAATTCAATAAAATAAGCAATTACGAGAAAATTTTTAATTATGTTAGTATTACAATTCACGTTAATGTGAATTACCTATTTATGTTTAGGATCAATAGAATTCGATTAATGTATAGTTTCTAATTATAACAAAAGCGATTTTTTGCACATACTACCATTTACAAACCTTAATGAAAGTTTTAAATTATAAATGTATTTACATTATTCACTATCTTAGACACGATCGAAATCTATTGACCCCTCTGATAACAATGCATTATTTGTTCAACATTACTTTCTTAATTCACGAGATCACTATTTAAAACTAATTTATGTAATATGATGCAAAATTCGTTGATATTTCAGAATCAAAAATTAACAGATAACTGTGAACAATTAATCTTATGTGCTATGTTGCATCTCATTCTAGATGTCATCCTGACATTATGCCCAGTTTGTTGTAAATGTGTGAAATGTATTACTATAATACAAAACAGACATCTAATAATATGATCAAATATAGCGCACTAGATGTAACTACAATAATCTACAATTATAAATTCTAAAAAATATCAACGAACCTTGAAATGAGGTTGAAAAGTTTATCTTTAGGAACAAACTATCATTATTTATATCACAATTCCGTTAAATGGCACAGTGACCTACTATTGTTGCCAAAATAGTTCATAAATTTAAATGGTTCTAGATTAAATACAACATTGAAACAATTACTCTGAGAGCAGTACAAAAATTAATTTTTGTATTTATGAATTACTCACTGTACCAAAAAACAATCAGTATTATTACTGAAGATATCAGCAATATTTAGGTACAACCAAATATGATTGAACTAAAGTACGTTTTTGTAGCATCTTATATGAACACATTAACAGCAGTCTATACCACTGACACAGAGATGTTAACTTTGTTTGACGCGTTTTCTGGGAGGTCCAATTGGCGGAATTTGCTGAGTTGCTAGTGCACGAAATGCTTCTGCAATTAGATGTGGATGTGTCTGAATCATCGATTTCCATCCTGGTGTTTCCATAATATCGGTTGCATGTCTAGAAATATTTTAATCGTATATAGATTTGTAAGTTGTGATTAAATATAATTATAATGGAATATGCATTATACACATTTTAATCATAGAAAGAGGAGGCAATAATTATTAATAAACTCAGACTAAGTGATAGGAGAACCACAAACGAGAAAGAAAAAGGGAAAAATCCAAACATACTGGGTCAAAATAGTACTAAATGCAGGTAAAAAACAGTTACTGCAAGAATAGAGCTCATTTTAATGAATGTGAAATAGCAGCAGGAAGAAGAAAATGTAAAATAGTAGACACCAAGAGATAAATAATATAGATATTAGGCAAGATTAGTAAAAAACAACAAAGATGGATAGTAAAAAGTATTTGTGGAAGAAAAAAAATCCTTGAAAGGAAAATGCAACAAATCAAGAAAAATATTAAAAAAAGCAATGACCATTGCCGTCTTTGAAACAAATGAAGTCTGTCATATAGACATATTATCTTGTTCCAAAAAGAAAAACTCATTTAGCGTAGGCCTTTGAAAGAAAGATAGAAAATCTAGTCATGTCTTAGCTAGTTTGTAGGCGAATGTCAGATTGCATTTTGTTTATGAAAACATCTGTCACTGTGACAGGTTAAAGTTTACACTGCATTGAGTTTAATTTTATCAAGCAAAAAGGAAAATAAGATGGCACGTACACAGCAACAATGAGTGTAATAATGATAACGGTCAATAAAAATGGTTTTTGTTAAGTGTTTTTAGGAAAATAGTTCAAGATCAAGATATAATTTAGTTCTCTCCGACTTATGGTAGTTCATTTGCTTCAATGGATATACGGAAGGGGCCATAATTATATATAACAGCAATAAGATAACATGAACAACAAAATAGAATGCTCGAGTAAGAAAGAGATGGCCATACGAAAAAATTATTTTAGTAGACTTGACATAATTAAAATAAGCGTCATGCCTACTCGAATATTTACTACTATGTTTATCTCTTTCTTACTCAAGCAATACGTGTTGTTTTCTTGCTTGTTCATGTTATCTCATTGCTGTTATATATAATTGTGGCCCAATCGGTATATCAAGTTATGACAAACTTTAATTTGATCATGGCATGCTGCAAATGATTTTTTTTTGGAACACACAATAGTTTGTCTTAACGTCTCGTTAATATATGATATGTAAATCAAAAAACAATCCTAGAACAACAAAAGTATGTTTGGAAATATTTAGTACAGTTATCAAGTTAAACTGTTCCTAAAAGTTAATTGTAAAAGAATTGAAAAGATGTTACAAGAAATACATATAAATAATAGAAAAGAGGAATTGGAAGGAAGTTACCAAGATAGCAAAATTCTGATGTAATGATATAGTAGAAATACATATTTCAATCTTTTTAGTTTTAATTTGTAAAAGTGTACTTACGTATTAATAAAATCTATTGCTTGGGCTTTTAGTTGATCTGCGCTGTGTAGATCTGCTAGTATTAGTATTTCAGCGGCGTTTTCAATTGATAAGTTAGTACATAATGCTTCTTCGCACATTACTTTTAACCTTTCTAGTGCATACTGAAAAAAAAAACTTTACATAAACAAACAGCATTTTATTAAAATCACACAGACCTTATCTGCTGCAGCTAACAGATCGTCTGCCATTTTTTCTAAATTTGATGCTTTGCCTGTATATATAAAACGCAGCATTTCTCTTAATACTTCATGATCTACATCCGTTATATCCACTCGATTATGTTTCCTTTCTTCCATTTCATGTTCGAACATAGCTTGAAATACAGGACTACGAGCTATAATAAAAAAATAAATTAATCGCAAAATCATCAAGTTTGATTACCAAAGACTCACAATTCAAGGAAAAATTACCTACTAAGAAGTAATTTATTATACAGGGTTCGGCAGAATAATGTTACCATTTAAAAACGTCATAACTCTTGAACAAAACGAAACACAAAATGTTCTATAAACATTTGGATTCTATTACCTATTATCAAACCTTTCAATTGACTACCATTTTCTTCAATACAAGCCCGAAGTCGTTCAGTGAAATTTATCACGACTACACAGAATTTCATCGTGGATAACTTCAATTTTGTCATGTTCAGCTTTTTAAGCCGTCTATGTTGTTAAAACGTAGGGAAAAGGGCTTTCCCTTTCAGGTAGCTTCATAGGAAAAAATATGGGGCTGTCAAGTCTGGTCTATGTGATACCCAGAAAATATTGTAGAAACGCTCAAATGCTTACTCGTTCAATAATTTTTCTTTTCTAACAGATCTTCCATTGCCGATTCCCTTTTTGTTATAAACAAATCCATCTTCTTGCTATTTTCTGACCCATCTGCGAATGGCCAGTCGAGGTGATGCCGCTGATGTCCCCAACGTCCAACCGAAACGCACATTCTACTGCAGTGATTCCACCACAACACATTGCTCGACCACAAAAATTCTTCCTTGCAAAAGCCAGTGATCTAATTTTATTGACATGTCAAATCCAAAGATATTACATGTTTGATCTTTAAGATCATTGCATTCTGTCCAAACTTATAATTTTTAAAAATGGTAACATTATTCTGCGAACCCTGTACATACATACATATAGGCCATTCAGTAAACACAAAAACACATAATAGTATTTTACAGTAGAAGTCCGTTAGGATAGCCTTTACTGCCGAGCCAGAGAATTTGTGAGACGAGCTCGAAGAGCGAGTCGAATAATACTGGCGAGGCAGTAAAGGCCCTAACGGACGTGTATTGTACAATAGTTTTTGTAATACCTACATACAACGGTCATATCTATATTTTTCTAATTTATTTTCATCAAAACGCTAGGTTTGTGTAATGACATTTTAGAATGATTGAGAGTGCGTAGAACGTTGCAACTGTTTTTATAAATGTCAGTTATTTCCAATTTCGTGTATGGTTGTAAGCAGTTTTAAGTTGTAACCAGCTCGTAACTTATGACATCTGTAGAAAATGAAGATATTCCTAAAGACGTTAAGATTCTGAATGAGCAAGTTATTTTAGCGTATGTTCAGGAGTTATAGCAGTTTTTTGCGCCTTCTTCTATGTGGAGTTGAAGGCTTGCTTGCTGCTGGATTTGTGTGACAAACGTCACTTTGACGTTTGGCACACAGTTTAGCAGGCCGTGGTCTTTACGGACACTTTTTACGGCCGGGCCGTAAAGAGGTTGCTTACGCAGTAGTAAACAGTCCTTAAAGAAATATTTAACAAGTAGGTATTACAAAAACAACAGTTGCAACGTTCTACGCACTCTCAAGCATTCTAAAATGTCATTACACAAACCTAGCGTTTTGATGAAAATAAATTAGAAAAATATAGATATGACCGAATTGTATGTAGGTATTACAAAAACTATTGTACAATACACGTCCGTTAGGGCCTTTACTGCCTCGCCAGTATTATTCGACTCGCTCTTCGAGCTCGTCTCACAAATTCTCTGGCTCGGCAGTAAAGGCTATCCTAACGGACTTCTACTGTAAAATACTATTGAGTTGGCATATACGTAAAATTTGTCTGCTAGGGATTCTGTATTTTGTTTTGCAAAAGTTTTCATACCTGCATAAAGGTGACTTTGAATTTAAAAATGACAATTAATAAATATCATTAATTCAGTGTCAAAGTACATACTATTCTGGAAATTTTTGCCTGAACTTTTATAAAATGTAATAAAAATACTTATTAATAAATGCTACATCAATAGTATCCAACACAGTATTTGTTTAACATCCTTAAAAGTAGTTATGACAGATGCTAATTAAATGTCACACTCTTAACCTATTTGTTTTAGTAACTTTTTGCAAGTACATGCCTAGACAAAAGATGCATTGTGGAAGTACACTCATGAAATTTTAGAAAACAAAGGCCACTTTGTGTTTTTATGTTTAGTGAATAGACTATAGATATAACTATCTATACACATATATATAAGCCGTTCACGATCTTTTTGGGTCAGGTGAGGCTATGACCATCTAGTAATTTTGTTGGCAGAACCTCTGTTGCAACTAAACTCCCTTATGGAAATTGACATTTTTTGTGTTTGATTAGGTTGTTTTCAGTTTAAGGTTATATTTTCTGAATAGGTACATTGTTGCCGGATATGCTCTAGTCTCCACATCAACTCGCGTTGTTTTAAATTTGGTCTGTCCTTTTTAAATTTGAAGTAGCATCGTTTGATGGAAATTTTTTGTTGTAACAAAATTATTTTGGGCATTTTGACTTTTCCTTTGACGGAAATTAAAATTATTTTTACACATTTGATAAATCATTTATTTTCTTACGAATATTAAAATATTAAATCTGGCAATGTGGTGGCAAGAAAATGTCGAACAGACACTGACAGAAAAAAAAAGTTGCATCCGCTACATCATCGAATCAGTTAGTCCAACATGAAAAGAAAAAATCATAGCCAACTCTGTCCCAAAAAGGTTGTGAACGGCTTATAGTGGCAATATTCATACCGTATGTGATGTACAATGAACGTAATTGGTTGCATTCAACTTGCATTATGCTATCTCACAGTCAGACATACAACACATTCAATAGCGTCTTATTCTAAAGTTAAACCTACCTTCATTAGTAAAATTGCAAGGAATTTAGTCCTATCTAGATCGATCTACTTATCATATGACTGTTAAGTATGTCAGTCGAGAGTATGACTACATTATAGTATTTTTCATAATAGCAGTACTGTCTGCTTGATCGAAATGTCACCCATAACAACCCTGGCCATCATAACCGTTGCTGCACTACCAAATTGCGTGCATTTTAAAAATTTATTAGAAAAAAAATTATAAACATCAGTTGCTACACTACCAAATAACGTGGGCGTGATATTACAAGTAATTTTTATAAATACTATTTATATCAGAGCCAGTATATACAGGAGAGTATCGCCACATCCGCCATGTTTACTCCCCTGAGATATGCGTCACTTTGAGGTTTGTAACACAATTCCGCCAACGTGACGTTTGTTGGCAATCCAAAACTTTACTTAAAATTGGCAAGACTGTAAGTCTAAGTCAACTTCGAGGTTAGCAGGTTAGGTTACTAAGAAATCTACCAAAATTGGACAGTGAATATCCCAGAATACAATTGCGCAATATCAATTAAATACATCATCCAACATGGCGGGCGGTACAAGTAACGCAGTTGCTACCGCTAACTGCAAATGGTGTTGCTGATATTAAGTGTAATATTTGTGGTAGTCAGTACCATTTAAGCTGTGCGAAGCTTACAAATCTTTGACGAGCACAAGATGTGCTGTTGCGATAAAGTGCTTACAAAGGATACGACTTGTTCTTCTTTGATGCAGTTACAGCCAGTCTTAACCACTAATCTCAGGTTAACTATAATTCGTTGTTAAAATAAATAAAAGAGCATCAACATTTGTTTATTAATGAATAAAATGTCATAAGCACTGACATTTTGATGCGCTTTTGTTTATTTTAACAACGAATTAAAGTTAACCTCACATGAGTGGCCTTTATAAGACTGGCCGTTAGTGAGTTAGCTGATGCTGATAACTAGAGAACAGATTTTAGACAAACTGCATATTCTTAGGATACGATTAAAAATCTGCACGAATTGAAACTTTCACAGCTAATTGACACCAATTAATTAATGCATATTTAAACATTTCTTGCATATTTTAGCAGTTGCATGCATATTATAATAGTATAAATCTATAATTTTTTGCCGAAATTTGCCTAGGATTGTAAAAAATAATGCATATGTTTTTATTGAAATAATTGCTTAATTCTGATGTGAATCATTGTTAGAATTATTAAAATGAGTAGAACACAATATCAAATACGTATTCTACTTTCTTTTTAATTTTATTATAGGTCTGTAATTAATCAACGATTAAAACACTTTTAAATTCTGTATAAAGTAAATGAGATGACATATGCATATTTCCAAAATATTGTGCATAAAATAGGGTGCATACATATGCGCATGTTCCGTTTTCTAATAACAAAAAAGACGTCCATATTTTTAATTACATAATTTAACAAAAGGACTACATATGGCTAATTAAGAAATTAAGTGACAAAATCAATTTGTTGAATAAAATTGAAATTTTAATTATCCGAGACGTGAATCCAAAAGTCAAAAAAATTACTTGAGTTATCATCAGTGCCAACAGACACTTTAAATCAATATTTAAATGCTAAAACCAGCAAGAAATATAAAAAATTCTAAAAACACTGATAGAAGTTCAAGCAAGCAAAAAATATTTACACCAATCTATCTAAAGCAGTAGAAAACACTACTGTGAGCTCGAATTGTTTGGACTATATAAATTTAGCGCTAAAAATAGATGAAGTTGAACAAGGCTGTAACAAAGTTTTAAGCAACAAACACTGGCAAGAATTTTCTTGGAAGCACAGTATATAAGTTCTTACATATTTTACAGACACTAATCAAATTTGATTATTTTCGATCACGCGTGTCAATTTGACAAATTAAATAATTTGCGGATGATTATCACTGCCCTTGGTAAATTACAGTTGATTATTACACACAACTGTTACATGACTGATATCATCCAATGAGAATCATGCATTTTTTAAAAATCGACCAATCCCGAACTGATTAGCTGATAAGCGCCGGTGCCAAGAGTCATCATGTTGGTTGCCCTTAGAAAATTGCCCTCGGGACAGTTTTCATTGCAATCAGCACTCGACCCTTGGCGTGTGCAAAATTATCGGTAAGTATGTCTCGCCCTTGTTATATTACTATTGATAATTGTTGACAGACACAACTGCCATAGCAGTAAATTTCAATTGATCTACTGGGGCACTACTGCATTAGCAGTAGTTATGATTCATCCTCAAATGGACACATCTGTTATAGCAGTAGGGTTTTGCACTACATTACAGGCTAGTTTACACTGTACTGTCCCACGGCATATATGCTCCATTTGGGGCACTGTCGCATTAAGTCAAAAAAACGCGGTGCTATGATCACTTGTTGTGATTTTAGAGGGAGGACCAGCCTGCGTCATTACTGCTAAAACAGTAATGTGTGCATTTAAGTTGAACGTGTCAGTTGTTTTGAGTCCCCCGGCAGGGAAACAGGTTAGATTATCTCTAAAATATTTGCTATGCAGCATTTTACACAAATTACCCCTTTATAGTTAGTTTATAGTTACCCAAACATCATTTGGATGCAATGGATGTTCAGCAACCATATCGTTGTGCCCCGCTTGTTTTGAATCATATCACAAAAATAATAATGATTAGTATAGTTATTTTCGAACTACACTTTTTTTGTGTATTTGTTTTATAACTTGCAAATAAAAAACCTTTCAGTTTTATTTTGTTTTTTTACTGCTATAGCAGCACTGCTCTTGCAGTACGCTGTCCCATCACGTTAAAAAATCGATGCGGGGGGGACAGTAATTCAATAGCAGTAGTGCTTTTTTTTTACACAAATCACGTTATAAAAACGAACAAATACTCCTGTTCCAATTTCATAAAAATTCATCCAGCCGTTTAGAAGTTACAGGTGTGTTTTTGAGGTTACCCACAAGTTGGTACGAATCTAGTTTAGCAACCAACTCCGATCGACATGTGCTATACACCATTCGACGTATCTCGTCGAGCTGAACAATATTGCTGCTGGGATATTCGAGGCAGACCAATGGTTACTGAGATACAGCACTATAAAGTTATTAATATAAAATTTTTCTTTTTGGAAAACACTCTGGGGCATTCGGCGGGGCGCCGCACAGCGCTTCGCAAAGCGTACCTCACCGAAGGCTAATAACAAGTCACACTGCACGCCACCTCACCTAAACTAACCTAACCTAACCTAACCTAACCTAACCGAACCGAACCCAACCTAACCTAACGTAACGTTGCACTGAATTGTAAACAAACTTTTTGCAGATTATGCGCGCGATGCTAGCGCCATCTACCGCTACATGATCTAACATAGAAACATTTTAAAGCAAACGCGCCATAGACTTAGTATGGGACATTTTAAACTTTACTGTGCTGTTGGTCTGCCTCAAATCTCCCCAGCAGCAATGTTGTTCAGCTCGACAAGACGCGTCGAATGGTGTATAGCACATGTCGATCGGAGTTAGTCGCTAAACTAGATTCAAGCCCACAAGTTTTCCACTGTCC
This sequence comes from Agriotes lineatus, assembly GCA_940337035.1. Taxonomy (NCBI): domain Eukaryota; kingdom Metazoa; phylum Arthropoda; class Insecta; order Coleoptera; family Elateridae; genus Agriotes; species Agriotes lineatus. The sequence goes on along the minus strand of OW679194.1, from coordinate 182,917,715 downwards.
ATCAACGTGTTAAATTTTTTTCTAGACTATGAAGTTTGATGTAGTGTGTTGGTCAGAGCATTGACTTACTGACCAAATGTTAAAAACCATAAACAAAATTTCAGTATCACGTGATCTATGACATCATAAGGGTACCACTATAATAACATGAAAAAAAAAAAAACTTTTATTGTTAAAAATGGGTATTTTTGAGGAATATGGTTGCCTTTCTGGCATGGGTTGCGAAAATTAGATCTCAGTGGCATTAACATTGATGTTTATTTTTTTAAAAGTGTCAATTAAAGCTGGCCAACCTTTGACTTCTCTACCATAGAGAAATCGCATTCTAAACCTATTAGTAATATTGACAAATCTGAAGAAGTTGCTATTCCCAATGTAATATATAGAATGAATGAAAAACGTTAGTTGAAATTGTAATTTTTAAAAATAACAAGTATTTAGTTTTTAATGCTAAAAAAAATGTGCAATTTTAGGACAGCTAATAACTATTAATGCTTTGCAGGAAGTTCTGAGAAAAAGAGAACATTTTTAAAGGTTTCCAAAAGTAATTTACATACTGTACTATGAAATATACGATTTAAATGGAAAAACGACCACCCTCGTAGAAATCTGATGGAATTTTCTAAAATGCTATTTATGTATAAATCGAGAGTTTATTTAAGTTTGTTTACTATTAACAAGATCATTGTACCACATCCAAAATAAACTTGCAGCATATCAACCAACTCATCAAAATTATTCATTTTGTCGAAGTTATCATTATCACAGACTGAATAATTATGCAGCACTTCAAATGTCAAATTAGTTACTAAATGCAACTAGTGTACTTGTATAATACTTTAGTAAGAGTAGAGCAAACAGCGAATAATTTTGGATCATTTTTTCATGGCTACCAAGGTTTAATGATATATTGAAAAACAAGGTTGGTAAAACTGACACACGAGTTGTCAGTTTCATAAAATTCGAGGTTATCAGGTTAGGTTTTGCGTCAGTTTTGACACAGACTAACACAAAACCTAACCTGCTAACCTTGAATTTGATGAAACTGACAACTCGTGTGTCAGTTTTACCAACCTTGTTTTTCAATATATCATTAAATCTTGGTAGCCATGAAAAAATGATCCAAAATTTTTCAGTTAGCTCTACTCTTACTAAAGTATTATACAGGTACACTAAATGCAACCAAATTGTTATCATTTCATAGCTGTTCAGATGTATTTTGGTTTTTCGCATTTTTCTCAACACTTATAAAATAACTATCTTTTTGTCAGATTGTAGAAGAAACCCACATTTACAAATATACATGGTTTGCCGGGTGTTAAATCAGTCAAATTTCTTGACAAAAGAAAACTTGTTTGATGATGAGGAAAACTCAACTAAGTTATTTGATCAATTTTTGTTTTTGGAAAAAATATGACAAAAAGATCGATAGATGAGACAAAGCAAAAACTACACTTGCACAGCGCTGGTGAGACTGCTTCAAACAGTTCTCAAAGCTAGACATTCCAGTCAACTGGTTGGCCCCTCTCTCAGGGTGCCGTCTCAGCTTCTGAGGTTGGTGAGCAACTCAATCTCCATATATCACGTGCTGTATGTATTAGCATTTCTCTATTCAGCCCCAACCAATTTATTACATTACTCATGTATGATTTTTTCCTTCTTCCTCGTGTGCCTTCACTCTTTCCTTTCCTATTTTGTAGTGTTATATATTTTTCGTGTTAAATTAAATGTCCAAAATAGAAAAGCTTCCTTTTGTTTATATTATCTATTAATCCCCACACACATTGTTTACCTCCAAGGTATTTTATGCAAACGTCGTGTTTTGTGCCTATACCCATAATACGTTATCAGTTCAAAACAGCAAACACGACACATTCTATTATATAGGGTGTTATGGAAATTAGTGCAAATATTTTAACCCGTAATGGAACTCGCTAAACTAAACAACTTCTCTATTTATAATTTTTTTGAAAACACCCTTAAAACTGAGTTAAAATTCAAAACAGTTTTACTCTAAAAATGAATACCCGCTGCTTGCGTGCCGCATAGTTAAGTGACGGTCTGTGTCGCTTTGATATTTTACTGGCATTAGTGTTGACAGCGTTAATAAAATCAGAGTAGTTTCTTTTGGTTACCATAGTGAGAAAAAAATGAGTTGTCATTATAAATAAATAAACAAATTGGTTTTTGCTTTCAACACAAAGCAACCACTAATAGAGGAGTTTCTTAAATGCACCTGTCAAATAATTGTTAGGGACTGGCCCACCCGTCGGAGGGCGCTAGTGTTGCCACTCGGCAAGGTTGGGAACCAAACTATAATTAATGATGGGTCGGTATGTGAAGAAGTGTTGTTTCAAATTGTGCCGATTTAGTGTAGGAGACACAAATTTCCCAAAGGCATAAAAAACCTACTAATAGAAACGTTTTCTGAATGCATCTGTCAAATCAAATAATTGTTAGAGCTTGGCCCACCCGTCAGAAGGCGCTGGTGTCACCTGCTTTTTGAAAAGTGCGTAAATAGTAAACTCATAACGTCAAACTGACACCGACAAATTTTGAACCAAAGTAAATTGTTACAATTGAGCACGACTATTGTAAGATTGACAATACTTATTAAACGATATTGCTATTGGAATTACTTAAAATATATTTGTTTGTCGCAAATATTTTGTTTGAATTTTCCATAATTATAAACTTCCGAACCTATAAAGATTTTGCATATTCCGATGTATGCTGTTCGAAACTTTAAAATCGAGATTCTGATGAAGGCAAATTATGTATATGCAAAATTTGTATTGGTGTTGACGGCATATCCTTGATTAATCCAAATATCGTAGTAATGGCGTATTTAAATTTTGCCGCCTTGGCCCACCCATTGTAGGGCGCTGAAGCTTTTATACAAGCTTACTATGGGAGAAATCGCTCTATTAGTGGTTGCTTTGTGGCTTTCAATAAAACTGTTTTTATTAAAATTGATGCAATAAATTATCAGCTGCTTAATTGAGCGCAAACACCCGCCTATGGAATAATATTTTAATTTAATGGCACAAAACACAAAAAACATGTCTTTGATATGCAAACCAACAAAAACTGCATAGGTACTGAAAAAACCTTTAGTTCACATCTGGTCACCAACGTACTTTATCAATTGAGGTAGGTAAGTAATTGACCGCATGTTTCTTGTGCAAGAACTTTGCAGTTTTAATGTGATTGTGTCGTTCACCTTTAACTTACATTTGCTTACCAAGCGGCTCGTCAAATTTAAGGGAGAGAAATGATTGAAAAAATATGCGATTAAATGAAAAACGATAAATAGAAAAGTTGTTCCTTTTGGTGAGCTCTATCACTGGTTAAAATATTTGTACTCATTTCCATAACACCCTGTATACAGGGTGTATACAAATTGGCGCAAAAGCTCCATGTTGCGATATTCCTTGTACAATTCTGATTCGAAAACCTTAATACTAAAATGTTGGATTGGTCTTCATAATCCCTCACAAGCGGTACATATAAAACTTTATTTTTTCAGGTAAAGTGCTTTTTTTTCTAAATGCGTCAAAAATGTCATGAAGGAAATTTATTCAAAATGTAAAATTATGGCCCATGCAAAATTTCAGAAATATCGGTCTACTTATAGGAAACCTTGTGCACTAGAAGAAGTACTTTTGTGGTAACACGGTTTCATATAGGTAAACTGATATTTCAGAAATTTTGCATGGGGCCATAATTTTACATTTTGTATAACTTTCCTTCATGATATTTTGACATATTTAGAACAAAAAAGGTACTTTACCTGAAAAAATCATGTTTTTTATCTGCCACTCGTGAGGGCTTATGAAGACCAATCCAACGTTTTAGTATTAAGCTTTTCGACTCAGAATTGTACAAGGAATATCGCTACCTGGAGCTTTTGCGCCAATTTGTATACATCCTGTATAAGGACTTGTAATTATTTAATATTTCAATATACTTTTAAACTCTGAAGTGTATTCCTATGTAACCAAACACAGGCTACAATTGTCTTAAGGGGTACTTAGGTCTGGCTGCTCCAGTCACATCTCATTTCAAAATCTTTTATCTCCTTTCATCAAGTGTAAACCCCTTCAGTAGACAACCTGGTTCTATATTTATACAATTTGTGTTCCAAAGTGCATCCTGAATGTGTGCAAGAAATAATCCACGGAACTACACAAATCGAAGACTTGCATAAATTCAAGGGGCAACGCAGACAGAATGATTTTAATTAAAATAATATGTTGTATAAGGTTTTTTCTTGTATAATTTTTAGAATTTTCAATTTAAAAAAAATCGAACTGCATTTTTTATTAACCAAATTTTCAACATTCACGAATCTTTGTTGCTATTAAGAAATCTCACGAGTGGACTTGAAGGGAACACAAATTGTATAAATATAGAACCAGGTTGTCTACTGAAGGGGTTTACACTTGACGAAAGGAGATAAAAGATTTTGAAATAAGATGTGACTGGAGCAGCCAGACCTAAGTACCCCTTAAGACAATTGTAGCCTGTGTTTGGTTACATAGGACTACACTTCAAAGTTTAAAAGTATATTGAAGTATTAAATAATTACAAGTCCTTATATATAATTGAATGTGTCGTGTTTGCTGTTTTAAACTGATAACCTATTATTGGTGCAGGCACAAAACACGACGTTTGCATAAAATACCTTGGCGGTAAACAATGTGTGTGAAATCTTACCTAATGATAGAATTATAATGCCGCTGTCTGCATAAAGCTTCCTTATAGTATTGCAGCGTGACCCAGTAAATCGACACCAAACCTGATTCTGTGTACAAACAGTTTAATTGGCACATGTTGAGAACTAGTTTTTATATTCTAATTTTGTGTCCGCATAATATCACTTATGCCCGTACTCATAGTCCATACTCGGTTCGATCTCCGACTTGAGAACGTCTCAAGTACACAAACCGATTCCATAGTTGTTACTTGGTTGCCAAGCAATACTCCACCCGTGCTTGCTGGCATGCTTACTCAAGTTAGGCAACGACCAACCTTGAGACGTGCTCAGTTATACCATAACCACACTTTTTTGACATTTCAGCCTCTTTGATTTCCGCATTGTGAAAGTTAGTGAAAGTATAAAGAAAGATAAATGATAAATAGATTATTGGGAGCAAGAACGTTTTGAATTGTTAGAGTTCCTTGACATGCTAGAAGAAGAAGACAGTGGTAATATATTAAGGATGTCTAAAAGATATATCGGGATTATAGGAAACCCCCTAGAGTATTATTCAGATGACGATTTCCGTGAAAGATATCGTTTTAGAAAACACTTTGTCTTTGTCCTTTTGTCTTCAACGATTTTGTAGTGCGCCACTAAATTTGCCAGCAGTAATTTTTCTTTTTGTGTGTAGGCTATAATTTCTACCATCAACTCACGTTTGTCCAACAATTCAGCAGGCCGTTTGGTTATGTATGACAATAATGATGCAGACGGCAACGTAACAACGTGAAAGTTACTAGATTCCAGCGATATTCATTATCTTCGCCGAGAATTGCCGAAGTTTTGTTTATGACATACAACCGATACTGAGCATTCGTGAATACTTGAGATCGACTCCATTGAGCATTGCTCAAGCACAAGTATGAGACTCGACTATGAGTACGGGCATAAATTGTTTTATCTCATGGGCAAACACTAGGAACACATTTTAATATTTGATTGGCTAGCCCTTGTTTTTGAAGACTAGTTCGCATCTTTTGGGAATGGAATTTAACAGCTTTCCTAGTTGTTCCCTCGAAATGCAATGAAACCAGACGTAAATCAGAAATTCGATTAATTCGGTTTTCTTCTAGATATGATGTTTGAGTTAAGTTCTCTATAGGATTCAGGTCTGAAGATTGTGCTGGCCAGTCCAACCTGTTGATTGTATTCGTCATCATTCACGATTTAATCAGTTCTGCTCTATGGCAAGAAGTGTTATCAACTTGGACAATAAACCTTTCTTTGCCAAACACATCTTTCCTACTGGGTAGCATCTCATCCTGCTGTACTTCGAGGTATTTGATGGTGTGTATCATTCCAGAGACGACATGTTAGCGAGCAACTCCTTGGGCAGACATGCAACCACATACCATAACAAAGGTGTTGAATTGTTGAAAGAACACATTTTGAAAAAAAAATTCCTTAAGAAACCACCATGATTGTTGATGTTAAAGGTTGATTCGTCACTAAATAGTACCTTTTGCCACTGCTCTGCTGTGCAGTTCCGATGTTCCTTGGCCCATTGCAAACGATGGATTCTTTGCTTCTGGGAAAACAGTGGCTTCTTCCATGCTTTACATTCTCTAATTCCAAAACTAAGCAGTCTTCCTCTCACAGTGGAAGTGCACACACTTACACCAGTAGCTTCAGACCACAGTTTGGTTAATTCGGTGGAATTAAGACTTGTCTGCCAGGCTTGTTCTCCTAACACCAAACTGGTCATTCAATGTTCAAAAAAATACCGCTTTTCTTGCTTAGGAGTAACAGTGGTGATGCGCTTCTGCACCACAGCTGCCATGGAGGCACCTGTATGTGAGGGGGGAAGCAAGATTGAGCACCTTAAGGCTGAAACAGGCCACATCTTATAAACCACGAGACCTGGTTGGCCACCGAAGGATTGTGGATCTTATTCACTTAGAATCCTTGGCGAAACCCGCAGATATATGCCCCTTCAAAATGATTATCAATAGCCGTGCGGAGGTGCAGTCATACCGTCACCGATTGCAAATGGAGCGTAGTAATATAATATACGGATGGCTTCAAGATCGATGAAGAGGTTGGGATAGATGTAGTAGGGCTTAGATGCAAGCTATCTATAGCACCGGGAAGGACCCCAACCATCTTTCAAGCTGAAATCTATAGTATTAGCCTATGTGCACAGGAATGCATTAACAAAGGATGGAGTAAAGCAAGGATACACATACTATCCGACAGTGAAGTGACTTAAAAGGCTCTAAGCTGCACTTTTGAGGAGCAACAGCAGCTGCCTTTTATGGGCCAGGACCCTTCTGTGAACTTCAAAAGGACACGTTGTGGAGCAGGTTCATAAATGAAAAAAGTGGCAAAAAGGGTCCCAATGGAATAATACTCCAGGTCAACATCGGGCGAACAAGTTTAATACCAACTCATCCCAGAATGCAAAAGGGCTTTTCAAACTAAGTAGAGATGAGTTAAGGCAAATAGAACCCTTTCGCCGGATATTTCCCTCTGAGCTATCATCTCAAACAAATGGGGAAAGTCAACAATGAAAATTGCAGTTTCTGCGTGCTAGCAAAAGAAACCGCACAACATACAGTGTGATGCTCTGGCATACAATAGGCTAAAATTCATTGAAGAGATAACTTGGTTGAATCAAAATATAGGGAAAATAGCCCCCGAAAAGACCCTAAACTTTATGAAAGGTTTAAGAATTTGGGAGACTAACAGCCGTATTCATAGTCGTTCGCCAGCGGCTCGCCGGCGAGTCGCAGGAGTTTCGTTATGAATAGTATGTTGGCGGCACTGTACGTCTATGTCAAATTCGAGGTTAGCAGGTTAGATTTTGTGTCAATCTCTGTCAAAACTGACGGAAAACCTAACCTGATAACCTCGAATTTGACATAGACGTACAGTGCCGCCAACATACTATTCATAACGAAACTCTGGCGACTCGCCGGCGAGCCGCTGGCGAACGACTATGAATACGGGTGTTAGTTTAGTGGCGTACTCACAAAAGATCTCTTTAGATCAAAAACCATAAACAATCTTAGAATGTACACGAAGACTGGGGCTGCGAAGTTTTACCAAATTAAATATATAATTTTTGTAACCATTATAAATTTAAATTTTGTTTTGAAACATATTTAAACAATGTTTTTAACAATTTCAATTAACCCGTACATACGAGGCAAAGCGAAAAAATTGTCGTTCTCAAAAAATACTAATGCTTTACTTGTACAATTTTAAATATATGTTAGGACTTCTCTATGTAGTCGCCTGACAAATCAACGCACTTGCACTGTCGATGTTACAGCTTTGCTGATGCCCTCCTTATAGAAGTCTGAAATTTGACCCTTCAACCACGAAGGTACTGCAGTTGTTAAGCTGTCATCATCTCGGAAATGCGTTCCACAAAGGTGAGCTTTCAATTTTCCGAACAAGAAGAAATCAGAGGGTGCCAGGTAGTGATGTAAAAAACGCGTTTTTTTGAAATCGAATAAAAAAGCCAAAAAACAGTTTTTTGTTTTTTATTCATTTTTGTAATTGGCGGCACGTTTTGGTAGGTATGGTTGGCGGCACGTTTTGGTAGGTATGGTTGGCGGCATGTAAGCAAACGACAAAGTTGAAACTTATTTTGGTTTTACATGCACTTTAAAGTTCAAGAAAACTACAGCATAGACTAGACAAATGTTTAGTAAACAAAAGTAACATTTTATACCTACTGCTACCGTCTACTCGTATTACGTATTACTCTATAATCAACGAATCACGTTACGTTAGCGATTCATCAGACAGTGACATGGGTAGTGCATGAATACTGACTCCGAGTCAATTGAGGAGTCAGCCATGTCTGCTAGCGAGTAATTTATGCGTTATTATAATTTCTATATCCACTTTGGCTATGAAATGTAATGCATTATTTTTCTTTAGAAAAATTTGTTTATTTCTGTTATTATAAGTTCTATAATTCACTTTACCTGTGAAATGTATTATTTTTACTTAGAATTATCTGTTTTTTGTTTTTCTAAAGAATATTACTTGTTGTTATTCACTACACTTTAATTCTGAAAAAAACTATTTAAAAAAATCACTGTTTCTCGTTTTTTTTTAAAACAGGTTTAAAAAAACGAGTGGCTTTTTTTTTGTTGCATTACTAGTGCCTGGTCAGGCGAATAAGCTGGGTGTAGAAGTACTTTGAAGCCTATTTCCTTCACTTTTGATGTCGCTGCAGCGCATTTGTGGGAGGACGCATTATCGTGCAGCAAGAGAACTCCTTTTCGCAGTAGTCTGCAGCGTTTGGTTTTGATTTCATCCCGTAATTTAGTCAAGAGGTTGCAGTAATATGCCCCATTGATGGTACGACCACTGTCGAGAAAGTCTATAAGCAAAACCAGAAATCCCAGAAAACTGAGAGCATTACTTTGCTTGCTGAAGGTTTCACCCTGAACTTCTGGAATGCCGCCACTCCATACTGGTTTGTTTGTTTGGTTACAGGGTCATAGTGATGGACCCAAGGTTCATCCATAGTGACAATTCGGTAAAAAAAAATAGCATTGGCACCTTCCAAAAGCTTGCGGCAAATGTTCACTCAATCTTGTTTGTGCAAAGATGTCAACATTCGTGGCACCCATCTAGCTGAAACCTTATTCATACGCAAAATGTCATGCAATATCGATCTAACCCATTTCTCATTTCTCGCCAAACTTCACAGTCTTGGCTATCATTTTAACGGTAATTCGCCTATCTTCCAAAACTAACCTCCACCCTTCTAGGCTCTCTCTGCCACGCTTAAGTTCATTTGCTCATCGACGAACAGTGGATTCTGATGGCGAAGCATCCTTGTATAAACTGTTTTTAATCTTTGAGTGATTTCAATAAAATGAACACCCTCCCTAATCAAAAATTTAGTCACTGCCCGCCCGGTGTTCAGTTTTCTCCATTTCTAATAACTACTGCAACACACTTTATTGAATCTACGATAAAATGCGGAAGTTTTGGGTGAATCTAAATGAAATTTTCAACACTGGCAGACAACATACAAAATGACTGATAACAAAATTTTGTTACTCAAGGCACACCAAGACAAAGAATGGCAAAAATGTTTTCCCTTCCCTCATAGTGTAAATTTATTTATTTATTTATTTATTTAGTTCTTCCTCGATACAAATTTGTTTGAGTGAGTCTTACACAGAATTACAAAAGCAAAACAATTACATGTACAATTATTATATCTACAAAAATCACTAGTTTAGGTAAATAATCACAGTCTATGAAACATTTAGAGGTTATCACATTTTTAGTACATTTACAGATTACAATTTTCAAAAAACTCGGACACATTATAGAAAGCTTGTTCTAGGAAGTAGTTCTTTATAACTGTTTTAAAGCGCTTCGCAGGTAAATTTCTAGTGTTTGCGGACAACCCATTGAACATCTTAAAAGCTGCGAAAAAAGCTGGTTGTTTTTGTGTTCGGGTACTACGATTGAACGGTAGCACTATTTTATCCGCTTGGCGTGTGCCGTAATCATGAGACGCAGAACTAAATTTAGTTAAATTTTCTTTAACATACTTTAAACATTCATAGATGAACAGACAAGTCACCGTTAATATTTTGAGTTGCTTAAAAAGTGGTTTACAATGATCCATGTAATGTGCACCAGCTAGAAGTCTAATAACTCTTTTTTGAATTACGAACACTCTTTTGCAGCTCGCACTTTCGCCCCACAGTAGTACACCATAATTTAAAGTACTTTGGAAGTTTGAAAAGTAGAACGTTTTAACTGTATCTGTAGATGCTACTTTCAGCAGTCTTCTTATCTGAAAAGTGCAAATAGTCAGTTTATTGGCAACGTGTTCGATGTGATTTTGCCAATTCAGTCTTTCGTCGATGACAAAACCTAAACAGGTAACAGCATTTTTGGATGTCATTCGGTTATTCATAGTGAAAGTGACTTCTTGCGTTTTATCTGGGTTCATTATCATGTTGTTGGCTATGAACCACAGCTTTGCATCATTAATTGACTGTTCTCGAGATAGTTTAAGGTCGTTCATACACTGTGATGTATTAATTAGCGTCGTATCATCTGCAAATAACACTATTCTATCAGCTTTACAATTTACAGGTAAGTCATTTATGTAAAGTACAAATAGTAAAGGCCCCAGGATTGAACCTTGTGGAACACCCTTTACTACTGATGAAATTGTAGATATTTCGTCATTTATTAATACTTGTTGTTTCCTATTGGACAAGTAGTCTCTGATGAGTAATTGTGCTGTACCTCTAATGCCATAATATTCCAATTTTACTAAAAGATTATGATGGTCCACTCTATCAAAGGCCTTGCTTAAATCCAACAGGGTCGCTCCAGCCAATTGTTTATTATTGAAGGCGTCCACTACCATTTGTACAATTTCCAGTACTGCAGTAGTTGTTGATTTTCCAGTTTGATAACCAAACTGACTCTGATTTATTATGTTATGTTTATTTATGAAATCCATCAAGCGTTTCTGTATAATTTTTTCAAAAATTTTTGACATAATTGGAACAATCGATATTGGCCGAAAATTGTTGACGTTATTTGTATCGCCTTTTTTATGAATAGGTGTTACTCTGGATAGTTTTAGAACATCCGGGAATACTGCTTCCGTAATACACTGATTGAAAACTTCTGACAAAGGACTAGCGATTTCTTCAGCTACATTAACCACTAGTTTTGTGTTTATCCCATAGATATCTTTTGTGTTGGTATTTTTTAAGGTTCCAATGAGTTGCAGTATTTCTTCTGCTGAAGTAGGTCCGAGATATAATGATTCTCGAGGGGATTGCAGCGCATTCCTTAGTAGTGCACCTGAATCCGCAAAATTTATACTACCCTTATTAATATTTTCTGAGCCAACCGTGATGAAATGTTTGTTGAACTCGTTGGCCGATATATCGGTTTTGGTACTGCGTTTATTTTTAAATTCTCCATTGATTATATCCCAGACCGCCTTGCTCTTGTTGGCTGCATCCTGAATATAATTACTATTATATTGTTTTCTGGTGCTTTCAATCTGTTTTCGATACTGCTTCCTGAACTCCGTTACAGCTATCCTGGATTCTTGTGTTTGAGTGCATTCCTTGATTATCGAAAGAGCATGAAGTGTGTTCCTCATTTTCTGAATATTTTCGTTAAACCAATTTATCGTTCTTAAGCATTTTTTATTTGATTTTTTCTCTGGGAAGCAGGTGTAAAAGGCATCTAAAAATAAATTATGGAATGCCTTATATGATTCCTTTGCTGTTTCTTTGTTACAGATAGTATTCCAGTCTGTATTTTTTAATTTGTTTTTAAAACTCTCTAAACCGGATTGCGTAAGCGGTCGGAATTTTATGTTTATATAGTCGGAATCTATGTAGCTACGATGTAGTTTGAATTTTATGCCTTTGTGGTCCGATAGCAACGTATCTATTACTGTTATAAGATAGCATTCCTCATCAATATCAGTGAAGATATTATCTATAACAGTTGCGCTATACTTGTTTACATGTGTTGGAATATTATTTGTGATTGTTAAATTATATGTATTTAGAATGTCTTTTAGTGTATTGGCATTTGCGCTTTGCGCGCCCATATCAATATTTACATCGCCACTAATAATAAGTTTCTTGTTGTTCACTAATAAAATATCTAAAATGGACATCAGTTGGTTAAAGAAAATATTGAGATCACCATCTGGTGAGCGATAAATGTTTATAACAATTACTTTTATGTCGATTAATTCAATGGCCGCAACTTCAATATGTTTTTCGCTGCTCATTTTAGAAATATATTCTAGTTCTTTAAATTTTATATTTTGCTTAATAAATATTGCGGATCCTCCATGTTGATAATTTTCTCTGCAAAATATGCTAGCCGTGACAAAATTTCCCAGCTGACATGCAGGTAATGTTTGTGGCGATAACCAATGTTCCGCAACGCACAATATGTTGATATCTGAATTTATGCTTAAGAACATATTAAGTTCATCGACTTTATTTTTCAAACTTTGCAGGTTTATAGAAAATAGAACTAAATTATTTGCACTTACCTTCGGACTGGTGCAATTAATATCTAGTTCAGTAGAACCCATATGAGTCGTTTTAGTTCTTTGTTTACTTAAGCTTGTTATCTGCTTTCGCTGGGTTTCTTCAGATTGTAAAAAAACGTATTTACACTCACTCCTGTAGGCCATAAATCCGAACTTTTGATTCTGTGTGATTGATCATTAGGCAAGGTGATTTTAAAGGACGAGTAGATTGTTGGATGTTTAGACTCAGCTTTGTGGCATAACATTTGTTTGAAGTTATTTTTTATTAAGTAGTCTTCTAGACGTTCCTTCGTCATCGTTGGATCAAGCCTAGTTACATAAAAAGTAGACATCTTTGGCACACCCTTTATATCATTAATTGAATTTGTGCCCCAAATTCTGGATTCGTTCCTTTTTCTGCTGCTTCTTTTCTTGATTACATCGGCCCATGTTTGTTTATCTTCTTCCCCTTCAGTATAGGAAGTCTTGGCAAGATTTATTGCTGTTTGTAAGTTTTCAGCGGTTATTTCTTTAGGTTTAGAGTTTTTATTAAGATTTTGTCCCTGTACCAGAGGCTGTTTATTCGTTTGTTCTGATTTTTTGTTGTTAACAGTGGGAGACTGTTGCATCTGTTTACCACCACAACGTGTTTTGGTTTTAGGGAGTTCCTCTGACTTGTCAGAGATTACTGGTTCAATAACTTTTGTCTCATTTAGTGGTACTGTAATTACGTCCCTTCCTGTAGGAACTAGCTCAGCTGATGTGTTAGCATTTTTTAACAACGTATTTGTAAGAATGATTTGCTGTTTTAGGGATAATATGTATTCGTTTAGATTACTTATGATGGTGTTTTTTTGTGTTATTATTTCGTTTAGGTACTTAATTTTCACTTTGCTTATTTCTTCATTATTTACATGAATAATAGTGTCAATACTGCAATTTAAATTATTAAAATTTGATTCCGTATGTTCAGAATCGTCGTCACAAGGTGATGTTTCCTTAGCGTTATGATTATTATTTGTGCAGCAAATAAATTTATTATCGTCTAGAACACTTGTGTTTCTCAGATTTTTTTTCGCACAGCTATCGTGATAATATACACCGCACGTCACGCACTGCACACGTTTTTTCGACGTATTTTTTCCACATATTCCACAGGTATTTAGAGAGCTGCCCTCACCTGAACTTTCACTTTCCACCATCTTGGAACATGACAAATAAGCGCATCTCTTTCAATGCATGGCAATCACTGCAAGCACCTTGGATACTTTACAACTTAAAATATATTATTTTAAATCGGCAGTGAAGAACTTTGTAATCGTCATTAAAATCCGAGAAATAGGCGCAGTGACGTGATCAATTGTTTTTGACTTTTTTAAGTTAGTGGGGTAACAGAAAACGTCAGCATAACCTACAAGAGTTAGTACATTTTTAAAAAATTAGACTAATTTCCAAACCAAACTTTGAATTAAAAAGTATAAAACATATGTACACTTAACAACAGTTTTTTAAAATTTTGATATCTCTAGATATAACTGCAGAATTTGCGGACACATTTGCTTCTGTGCAGTTGACCAGGTGACTATCATTGTATAGTATTACAGCAACCATGCCATGCTTGATCCGCTGCATCACATGTAGTTATGTTGACTATTTAAACTAAGATAATAATTAGAGGCATGTGCGCGGGGTTTGATTATCCGTAAGGGTCTCACAAAAATAAATATAAATTACAATACAGTGAGAGAAGAATATTATTTAATTACTTATGCACTATTAATTATTACACAAGCAACTTGGGAGTTATTTTGAAAAAAAAAACAACAAATATTTTCGTATAAAGCAATAAGACATTCGTATTTATTGCAATTACTCTAGATATTGAAAAGACAAAGGACAGTTGATGTTAGTGGTAACAATCTTTATTACATTTTGACCCTCTCAAAAATATTCAGCGTACACCACTGAGTATTTGTTTAAAAATGCTTCTTATTAAATCTGTCCGGACCTTACTAATGACTAATCCTAACCGCATGAAACAACAGTTTGAAATTTGGCACCACTAAAAGAAGCAGATGTTTTTTATGTTTTACTGAAAAGTTAGTATTCTATCTTTTTTAAGTTTCTCTTGTTTGCTGAGACACACAATTCGTGGTTTGTAAGATCCGGCAACATCTCTAATTGTTAACTTGCTCGATCCTGAGGTTGCTCATGTTTGGGTTAATGTTGCTTTTGTTCATTGCCATAATCTTTTGTTTTGTATAAGTTTATTTTTAGTTCCATGTTAGTATTTTGCTTATTTACTAGACGTAATACATTTTGCATATTTATTAGCACCGTGTCATCAGCATACCTTATATTATTTAATAAAACTCTGTTTATTCTTATGTTATTTTACCCGCAAATATTATTGATCAAAACAAATAAAAAATCCTAATAAACATAGATCTGCAAATCTTTACTATTACGAGACAAGAATGGATTTTGCGTTTTATTTAGAAACTTTTTAAGCATTGAAGAATATTATAAACTATAACACCTGTCCAGATCTATACAAGGCTGATATCTTCATTCAAAGGAATTTCATACTTTTCAAAAATTACAGATTTTAATCGAATAACCTGTCAAAAATGTTCTATTCTTGTAGTTTGCTAAATTATTAATTGGCTTTGCATAAATCAAAGCCTTCAAATATCCCCACGCAAAGAAATCAATTGGGGTTAGGTTAAAAATGTATATGTTCTTCACTGAATCCAGTTAGTAAAGCACGTATAATATAGAGGTCATTTTGACAACCGTTTTTGCAAAGTTTGAAACTGTAAAATTGTAAGAACTCTGCTGATTTTGATCTGAGATTAGTTGCCCTCTAAATACGTGACAAAAGGCGCTGCCCCTTAAGCAAAGAAAAAAAATATGGTACTTAATGTGTATAAAGACATGACACATTGATTAACACATTCATATAGACAGCAAAAAGACCATGTCTCTAATCCCAATTTTCTGTCAAGCCATATTAGTCATCTAGTTATAGCTAATATTTGCAAACTGAGTTGCAGATCTTACTGACTCGATTCGGTAAATGAAGTATATAAGGCCATGCAACTGGACCTTTTCTGCGAATACATCTCTCATTGTAACTTTGATTTAAGTAATCCCCGACTATAAAAGAAAAATGCGGCGGTGCTCCGTTGTTCATTAACCATATATTGAACCTATCATTTATAGGTACATCTAACAATATGGGCGAAGTACTGACCTAAATCTCATAGTAAACTAGTCCAGTTAGAATGCCCACCCAGAAATTTAATGAATACTGATGCTGGTATCGCCATTCAACAATCGTGTGGTAATTTTAATCAGCCCAAACTTGATTATTATGGAAAGTTGTTACGTCGTCTCTGGTGAACCCAGGCTCATCAGTAAAAAGAATATTGTTAGCAAAGTTTGAGTTGCCTATACATTTTTTAATAAACTATTGATAAAATAATCTTTGCTTCACAATCAGGAGAGTTTAGGGCTTGTACTCGTTGAATGTAGTACAGGTACATCAGCAAGAATTTCCGATACAAGTGGAGTGCTGTTGCCAACGCCTGCAGAAATTTGCCTTACACTGGTGCCAGGTTTAAAAAAAATTATTCTTAGAATTAGCGCTTCCATTTCTGGGGTCCACCCATAAAATTTATACTAAACTTACATAGCCTTAAAACATGAAAATATTGACAACATTTACTTGCTACAGTTCTTCATGTCTATTCATTTTAGCAAGACAACGATTGTATTAAAAATTGGTTACCAAGTCTTTTGTGGTGGTAGAGGTAATACAGTTATCAACTGTGTTGCTGTTGTTAAAAGGGCGACGCTAACAGTGCTACTCAAACCAGTCATACACGTTCAGTAAAATATCACTAACTCACTAATGTACTACTAATACACTATTTCCTTCATGTGTCAATTAACCAATGAAATTCAAAATCATGTTTACATCCAACAATCACGTGCAGCAACAATTTCCACTATTACATTCATAGGCAATTTTTTGATGTAATTTGTTATTTACTGGTTGTTGCTTTGCATAAAATCTACAAGATTCAAATATACTATTTAAAGCTGTGAAAAGAGAAATAAATCAACTGATAGTGAATTTTTATAAACTTAAAAAAATATTTCCAATTTTGCACATCAAATTGTCAAATTTGACATGAGTATACTTTTGAAAATTATTGGTCGTTTTGACATGCACTTGGGAAATTGCTATTGAAAACACAATCACTCATTAAACAAAATAGTGTTAATATACCTGCTAAGATTGCTTTATGAGCTTGAAATTCTCGTCCAGCAACAGAGAGAGTTACATCACTAAATTTTTGGTTTTCAAAGAGAAGTCCCAAATCATCTGATAATCGACATTCTGGAACTTTGAACTGAATTGTATTCGACTGACCCGAGATATTTACACTATCCGCTACTACACTAACCTGAAACAAAAATACATAATGAAAAATATATTGAAATAATTATATGAGAGCAAACTAGGAATATATAATAAATTCAATTAACTCAATAACTTGTCTGTGAAAAATTAAGTTTACTAATGCAGTATACTGAGATTTTTTAAATTTATAATTAGAGGCGCCTGTGATTTGAGTTATACATTTGGCAATACTGAAGTGTATTGTCAGTCCATGTCAAATTCGAGATTTTCAGGTTAAGTTTTGCATCAATTTGTGTCAAATTACAAACAAAGCCTAACCTACTAACCTCGAATTAGACATTGACTGATAATACATTTCAGTACTGCCAAACGTATAACACGAATCACAGGCGACTCTAATTATAAATTTAAATGATTTCACGTTAGTTACAAGCAACAGTGCCTGGTCAAATTACTAGATGCACTTTATTTCAGTAATTTATTCACTTCCAATAGATTAATTAATATTATTACTCAACAAAAACTGTTATAATCAAGGGAAATATGAGAATGAAGTACATATAATATTTGTTTCCAAAATGAATGCATCTGTTTTGGCGTGCTACTCGTTCATCACTCGCAGAGTCTTGTTTGCTACCACGAATGAAATTTGTTTTAAGATCAATCAAATCTCTGCTTCTGATAGCTGTAAAGCGCAAACTTTCAGAAATAAGTTTAAAGCTTATAAACAGCCTTGGACGGCAAAATTAACTGCTGTTATAGCTTGGCTTATATTTTGTTGTTTTCATTCAATTAGTTCTGTTTATGAGTATAAGCATCAATATTTGCAAAATGTTAACAGATTAATGTAATGACAACGTTACATGAAATTTTAATTCGTCAAAGAGATTTGAAAAAACAATGCAAAGAAATTAAGAAACAACCTAAAAAATTATAAATATTTGTTAAACTAAAAATATTTACAGAGGTAGAAGAAAAATACTTACTTCACAAAATATTGTTAATTTATCATCAGGCAAAAGTCCATTAGCTTCATCTAACAGAAAGTCTCGCCGAATGAACTTTTGAAGCCCCAGTCTTTGCCTTGAACAAATCGATAGGCTCGCTGACTTTCCATAGCCTTTGTTTCTTCTCTTTTTGCATTCAATATGCTAAATTTAAACTTCGCTCGCACTTCACTTTTATTACAAGATACAAGTAGGAGGTACAGTGAGAGATAGTCTTTGCTTTCTTCATCTAAGCCCTTTGGATTAACTCGCAAACACCTGGAAAATTGTAAGATATTTTAATAACAACACTATTAAAAAGTAAATAGAACATAAAAACATCATATTAAACTATGGAGCTCCTGGAAAAGGAAGTATCCACATTACCATACGTAAACCAATAGAAATCTTAAGAAGTATTAAAAACAAATATTATAAAACTAAGAAAGTTCCTTTGGTCAGTAACGTTTACATTTTTTATAAAACACTTAGGGTAGGGTTGAGAATTGTCGTGTAGATGAACCCTACCTTTTATACTACCAGAGGTATAGTAAATATTATTATTATTATTATTATTATTAATGAAATTTATAGTAGATACCTAATTATTCCATATTTATTTAACAACGTAAATATTTTACCGTTTTACTAAATTTTGTTAACAAGAATAAGAATATTTTCAAAACTGTGGGTAATTTCTGATCAGGTATTTAACAAACAAATGATTGTGTTGGTTACATAGTACTCAGTGAAGCTTTCAGAAAGGTAATATTTATTTTGTTTCAATAGATTGGTGTTTTATCTATTGATATTTCCCACCACACAATATGTTGATTGAAGGTCAAAAACAGATATGGGGAGTATTCGACCTCTTTTGCATGCTTTTTAATACACTTGGAAAAGTAGTATTATTATTCAAGAGTTCTTTCCAATTTCAAATATTTGCTATTTAATATTAAAAAATTCTTAAAAATACCTTCTTTCTTGAGATAATTTACTATTGAGCACTTTTAAATTAAGCACACAACAATTATTCAGTAGGTACCTGGAACGACTAGGAATATCCTACCGTTTTAGGTTCAGGTGTTGTGAAAAGCTTGTAAAATTAAGTTAACAAAAACCTTTGCTTTAGAGATATATCTTGATCCATGTATGCTGAAAACGCTACAGCTTCTCACGTTGTAAGAAGCCTCTAGTTCTCCAAATAAAACAATTAACTTTTGGTCTTGCCTTGTTAATTGCAAAATTTAGCTAGCCTGATACAAACCAAAATTCTAATTTATTCAGTCATAAAAACTCTGCTTAAACATTTTACAAGAAAATGTGATTTCATATTGGATTTAAAGTTAGAAGAACCAACGAACAAAAAACAAAACTATGTGATATAAGTATTCCCATGTTGGAGTTATACCGGGTGACAATGAGACTAGGGCCATGCTTATATCTTCTTTATTTATGAATCGATTTGAATAAAATTTTATACCAAGATACTAGACATAATTTCTGATTGGCCGATAAATATAGTCAAAATGGCTGACTTCCGGTTTTACCGGAAATGATACCAACTTTGATTTTTTAAATGGAACACCCTATATATTTAAAGTTTTTCTGTATCTACGAGTCAAACTACATATAATAGTCTTGCCAAATTAAAAATTTTTTAAACAAAAAAATTTTTTTTTCATTTTTATTTTTTACCATAGAAGGTCTTGACTTGGAAAAATCTATTCTAATTGACTCTAGCAACTCCTAATAATAGCTATTTTATCAATAAGGTCAATAACAAACCTTTAATAAAAGAATACAATTTGTTAAACTCGTTTTTTAAGAAAAAGTTACTTTTTTTAAATGGCACCTACTAGGGGCCATCTTGCCATTACATAGAAAATGTAATTACCAATCTAACGATATGCATCATGCACTACTTTATCTTTATCTGAAACTGAAAATGAATTATTTTTTTAGTTTTAAATCTATTTAAATAACCAAAGTTAGTGCCACTTCCGGTTAAGTTAGTGTCACTTCCGGTTAAGCTAGTGTCACTTCCGGTGAAACCGCAAGTGACACTAACTTTGGTTATTTAAATAGATCACTCTATATGTTTTATGTGTTTTAGAATCTACGACTCAAATTATATACAACACTGTTGCCAAATTTGCTTAGGTGTTATTAGTTATTACATAAAAATATTTAAAAAAAAAAATAATTAATAAATAAAGAAGATATAAGCATGGCCCTAGTCTCATTGTCACCCGGTATGCATGTAGGCAGAACGTGGATTACCACTCCGAGTAGGTGATAAAGACATTTAGTTCACCTCCAAACAAACACTTTCTCAAATTACTAGAACTCATTGTTATATTGCTGTTTCTCACTAATCATATTTAACATTATAGAAATTCTGAATCTGGGAAGCCGTCATATTTGTTAAAAACAATATGTGATGAACTCATTGATCTTATGGTGGAAAAATGTAAGAAAACCCCTTTCAGATTATTTGAGAAAAGTTGGTTAGGTACTTTAGTTTGTGTACTGATAGGTCTGCTATCGCATATTTAATTTTTATTTATTTATTTATTTAGTACTCAGCCAACCACCGTTAGGCCAATTATAGGCATCGCTGTACATTTTAATGACTGTCATGATGTTAGTATGACATCCGGGACCAACTATTTCAGTGGCAGCCGTACCACGAGGCACCGAGAGATGCAGCCGTTGAACTCCCATCCAGTTCTGAGCAGAAAAAACGTTATTGACTAACTAAATGTCACACCATGATGGTCTTCCTACTGAACAGCCTTTAACATTTCATGAATTAGAAAACCATTCAAGGGACATTTGGCCAATATGGTACTTGATTGTCCTGTCAATGAGTGTAAAGTTGCAGCAAATGTAGCGGGCAATCATACTACAACCAACATGTAGGAAACATAACTAAAAGGATATGCAAAAACATTTTTGGAAACAATAAATACACAGTAGATATATTTCCTGTGCTGAATATTTATTAAACCTTGTAGGTTGAGCTACAATTAATTGCTGTCCAGATGCAGCGTTTTTCTTTTATTGAGCCAGCAAATGTATACCTTCTTCTCTGATTAAATAAAATAATGGGCAATTATCAAATCATTTTTGGGTTTTAATTCTGCAGTACCAAAACGTGCTACATGCAATAGTATATTAAGTATTAAGAACGGTAAGGATATTTTACCGATTTAAGACAATTGTTTCAAGGAGTGAAGCGACGACTCCAATTATTGTCTGAGATCGGTAATTCCTTAACATTCATGATGCTTATGACGTTTTTTGCACGATAGAAATGTATTTTTCTTCAAACGTCAGTAAAATGTGACATACCACAGAATAATATGTTGGTGGCACTGTAAGTCTGTGTCAAATTCGAGGTTAGCAGGTTAGGTTTTGTGTCAGTCTGTGTCAAAACTGAGGCAAAACCTAACCTGCTAACCTTGAATTTTTACTTACCGTTCTAGAACAGCAAGCATAACTTACTGATTTGTAAACAAAAGCGGTAACTAAGTAAAATCGTTCTATCGTGCAAACAAGCTATTGCAGTAATTGTAAATGCTTATAATTAATTATATTTAATTTGGCTTTATACAAAATTCAGCAGGATAATAACAAAAATGGGGATACCAAGAAAGAAGCCTGCACTATTCATATTAGTGATGGGCATAATCGGATGATTTCAATAATCGGAATGTTCCATTTCGGAATGTTTATAAAATCGGAATATCATCCGATTATTTTACATTCCGTAAATGCAAGCAAGGGAAAACGAGCAAAACAACAACAAGCGGAAGGAAGATGAAGTGCGTCCAAATTTGCGATGCGAGCGCTCGCCATTGCGCCGTAAGCCCTTATCTGCGTTGGCACTTATTGTTTGGGTTTATAAGGACGGCCAGTAAAACAATTTATGAGTTTGAGTCGCACAGTGGGATGTGAGGAAATAAAATATTTTTTTCAAATTATTACAGTAGTTACTTTAATAGACTTTTGGAAAATGGTAGTGATATTTTAAAGTTTAATGGCACATAAAGTACATAATAGATAGTATAAAACAATACATGAATTTGAAGTCTGTAAGGTGTACTATCTAATAATTAATCTACGAAATACCACTGCCATTAGTGCCAGCATATAGCAGTCAAGTGAGTCAACACAATATTTCGTATTCCGTTCAGTTCAAATTGACATTTCGTTTTCTCATTTTGTATACCGAATAGTAAAATAATCGAATTCCGAAAGTTCCGAATTTTGTGCACCCAACAGTAAAATAATCGAATTCCGAAAAGTTCCGAAATAATCGAAACCTTCCGATTTTTTGAACAATCGGAAACTTTCCGATTATTCATTCCGGATAGGCTCATCACTAATTCATATTAAATTGAGGATTTTAGATTCACGTTTAGTGATGCAAAAAAACGTTTTTTTTAAAATTCATTTTTGTAATTGGCGGCATGTTTTGGTAGGTATGGTTGGCGGCAGGTAAGCAAACGGCAAAATTTAAATTTATTTTGATTTTACATGCTCTTTCAAGTTCAAGAAGACTACAGCACAGACTAGACAAATGGTTAATAAACAAAAGTAACATTTTATACCGACTGCTACTGCCTACTCGTATTAATTATTACTCTATGATCAACGAATCAAATTACGTTAGCAATTTATCAGTCATCAGACAGTGACATGGGTAAACTGCATGGATACTGACTCCCAGTCAATTGAGGAGTCAGCCATGTCTGTTAGCGAGTAATTTCTGCGTTATTATAATTTCTACATCCACTGTGGCTATGAAATGTGATGCATTATTTTACTTTAGAAATTTTTTTTTTGTTATTATAAATTCTATAATTCACTTTACCTATAAAATGTATTATTTTTACTTAGAAATATCTGTTTTTTGTTTTTCTAAAGAATATTACTTGTTATTCACTACACTTTAATTCTGAAAAAACGTATTTAAAAAAAAACCACACCGCTATGTTGAAAAAAACAAGTTTAAAAAAAAGAGCGTTTAAAAAAAAACAGGTTTAAAAAAAAACGAGCGTTTTTTTTTGGTTGCATCACTATTTACGTTCATGCTTATACCATGGAATTGCATATAACAAGAGATCAATAAAAAAACCAATTAGGGTAGACTGTGATATGTGTTATACGTTTGGCAGTACTGAAGTGTATTATCAGTCTATGTCAAATTCGAGATTTGCAGGTTAGGTTTTGTGGCAGTCAGTGTCAAACAACAAACAAAACCTAACCTACTAATCTCGAATTTTCAAAGACTGACAATACACTTCAGTACTGCCAAACGTATAACACATATCACAGCCTACCCTAATTGATTTTTTTATTGATCTCTTGCTAAAAGCAGTAACATGAAACTAACAAAACTTTACAAGGTACCTAAAGATTATTAACTACACACGTACAAAACCTTTAGCTTCTTTAGCTTTTGGTGTCAAGAACCATTCATACAGGATGTGTAATGGAGGTAATGAGTTGTATTCAACTTACTCCCTAACATCCAAACATACAATACATTTAACCTTTAGTATTATCCAAGAACACTATACTAAGGACACGCAACTCCCGTTTCGAAGCGGACCGCTAAAAGCTGACAAGTAAGGCGGCCGTGGTGTACAATTATTCATTCACAAAACTCGTGAACTGTCAATGTCAAACATTTGCTGAGTGTAACTGGAAATTCGGACCATGTTTTAACAATTAATAACACACTTGAAATACACTCCATTGGATTAACAACCGTAAACTGACTTTTAACCGCGATTACAGGTTAATTTAGCTCGCTTCCAACTCTCGAACGACAGTACATGCTGTCGACAGCGCCGCGACGGCTATCCCCAACATAAGGGCCGCTTTTATATACAGCCGTCATAGGAAGTTGCATCTCCTTAGTATAGTCTTCTTGGTATTATCCCAAGAGAATCTCATGGACGGTCTCATAGATAACAATATGTGGGGAAAGCTATGAAAAGATCTAATGACGTAAATATACAAACTTCGACAACAAAGTTATCTCTATGTAAGAACATATCAATTGCCACTTGGAATGTTCAGGGCCTTGTTCTGCACTCCAGTAAATTGGACATTTTCGAACGAAAAATATCAAACATTACAACAGCTGGTCTGTGCGAAACGCATTGGGCAGGCCAAGGACATTTTAACACAAAAAAACGGCAACAACATATATTTCTCTAGACACCAAACAGACTCAATACAATGCAATAATCATTCCCAAACAAATACAACCAAGTGTACTGGACTACAACCCCATTAACTCTACTAACTCTCTAACTATAAAGATCAATGCTAAACCATGTAATTTAAACGTAGGCCTAGTATATGCGCCAACAACAACCAGCAGCGAGGAGGAAATTTGTGAATTCTACCGCCAATTGGAAAGAACTATTAGAGAAATACCCAGCAATGAAATAATATGTATACAAGGTAATTTCAATGCCAAAATTGGACGAACACAAGAAGTCGAGCAAATAAGGAAATTGGTCGGAAGGTAAGGTCTGGGCAAGAGGAATGAGCCCGGTCAAAGACTCGTAGAGTTCTGTATAGAAAACAATTTTGCCATTACAAATAGCCTATTCCCTCAACACTCAAGATGCCACTACACGTGGATATCTCCTGGAGGACAATACAAGAATCAAATTGACTTCCTCCTCATAGCAGCTAGATGGAAATCAAGCATCAACAACGTAAAAACTCTCCCTGGGAAAGAGTGGAAGCGATCCTAAACTCTTGATAGCAAATATCAGAATTCATATAAAAACAAAGAAAACAGGAAAAGGAATTCCTTCCTTGAAACCTGGAGACATGGAGTAATTAAAACAAAAACTGAAACACATCTTAATAACCAATTCAGACGAACCCACGAGAAATATAGCAAAGCCTCAAAACAACTCTACTAACTACCAAAGAACAAGTGCTACAACAAAACAAAAGAAAGGCAAAAAACAAACAATGGATGACCGACAAAACTTGAAACGTAGTAGAAGAAAGGAAGACTCTCAGACAAACAGGTATAAACACACAAGAACGAAGATCCGAATATACGAGACTGAACAGAGAAATACAGTCGCTAGGAGAACCCTGGTTACTTTTCCAATTATTAACACCAGCTGCCGCTGTTTTTTACGATGTTTAGGTATTTAAATTAAAATTAGCTACGTTGCTTTCCACTGTCAATTTCAAAATAAAATTCTGCTGTCAAACTGACAGCGAAGCAGATACGAATACAAATTTTCAACAAGGTGTTGCTATTGTGAAATGGTATTATCAAGCGCAAATAGCGCAACATCGTTGGCATCAAACTTATGCGAATCAACCACCACCAGCTCGTAGTAGCATAATTACAGTTGTTGCTAAACATGAACTGCTTTCAGTAGTTCACTTGGATTCTGCGATGTTGCCAGTATTTTAATTAAATTTTTCTAAT
>OW679194.1:182786136-182891935 GCA_940337035.1 Agriotes lineatus | reverse complement strand
AACAAAAAGACAATTAGAAGCGCCAAAAACACTAGAATTCAAATAAATACCTGGTAGTTTTGTTCATAAATTTGAATTTCTCCAAGTCAAGAAAAACGCTAACCGACAGGATCAAACCATTTTGTAATTTTTGACAGCCGCACTTACCTTGCGACTGCGTATTAGGATTAATTTGGGCACTCGGTGGCGTGTGGCAGCGTAAAGTAAAATAAATAACACACAGCAACAACTAACAAATAATTAGTTCCGTCCTGTCAAAACCATGTAATTGTCCTTTTCCAAAGACTACCGTCAACAAAAAGTTTTTTCTCAATTTGAAGTTGATTAGTCCCAATTTGAAGTTGTTTATTCTCACATTGAAATTGTTTATTTCATTTTG
This sequence comes from Agriotes lineatus, assembly GCA_940337035.1. NCBI lineage: Eukaryota > Metazoa > Arthropoda > Insecta > Coleoptera > Elateridae > Agriotes > Agriotes lineatus. The sequence goes on along the minus strand of OW679194.1, from coordinate 182,891,556 downwards.
AAATTGTTTATTCCCCATTTTGAAATTGATTAGTCCCCAATTTGAAGTTGAAATGGTATAGACAATCATATGCCACAAAACATTTTGGTTGCAATGATGAAATTAAAGTAGAAATTAATATAAAAAAACAAGAAATAGAAAGCAAGAAAACTAAATACTCATATGAAGAATATATAATATCAAAGGGAAACATTCAAGCAATTAGTAAAGGGAAGCAAAAGAAAAGGGACTTAAAGAATTTTAGTAATCAAATGGAAAATAACAGCAAAGTGAACCAAAAACTGTTTTACAAAGTAGCTACTTAAAAATCTGAGGAAAGAAAAAAACCAATACTAAAGCACATTAAAAGCAAAGAAGGAAAGCTAATAATAGATCAAACCAACGTGTTAAAAAGAATTTTTTTTCAGAATTCCTATAGCAATAAAAGGAACAGAACAAATAGGAACAACGCAAATAGAAGAAGATAGCGTGCCGAGAATAAATATTTGAACCAATAGATGACGAACCAACGTTGGTCGAACTAAACGAAGTAACAAAAAAACTCATAAATAGAGAGGCTCTAGGCCATAATAGAATTTAAGCGGAAACGTTACGATTATGTGAGAGCAGGGAGCAAAAACTATTCCATATGATTTGCAAAAAGGTGCGAGTACAGGGAAGAGTCTCACAAGATTGGAAAGGGATCATACCGCCTCTCTATAAAGAAGGATACAAACTTAATTGTCAAAACTATCAGGGGCATAGGCTTTGCTTAACAGTTAGCACTACATGTAAGGTGTACGAACGAATTTTAGAGCAAAGGCTAAGCAGGAAAATCGAACCACAACTATTAATTCACACAGTGGTTAAGAAAGGGCCATAGCACCCAAAGATCACATATTCATTTTAAAAGAAAGAATAGAATAAACGCTGACACAAAATAAGAGAAACTATATTAGTCCAGTCATTTGGTGCAAAAAGGGGTTTTACCTGAAAAGTTTTCCCGGAAGTTTTGAATGTTGGCATTTTTATAGATCTCGAAGTTTTACTTTTCTACCTGGTATCTTTTGTCACTAGCACGGCCATATTGGAAAAAATAGTGTCTAAAGACGGTTCTCCGACAATATCTTATTTCCGACTAATTTTACAATGAAAAATAGGTATCTATATAATAAAATTAGACTATAGAAAAATTCCCAACAATTTATGTCTATGTAACTTTTTTGTAAAAGAAGTAGTTTTAGCGTGCGAGCGCTACAAAATCTATTCACAACACGATCGGTGAGAAAAAACTAATTTCCACACTGAGGTGGTTTCTTTCTTGCTCTTCATCGCTGTCTTCATTTTTTTCAAATTTGTTATAATATGCTATAACAAAACCCCATTGCAGTTCATGCAAATAATGAAGCACTTCAGTCCAACCTTTTTGCATCCCATATGCTTCCTGACATCTCTTATTACATTTGCAAGAAAATCAGTTTTATTAGAGTTTCTGGGGCAGGGGGGCTGGAGTGGGGGTAACATGAATTAAACCCGTTCTTGCTTTTGTTCCATTCTCATTTCGCGGAAAATCATTTTCATCTATTTGCAATAACTACGTCATATCGTACCCAGAAGAAGATATCCCACAAAAGTCGAAAGCGAACATTGCAGTTCCAATATGCAAAAATAAAAAAAAGAAAGCTAATTCGGAAAACTATAGAGGAATAACGCTCTTCAGCTCTTTGCTAAAATTGTCAACATCAATACTCCGTAGCAAATTAGAAGAAAAATTTAATTTAGCGAAGAGCAGCCAGGTTTTACAAATAACGGATCTACTATTGTTCATTATACCTACGCCAAATAATCGAAAAATCAATGGAATTTCAAACTCCAGCGTACTGGGGTACTAATATAGGTACTAGAAGGAAATAAGAAACCAGAAAACTCTCCTGAAATTAATTGAGAACATAAACACTAATAACTTCATAAAAATGAAAGTAAATAATAACTTAACAGAATCAATCCCGATAATAACAGGAGTCAGATAAAGTGACTCTCTAAGTCCAATGCTCTTCAAACGTTATACTGGAAAAAAATAATTGAAACTGCAAAATCAACCAATGTTTATAAAATGGGGGGTAAATACGATAAATATCATCTGTTACTGATAGCTGAAGATGAGGATAATCTGCAAAGAATGTTGCATACCTTCAATAAAAATTTTCAACAATACAATACGTTAATATCTAGAGAGCAAATAAGATCAGTAAAGAGCCTTTATGATGCATGTTGGAAATTAACGGGAATATCATACAACAGGTGATGAATTTCAAATATCTAGGTATAGAACTGTTGAGCCAGAGAGATCGAAGAAAAGAAGTAATATCAGGAACTCTTCGAGATGTAGTGTGACAAAATAAATAATGACATATGGCATCGACATAAGAGCTGAAACACAAAAGACAAAACAGAAACTCCTACAACAGAAATGCGAACGTTGAGACAGATGCTGGGAATAATGTTACGAGACATCGTACAACGGTACTCAGCTATTATAGAAAGATGTAACACCCAAGATGTAATAAAATCACGTCCAAAACGTGGAGCCCCCATCGCCTGTCCGAAATAGTAAGAGATGGAAAACTAGCATGTAAAAGAAGCCAAAACAATGAATGCAAATTTGGGGCATCATCGTCAGTGGGAGTAAGTTGGAAATAAACAGGATTAAGTCCTTATAAAAGAAGAAGAAGAAGAAGAAGAAGGTTAACAGTTGGGTTTCTAAGTGACAATAGTGGTTACCTATGTTACCTAATATTTTTCCCCTTGTGTGTGCGTTCAATATATTCGGCATGAAGAAATTCTCACTGTATAGGCATACATACAATATATATTGTTATGATACAGGGGTATAAAATTAGTTTAAATAGGTTTAAAAGATTACAGTAATTAAAAATTATAAATATAAATTCAGATATGATTTGGGTATTAAAAGTATTAAGGTGTATTCAGTAAAGAAAGAAAATAGAATTTATAATTAATAATATAAATCTAATTGAGAGAAACAGAAGGATTCTAACTTAATGTAATATCTAAAATTGAAGTCGGGAAAATGATGACAAATAAAGCTTATATAGTGTGTTGGATGGAGAGAAAATAAGCAATATCGTTAAGAATTTTGTTTTTATTGATATTAAAAATTTGAAAATGGAAAGACGTAATCGATTTTTGTAAAAAGAAATGTATTAATAAACTCTTTTTTAATAAATTTTAAATATGTTTAAGATATAAAAGGGGTTGCAGTTGAAGAGTAAAATCGTGTGTGGTGTACAATAATAAAAATGAAATATTAAAAGTAAGAATGTGATCACACTAGATGGAGAAAGATTAAGAATATAGTGAGAATACTAAACTAAAGCAGTGCTAATCTACAGAAGAAAATAAATAGAAAGAAAATACTGTATTAAATTTATTGTGGAATTACATTTGGTATTGTGCGTCGATTGAGTTGGATTACAACGAGCTATTTACAAGAAAGGAGAGTCGCAGGGGAAGTCGTTGGCAGAGTAAGCATGTTTTATGGGGCTTGTCAAGTGTGGTCTGGTGGCTTGTATTTGGTCGGGGATTCTTGGGAGCTGGGCTGTGGCGTACTTCAGGAGAGTGGTTTGGATTCAATATTGAAGAAAAACAACCACGGCTGGGGGTCTGTTTGGATCCATGCTGTGAGGGAGCTGTATGGGGCTGATTCCTGATGCAAACTAGTTTTTCCCGGGTTAAGTCAGATCCTGATTCTGGGCATTTTGACAGTGGAGGCCTTCACCGTGGAAATAAAATAAAGATGAAAAGTGAATTAATTATTAAGGAAGTACTTACTATTTGAGATTGTCATATAACAAACGTAACGATCAAGTATTTGTGATTGAATTTTCAAAGTTGGTTTGACGTATCATTTGACAGCAGTTTTTGAATTGTCATAATTAAAGTCGGAACATCAAATTTCAGAATAAGCAATCTAGATACAAGGAATCCACTCTGATTTTCAGGAGCTAGTCGGAAAAAATAATTTTGAATATGCAAAATTAAATAAATAGGGGCAATTTTAAATTGACTAAAATTTAATTATAAACATAAACTTATAGGCAAAAACAAAGTGGAGCCTTAACCTTATCAATATAATATTAACAAAAGTAAAATAAAATTGCCAACAAAATTTTAACGACGGGAACGTACAAGATGTTATTCATTTTTTTTCTTCAATATGCTTAGTGATATATACGTTTGACTGATACTATCTGATTTTCTTTTAGCAAACAACCCCTAAATCAGTTTGCTAATTTTCAGGAAACTAGATATAACTAACATAAAACACGCAAATAACAACGGAGAAGCAGCAATAGGTTTTCAATTGCTGGTTTGCATAGGTTGTAAGGAAAATTCAATTTCTAAGCATTGTTGCTATCACATCGAACTGAACACTTTGGCATAGCTGTAGTTGCGTAAAATATTTTTTCATATTAGTCAGGACTACATTTATACCGGAAATTAAAATTTAGAAGCTTATAAGTGTTCTTTTGTATAAACTAATACGGTTGCCAGATGAACTTTTAACGTATAGTTAATTCAAAAATTTCAATTTATGTTTTTTTACGTTTGAAAGGATAGCACCTTAATTTGTCATTGATTAGCTTTTTGCAGGTATATAGGTATAAATAAACAGTGATATAGAGAGCACAAAAGCATAGAGCCCTTTCATGGTAGAAGATGAAAAATAAAATAAAAAATTCTATACTACATCCCGTAAAAGCATACACAAGTTTTTTATGGTTTAAGGTTTACATAAATTCATATGGTTTATTCTTATAGTAACAGTATTTTTGCGTTCGCGATGGTTGGTAGAAAGGCCCTTTTACCCAGTGTTTAGAATAGCAATAAAAATATGTCAAACACAAAATCATGTATAGTACCAGTGAGCGAACCTCTACATTCATTGTTAAGAAAATACTAACCTTGTTTTATTCAATTTTTCTTGAAGCAAGTACATTAATCAATTGGCTAATTATTATATTAATTATATTTTACACTGATTTAATGTAGTGAACTGGCTATTAGCAGTTAGTTAAAGCCGGTTAGTCTTGGTTTTCAACAGTGATGTGTGTGTGGTATCTCTCCAGCGGCGTTCGAAGTTAGTCGAATTTACACGAACAGCGATTGGGAGGCGTCTATCTCGTGCCAGTTGCGGCGTGCCACGAGATGTGTGTGGTCCGTTTTAGTGCTTACGCGCAGGTGTATCCCACACGAAGTGAACGAAGGTTACCGAAGGTAAGTAGGGAGAATTAATTGTGAATGGCTACTTCAGGGCGCGTGCCGCTTGCATGTGTGGTCCACACTCGGTAGAATCGTTATTTAGTTAAACCTGTCGCTTTTTCCACATTAATGTCAACACTTTATTTTTTGCAAATTTAGTTAGTTTCGTCCTATACTTATTATTCTTTATTGCATATGTTAATTGTATTACTACATGGGTGTGTAAAATATGTTTATATTTTTTGTTGTATATATGTAGTATAAGATTTTTTGTATTATTTTAGCTGCAATCTAATTTTTTATGTGAAATAAATATTGAATTTGAAATGAATTTTATTAATGGCGTACGTAGGTACTTTAAGCATTGTTTGGTAATTCAGAAGTAGATTTTAAAAATACCTACGATAGTGTTCGGTTAGCTATGAATTTTCGTTTTCAGTTCTTATTATTAGCAAATTCATGTATACAGGTTCATACCATCTCCTAATAATCATACATGTTGTATGTCAACGAATATTGTCTCTATATAGGTGTCTAGTTGGCTAACAGTGGTGGGGGGTATAATAAATATCAATAAACATCCACAATTGTTGTTTTAAAGAAATTGTAATACCAGATTGTCGTGAGCAGTGAGCTGTTCTTCCAGCAAATTGTTAAAACACCAATTTGTTCCGGAATCAAATTACGGCGATGTCAAGTTATCCAAGCGTTGAATTGTTCCGGCACCAAAATTACTCTGGCATGAAGTTTTATCTAGATGCTAAATCTGTTTCGTTTCAAGTTCTATCAGCATTAAATTATGTTGATACGGTTGGTCCATCCTGATCATGCTAGACTGTATGAAATCGATTATGATGTATAAGGTGTTGCCAGCTCGTATTCAACAATCCCCATGGTTAGTTGTTCCAAAATTCAAGTCCTGATAATTGTTCTAATACCTATCTAGAGTTCATGTATATATTGGTTAGATAGACATTAAGCCTTTGTTTACAAATACAAAAGTGTGCTGATAACTAAGTCATAACTGTATATGTACAGTAATAGTCCTTTACCGTACATGGCAACCATTACCATACTGCAACCGATAAACTATTGAACTATTGAACAAACCGAGGATGTTATGTATCATAACAACATCTATGGCAGTTATGATACTCCTAACATTACTAGGTATGTTAATAGCTATTACTACACCATTACACCAACAAGAAAGCGTTTGTAAAGTACTCACTCAACCTGATCCATCTACTGCAAAATCAGCTAACCCAATCGGTAAACGATAGATACCTACCGGAATAATTTCCTTAACGCTTTAAATTTACCATTTTTAACAATATCAAACGGACAACTTACTAATTAGAAAATTCAGTGAAATTCACCTAGTGACACTAGAATTCCTAGATGTGTACATCTAGGAACTCGAGATAGAATTCCTAGATGTGTACATCTAGGAACTCTAGATGACCCCTGCCAAGAAAGACAACTCTGGCCGTGTACGCAATTATTTATTTTTGAATTCAAAAATGGCAATTGATATTTGCTTTGTTCCAACTCTTACGTAAATATACAAATTAGGGGAAGCAACAGTGACTTTATAATAAGTGTGGCCATAGGGTGGTCATGTATTCTATTGGATGAACGCAAAATCCACCATTACTTTTCTAAGTTATTGTCATTTTTAACAGTGTCCAGAATTATTAGTTAGAAAAAAATACTTATGTCAAAATAAGACATTGGCATTTTATAATTTATCAAATGTAGTTTAGTTACTGAACACGGTTTAAGTATCAAAATAGATCTAGTTATATTATTGATGTATATTCGTGTTATTTTATACACAAAATAAAGTAAGTAATAATGCAAACAAAATTTTAACTAAGTAATAATTTTGAATTTAGTATTTTTTTATAAAATGTCCCTTACACCGTTAAAAATGCAATTATTTTTATTACATCACCATGGTTTTCCGCACAAGCTTATTTTGACGTTGGAGAAAACATGGCGGCCAACAATCATATGGCCACACTGTGATTATATAGGCACTGTAGTGGAAGCTACCAGGTAACCATACATGGTTGTGATTTTTTTCTTAGGTTGGCGTTGTTTATGTTGGTGGCACTGTAAATTTATGTCAAACTCGACATATATTTACAGTGCCAACCTAAGAAAAAAAAATCACAACCCATTTATGGTCACCCGGTAGTACCAACCTATTATCCATTTACTTAACATATGCACGCCAAATTTTTAAAAATTTCTTGACTATACTTCCAAAATAATGTGTTTTTTATTAGATTGTACATTAATTTAGTTATTAAAATGTGAAAAATAGCAGTGGCGCCAACATACTGTCAGTACAGTGCGGATGTCACGTAAATGGATAATAGGTACTTACATGCAAAACAATTGCTCTATTACACTATAATACACCATGATCTTGATATAAAATTCAGTGTATTGTACTGGTAAAAGGGATAGGACGATTTTCAAAAGCTGCAGCAGGGAAATTCCATGTACTGAATTTCAGTTGCAAATCAATTATAAATTTTTGCACTTTCTCATTCACCCCGTAGACTCCCATTGTTCTAACAAAAACACAAATATTGTAATGATGTGGTCTTTACTTGAGAATATAATTCATGTATCACGTGACGCTATTTCATCCAATGAGGTGCATGCAAATGCCTAGTTACACATTATCACAGCGGTAGTAATTTATTTTCGTAATTGTTTTTAGGGGTGATCATAAATGGTTGTGATTTTTTTCTTAGATTGGCACTGTTAGTGTTGGTTACCCTGCTGTCAATTTTAAGTCCGTGTCAAATTCGACGTTAGCAGGTTAGGTTTTGTGTCAGTTTGTGTCAAAACTGACGGAAAATCTAACCTGCTAACCTCGAATTTGACATAGACTTAAAATTGTCAGCAGGGTAACCAACATTAACTGTGCCAACCTAAGAACAAAAAGTAAATATTTGATATTTTGCATTTCATTCAATATATTCTCTTTCCAAATATAATTCGTGTAATGATTAATGATCGATGATTTTTTACTCGTTAAAACCGAAACAACAAATTTAACTGGTGCTACGCACTCGTTAAATTTAGGTTCCGGTTTTAACTCGGAAAAAATCATCGATAATAATCATTCCACTTGTTATATTACAACTGACAGTACAGTATATTAAGGTGCCTGCCTTGAAAACTCAATTGTCATCCATGTCCCTATGCTTGTGCAAGCCGCCATCAGTCTGTATAGGAACATTACTAATATCAGTAATATCATACAAACAATGAAAATGTGTATGATCATATTACCTAAAACGTGTTCCTATCCAATTATCATCATATTTAATTTTCAACAGATTCTAAAGGGCTTACGGATACTTTGTAAAGCCACCTATAGTAGTTTGGCAGTTTAATTCAATATAAAGCAGTGCCGAGGTACTTCCTTTTAGGTTTTCATAAAATTTTTTGTATAAGATGAATGTGTTGAATGAAATGTACAGAGGTGAGCTTGGTTATGGTAAAACTATGTATTGTCTCTGGTAATATTTCAGAAGTATTTTTTTAACTGGTGGCTTCCAGACAGAAAGCTGGAACGTGTTGATGATCAATTAAGAGAGAACGATGCATTTAGTTTAACTATTAATGCATTTATTTGCTAATAGACAACTTTCTCAACATTACATAGGTACATTTATCGGTGCCACAGTAAATTTGAACAATGGAGTGAGATTAAAGGCTTTTTGTCAGTGGTAGACCAAAGCTTCGTTTCTTGAGGGTTGTCAATAGATAAATCCAGCACTAACAGCATCGGTGTAGAGAGTCTTAGCACTCGTATTTGGATAGAAGAAAATCTCACATTCAATGTGGACATCAGTAACGGTCTAGTATAGGTACGTCTTTCAGCAGACATCGCTGATGTCATTTTGGTCGGTCTTTATATTCTCCCCCAAACATCAACAGGATATATTTTCTAGATATTTTCTGGAAAATGAATGTATTATATTGCAGTTTAACAGTTGGCAAACGTTTCAATTATACTTACGTAGATCAACGGATAGGACGAGCAAGCTGTTGTATATGGATTGTGCGATTTCCTGATACTTATAAGGAGTTTTTGAACAAATCCTACAGTTAAGTCAACTGATGCCATTTTGAGTGTTTTCTGAAAACATAATCAATAAAATAATATTTTTTTTAAAGTAAGTTTTGAAGCATTCCAAAAGTATTTCTCAGCAGATCGGCAAATAAAACAAATGTAATCAGTATAATTATATCAGTAACATTATCTAACTACTGATCCATAAATTTCCTCCATATATGAACTCTAGGTTTATGATAGATGTTAATTTGTATGTTAATGGATTAAATCTAGACAAGCAAAAATAAGTATCATACACATTAGTGGTTATAGTCAAAGGTAATTTGATTATGCTTCATAAATTTAATCTTATAATTTTTGAAAGCAAATGCGCAATTTTTCATATTCTTTAATTAATTAATAAAGATTTTTAATTGTCATTTGTATTATCTTGCAAAACGAATTAGAATTTTCTAGTAATAGTTTTTAAACTGTTATATAATCATGTGTAATTTCAACATTATGCCAATGCTTTATTTGACATACAGTGAGAATAATGTACATGGCTGAATTATGCAAAATTAGACATAGGGAATTTACTTAATGTTACCATGGTGTTTGTAAACAAAATAACAACACAGTGACTACAAAAAAACCGACAATTGTTACTAGCATGGGTAAATTGATTAATGCTAAAATAAAGTTACCAATGTATAGTCTTACATTATTCACACGGTATATTAATACACTACTTATTTGTTCAAAGCAGATTAAAAATCTGTTGACAACTGAATTCGTAATTGCATTTTTCATGTCAATTAATGATAATGAATTACTAGTGACGCAAATGATATAATGTACGAAATTTTGAATTTCAAATTGAATACCAATATAGCCTAGTCATGCCATGTAACTGATTTAACTAGACAACAATGCAGACAATGTTCTTCGAGCAAACTTGTCGGAAGTATTATTTACACTAATATTGGGTGAGGTGACTTAATTGTGTCTAGTAGTATAGGTTTTCTCTTACCTTGTTCCAAATACATAATGAATTATTAGATATTATTTATCCATTCGTTAATGATTATAGACTATAAGCGAACTCCAGAATTGTTTCATACCATTATGCGATTATTGTGTTAATCCATGGCTTCGCAGATTCTGAAAAGTAAAATTAATTAAAAACAACATAATCGTAAAAACTGAAAATATGCGATAGTTTTATAAATTTACTAAGCTCCATAATTATGTCACCTGTTTTTATCAGTTTTCAGTTATGCTGAAGAAAATTATAGAAACCAACTTCCTTATTATTTATTTTTTGCGCTTTCTACCTATATCTATTTGATTTCGGGGTCGTTGTCTGTGACGCAAAGGCCAACTTCCCGTATTCTTGTTGGTTGGTATGACAACAACAAAATGACAAACCCGTTATGAATATAACGGTCCTAGGACTGTTATAGAAAAGTGTTTTGTGTTTGATTACTATAGAAACAACAAGCACGCACTTTATTTAAGCAAACAATGTTTGTAATATTCAACGGTATTTTTATTTTTATTACTTAATAGCGCAAAAAATGTTATAGAAGACTCAATTTTTAAGTGCCTTATTAGAGCAGTCCTCAAAAATAGCAAAATTCGACCCTTCGGGTCTCGTTTTTCTTTTTCTCAGCCTGTTCTATTGGTACTTACCGATTTTGTAACGTAATATACTATATTCATCTTCATTAATTGTAATTTCCGCAAATTAATTAATTATTTTATTAATTTTGTGATTGCTAGATTACATATCAAACCCATTTTCCTTATAAAATAACTATTTTTATTTTGGTTAAGGTTAGTTTAAAAAACAGCCATGCTTTGTAAACTAATATTTATGAACAATGGACTTTATTATTATTATATACTGTTAGATTTGCCCATTTCCTAATAACACTATAAAAAAATATATTTGAATGTCCTAAATTGGCAGATAAATGTAAACATTACTTTCCTAAAAATATTTATTTCTTTTAAAATCAATGCCGGTTAAATCCTATAACGTGGGAGACCTCAAACAGAGTAGTTATGTAGTGTAGCGTACCTTTGCAACAGACAACAGGTCGTAAAATATAACCATCAGATGTTTACTTCTTTTAATGATTAAAGTGGGAGTACCACAAGGCTCTGTTTTAAGACCCCTTTTGTTTGCTATTTACACAGCTGGCTTTCATTTAGCAATTTTTGTTCCTATCATACGTGTGCAAATTTATTAATCTTTCAACGCTAGGGAGGTTCATGGGTCATACACAATCCCGACCTTTTAGCAAGGAAAATTGTTTGAAAATTAATTTGAAAAAGTCGGCATGTATTTAGTTTAGTCGGAAAGAAGGGCGATGTTGGTAGCGTTAGCGGTGATGTTAAAATAAAATTTAATAGAACAAGGTGTGAGCCTGGGTTTAGTTGTTGACAAGTTACACATCGAGATGCATTCAAAGAGTTTACTGTAGAAAGTTAATATTCTAACAGCCATACTCAACACCTAAAAATGAAGTTTTGCGATTTCTTGGCCTTGTTTAAATTGTATCGACACTAAAAAGATTCGAATAGTAGAAAATTCTTGCGTAAGACTTTTATTTGGAATTAAGAATTTACTAATATCTTATAAATTAAAAGATGTTTAGTGTTTAATCAGTACATAATCTAAATCTTAGGTTTAAAGGACTATTAACACCACCCCCTTCGACGAACTGAACTACTTAGTCAATCTTTTTTATACAATATAGTACATCTTTATAACAAAATTAAATACTATAAAAAAGAGTTTTAAAGTTAAAATCAAAAATATGTTATTATGAGGTTATATTACCTTTAATATGTAACCCCTATAATACCTGCAGAATATTGTATTTAAATTTCACATAATTTTTCTATGCATGTTTAGTTTCTTTAGGCCACAGGTGTCTTGACATAAGTTGAACTGTGTCCTGATACCAACATTAGTGTTCTGAAAATATTGTGGAGTTTTTTTTTGATAAATGAAGATTATTATTAATGCGCCCACAAACAAGTTTCAGCGATTTTTATTATCATTATTATTGTATTATAAATATGATCAAAATTAAGCATTTACAAAATCTTTTTTTGGGGTTTATTAAGAATTCCATGTGAGGTTCTAAATTTCAAGCTACACCACTGTTTAAAACATAACAGTTGAAGCCGGTCCTGGTAATGGGAATTCTAGTGTAGGGTGTAGATGTAGATGAAGCATTAATCGCACTGCAGTATTAATTCTACCTTTTGTAACGATGCTTTAAAGTAGACTCTCAGGGTTTGACAATTTTTATCTTTCGTGGGAACGAAAACAGTTCTATCGGTTCTATCTATTAAGGTTGGATTTGGAATTTCAATAAGAGATTTATTTGTATTTAGCTCATATTTGTTAGAACATAAAAGGACTTTTTTTCTATAATATACTAATATTTATTAACTGCAAGACTTTTTTAGTATTTATTAATTAATTTCATAATTCACAGTTATTAAAACAATGCTAAATTTATGAAGCAGGAGAAAAGAATATTAATTACACGTTGTTATCGTAGTCTTATTATAGGAACAGGTTTGAAATTTGCAGGCGAATACGCTTTTTACAGCGAAATTTTTAACAGATTAGTGTTTAATTTAATTTGTCAGGAGCAAGAAGGCCGACAGCGTCTTGTTAAACGTTAAAAGTAGAAAATTCATCTTAAAACTGGTTGTTCGGCTCCGCACGATTTGCACTAAATCGAAAGAAACAAGAGATACTTGTATAAAACTGTTGTTAAGCTGGCTATTTAAGCTTTTTAACAATAACCTGGTTCTTTGGGAAACATCTCCATTACTGCTCGCGACATGCGCTTTGTAGACACTTAAAATGCCATGTCCGATAACTAAGTTAAATTGGCAATAATTCTCCCACATTATATTATTTATTTTATTTCGTTCACAGTTATTTTGTGCCTAATTCATTCTCTTTTGGCCGTTCGTTAACAAGAATTGATATTCGATGCGGCATATTCGAATTTCATAACTTATCGCTATTTGTGGTCTCTCTGACATCTAACACTAACCGCAGGACACGAATGGAATGTATCTCACCAAGTTACCACAACCGTCGACCGTTGCTTGCGTTCTTGTGTCTAAAGGGTCAAGCCCAGTAAACTGGGCTACTTGGAATCTTCGTTGGGTCCATAATCGCTTTGCTCTCAATACGAACAGTATTTGTTGCAATCCGAATTTTTATTGAATTGAAGCACGTCTAGTCGTTTTTAATTTTAATACGCAGTGACAAAATTCCAAAGCAAAATAATTTATAAAACCCATAAAAAAGTAACCACTACCAAAAAAATTAAAATTTTTCGAAAAGATACATTATATACATAATTAGCTTATAATTAATAGTTCCTGGTGTTGCTAACGTTAATGCTTGGGATATTATCAACATAAATCGATATAGTTTTTATTTTGACTGCGAATTAATATCTAGAAATAGGCCGGAATTTTTATAGAGTTTTATTTCAAGCATGCGTAGCGACTACTATCACTGAAAAATCATTGAGTACCTTACATTCTTTAATTGATACATTATAGATGTAACAAGTCCATTATTATAGAGGTGGTAAATGGGTTTTGCATCACACAAGCGTTAACTATTTCACCTAATTTCAGTGAATTAAATACGATCATTTGATTACAATTAATGTATCACCAATTAATTTCTCTACATTACATATAAGAGAGTCCAATAAACCAAATTCCCATAATGAGTTGCTATTCCTTAAGTTCATTTCAACTAATGTTTGTGATAAGTAATTCATAATCAGTTATAATTAATTCATATAAAAATTTTCTATGGGATAAAGACAGGGTTGCCAACACTGTCCACTTTGACGCAAAGACTTCGGGTTTGTTAATTATTTTGCGGACTTCAGGTTTTCAATAAAATTCTTCGTGTTAACTAATAGTTCATACATACATGAATTAGGCAAAACAATTTCTCCTTTTTAAATGTTTCAGAACAGCAATCGTTTTAGGTGCGCAAAGCGGCAAACATATATTTTTTTTAAATAATATTGTTTAAAAAAATTAGTTTGTTCCTAATTAAGATAGATTTTATTAAAATGTTATGTTATGAAACGTAAAAAATATATTGTTATTATATAAAATTGCTAATTTTCAAAAAAAGCTATCTATTAATAGTCTATGCATTTAAGGTTTTGCTCTTTAATTCCTATGATTTACAAAGGGCCAGAATTATATAATAAAAAAACTACTTCACCCTTGATCTTTATGAATTTTATTTTGCCGTCTTCACACCCAAATTATTTTTTCGTGTATCAACAGCGTAATGTTGGAAACTTACATATGCACTAAAAAATATAAGATAGAGTAGAGTTGAAGCGCATCATTGATGTGGCTGGGGTATCCACAAAGTTGTTGCAAAATATAATATAATGGTTATAAAATATACCGGGTGTCCGTTCTCAAACTCTAACATAGGAATTTAACATTGCATTGAACGTTTTTGCTCGCCAATTCAACTTATATGAAAAGTAATGGTATCAATAGAAAGATAAAATTCTTGCCCATCAAATGATACTAATACTAAAATATACCTACCGCAATGATATTTATTCGCTCTATCTATGTTCTAAAAACAAACGAAACTGTCGGACAAAAAGCGACATGAAATCATTTTCTCCCATAAGCAGAAAGCTTCGAATACTCAGAAAACTGCCTTCAAAGTGGTATTTTATTAATTTTTTGTGCTATCAACCTATTTCTACTTGTTTTCCGTTCGATATTTGTAACGAAAAGGTCAACGTCCCGTATCCTTGTTCGTTGGTATGACAAAAAAAAATAGCAGCCCCGTTATGAATTATAACGGTACTAGAACTGTTAAGAAATTGTTTTGTATATGGTTTCTATAGAAACAACAATCTTGCACTCTATTTAGGCAAACAATATTTGTAATATTAACGGTATTTTTATTTTTTAAAGTTCGAATAAGGCACTTAACGATCGAGTCTAGTATAGAAATTTTGCGCTATTAACTAATAAAAATAAAATACCATTAAAAATTACAAATATTGTTTGCCTAACTAAAGTACGTAATTGTTGTTTCTACAGTAACTAAGTGCAAAACAACTTTCTATAAAGTCCTAGTACCGTTAAATACATAACGATCTTGCTATTTTGTTGTTGTCATACCAACCAACAAGGATATGGAAGTTGATCTCTTCGTCACAAATAACGAACCAGAAGATATGTAAAAATGTTTATACAGGTTCGATCGTTAAGTGCCTCATTGGGACAGTACTCAAAAGTAGCACAGCTCGATCCTTCGGGCCTCGTTTTTTAAAACTTTTTCAGGCCTGGTGTTGAGTTACAGCATATACTGCGAAAAAGCGTCCTTGACTTTTTTTGTATTAACGAGTGTAGTGCAAGAATAGATGCACCTTTTCCGAAAAACAAAAGCAACCCTTTTGCAATAAAGGCAACAATTATCGCCAATATTAATAATTATGCTGATAATATAGTTATATGTAATAAGCTAGAAAGATATCCTGGAGAATAATTTTCCCAAATTCCAACAACTAAGCAGTACGATGATGTTAGTCGACTATATTGTTGTCTTTGGAATGACGAATGCAACTAAATAAAATCTGGTGTGATACACTCACACAACTTCCTTTTACAGTGATCTTATAATTAGCCAAAAAATTAGATTTTTAATTTTTAAGCATTTGTCAAAATTTAAAAAAATACAAATTCTACAAAAACGGTACAAAATAGGGCATTAGTTCAAGAGACAAATGTTTCACATATAATCTCATAGAGCATTAAATTCTTTCCGGAAATTTTTTTGAGTGCGTTCCAACAACGTCGTATTAATTTGTCCGAGCGGGACGCGAGGGTCAATTAGGACGTTGTTGGAATACACGAAAAATAATTTCCGGATATGAATTAATGCTCGAATGCAGATTCGGTAAGAAAATCGTAAAGAAAAGTAATGCACACCTACAAAAAATTTCCAAGAAATTTTGTTGTTGTCTTAGTTACGGCTCGTGAACTAATTTTTCTATTGGTCATTAATGAGTGTCGTACGATTTTCACATATAATCTCATAAGAACATTAATTCTTTCCGGAAATTTTTTTGAGTGCGATCCAACAACGTTGTATTAATTAGCCCGAGCGGGACGCGAGGGCAAATTAGGACGTTGTTGGAATGCACGAAAATAATTTCCGGATATGAATTAATGCTCGAATGCAGATTCAGTAAGAAAATCGTAATGACACAAACCCTAAAAAGAAGTAATCCATACCTACAAAAAATTTCCAAGAAATTTTTTTATTGTCTTGGTTACGGCTCGTGAACTAATTTTTTTATTGGTCATTAATGAGTGTCGTACGATTTTCTCTAAAATTTTAAGCTGAATTAAAAAATGTAATAATATACCGGGCGTTCTATTTAAAATAGGAGTAAATAAAAAAAAATTAAAAAACAACACAAAAGAAACCCATTTTAGAAGTATTCAACTGGAAAATCACCTCTCTCACATCAATACACATTAAAAATGTAATAAAAATGTAAAATTTGAAAAAATCAGAGCCGTTTTACAAGAGTAAATACCTGCTTCCGATTATGGAATTTTCTTAAAAAGCTTGTTGTCACATCTACATAGTACACAAAACTTATATATGAAGTTTCAACGCCATATCTCTTTTCGTTTTTGAGATATTCTGTTCACAGACAGATACACAGACAGACAGACGGACACACCAATGAACAATAGTAATTTATTATACAAGACGATAAAGTTAAATTTTATCCATGAGTGAATCGTTTAACGTCGAGACGAAGTCGAGACGTTAATGATTCAAGAGTGGATAGAAATAACTTTATCGTCGTGTATAATACAATATTTTTTTCTATAGCAAGAACTTTAACAATTTCAAAGAAAATAATGACAGTCAATCACATTTCAAAATGTCAGTAGCGAGATTGGGTTGCTACGATAATACGAAGTTGTCATATTTAATTTAAACAAAAGTTAGAAAATTAAATTACTTTATCTATCCTTGATGTTAAAGTGCTACTTTATCTACCCTTGCTGTTAAAGTAAAACTTGACCTTTTGTTTTGAGTTGATAAAAGCACACTTTAACATGTGCTATAGAAAAAAAAACATGTTTTTTGGGTTCAGGAGACTCTAAAACGTGAATATCCGTTGGAAAACTCAATTTCGAATTTTTGGGGTGAATCCAATACTTCCTTTATTGTAAAAGGAAGTAAAAAAGTAGTGGAAAGATTTGTGTGACGAAAGAAGTTTCGTTTTCTTGTAGGTTAGTCCTTCTGGGCATAGCGCAAAATATGTTAAATCTTGGATGATGACCGATCCACAGGTTGAGTTGGCCAGCACCATTCCAGGTCTGAATCCAATTGATGACTCCTGATAAACGATGTCACACATAATATTAATTTAATCCTTTTTCTAAAGAAAAACATAAAAAAAAATTCCATTTAATTCTACGAAGATAGGATTTGGTGATTGCAACAAAAGCTGATCAATCAAATATTAAAATTAGTATAAATTTAAATAATATATTGCGTCAATGCTGGGAGATTTGTCAGAATTAAAACTGTACACTTTTAGCAATTTTTAATAACTTTTAACTATACATTTATTTCTACTCGTAGATCAAAATTATTATATTTTATTAAACGTTTAATGCTGCAAGTGAATATCAAAAAATGTTTGAATGGAGTGAGCTTAAATATTAGCTTTCATATAAAGCAATGTTATAAAGTAATGTTGAACTTCTTAGCACCACTGCACAGTATGAATTCTATCATTGACTGTCATGTTTAAAACCGCTGATATAAATTTTGACAAACATTGATTTACATATTGCAAAACATTCTAGCAGGCCTACTTAGAAAATTCAATTATTTAAAACAATGGAAGTCATTAATAACATAATTGCAAGTATATTAATCTGATATCCATAGAACGGCAACCAAATACGCTTTCAGTAAATTAATATTAGTAGGTATCAAGAAAATTTCGATTTCAAATAAAATATATTTTCAATAAATAGTTAAAAACGTAACCTTTTTTCTACTAGAAATATACACAGGGTGAGTATAAAGTATGAAATAATGGTTATTCTGACATTAATATTCATTTTATCGAAAAACCATTTTAATAACTAGTATTCATTGAAATTTAAGCTACAATTTGTATATTTATATTTCTTTTGGTTCGTTTGACCGACGAGATTATCTGCTTAAAAAAAATGAATCCGCGCGCTGAATCGATAGTTGGTAGCTAACATAAATATTACATAGTTTCATATGAACATTTTCAAGGAAAAATTAAGAAATTTAAAAACAATATATTTCTTAGTAAGTATTTACTCTATACCTTAACTAAGTTTTCTTCTAGTTTTAGATAATTTTTGTCATATTTTATTGGACTTTATGTTGTTAAATGTTAGTATTCGTAATCAATGATAATTGTAACTATTACAAGCATTTGCAATAAAGATGACAGTTATCTAAGTAACATAAGTAATTGAATAAAGACTAACAATATATGTTATTTTGATGGTTTTCAATTTTCTTAAAAAGATTTTCGAAGAAAAGTATGTTAAATATATGTTGCTGAAAATAGAATTATTGGAGCTACGAGAGAAGCATAGATTCGATGTGAAAATGTTTATATAGCAATAACAAAAACAACACAAATTTGAGAAAAACAATTTTATTTAAAAAAATGCACTTGCTTCAATACACACTTATCATAACGCTCAAGCAACTTGTGAACACAACGATTTTTGTTGCCTTCCAATCCAAATTTGCACCGTTTCCATCGCCTTCCTATTACACTTGGATTTCTAGCTTTCTATCTACTCTTAAAGAGGCGGAAAGAGTTCTCGCAAAGCGACAAGTCAGTACTATTAGCTGGGTGAAACAACATTTTCCATCCTATGTTACCCAGAGTTTCTTGGGCTAAGAAGGCAACATGTGTTGGAGCATTATCATGAATATTCAATAGTTCACATCGTCCGATTCTCGCAGTTTCTCTCAATATTTTTTCTGTATACTCTGCATTTAGTTTTTCCGCCAACTAATAAATCTATGAAAATTGGACCATAAATGATAAATATCCCAGAATACAGTTGCGTGGCGGGTGTATAACATAAGGATCGTTTTTATTCAAGTTTGGGGTCTATAACGAACTGCAATTAAACAATAATTAACAAGCATACTGACTAAGGATTTCAGGAGTGTATAAACGTGCCAATGAGAGAAAAAATCAATTAGAAGATGAATTTGACCTGTTTACTAAGAGCATCCAACAAGCAGCCTGGGAAAATACTTCATAAATTAAAAAAATAATATAAGTCAATGAATTAGTCTAGGAAAAAGACAGGCTTGAAGAAAATGGCAATAAAGAAGATCACCAAATGACGAAAACATTCCCAATAATCTGACACATGGGTTGAAACAATAAATAATGGAAATATAAAACACTACTATCAGTAATTACTAAATGAACTAACTAATGAAATAGCGTCGGGCTATTCCTTGTGGTGGTCCACGAAAAATAAAACGACCGATTATGCACAAATCACCAATAAGGAAGGCTAATAACACATGAGTGAAAAATAACTCACAAAAATCAGAAGGTTTTTTTAAACTATTTAGAAGAAAATTTTCAGCCAAATATTTAGAAGATGAAGAACATGGTATAAATTTCGAAACACGGAATTCAGAAGATATCACACCGGTACCCCTACAGGAACTAAACAAGAATAAAAAAATAATATACGCACACAACTTCCTTTTAGAGTGATCTTTAAATAATCAAACATTTGTTTTTGGCTTCCCTCTTACCTACATTATATAAAAAACCACAAAAAACCCATTTTATAGGTATTCAACTGGAAAATCACCCATCTCACAACAATACACATTAAAAATGTAATACAAATGTAACGTTTGAACAAAGATCGCTAGAGCCGTTTTTACTTCCGGTTATGCGATTTTCGTCAAAAGCTTGCTGTCGCATGTAGATAGTTCACAAAACTTATACATGAAGTTTCAACGTCATATCTCTTTTCGTTTTTGAGATATTCGGTTCACACATACACACACATAAACAGACACACAGACAGACAGATCAATGAACAAAAACATGTTTTTTTGGGTTCAGGGGACTCTAAATCTGTTGAAAACTCAATTTAGAATTTTTGGGATGAATCCAATACTGTCTTTATTGTAAAAGAAAGTAAAAGGCTCCTGGCTGTGGCCTGATAAGGGAAACATTAATGAAAAAACTGCCTAGTAAAGAATTACTTAAACTGACTATTTGATAAATGCAGCAATACGACTAAAACGTGTAGCAATATACCAATGTTTGAGGTAATCATAATCCAAAAGCAGATAAACCAGGGAGCGAATTAACTTCATACAGACCCATTTCACACTTACCTATTATTTCAAAATGATTTAAAAACTTTTATTAAAAAGAATGAATGCAATCCTAGTGAGAAAAGTTTAAGTTCCTGTACATCAATTCGGATTCAGAGAGAAACATTCGACAATTGACCAGGTGCACCGAATCACTGACCTCGTAGAAAATGCTTATGAGGAGAAGCTCAACAATCTTTTCGGACTTAGTCCAGGCCTTTGACAAAAGGGGTAGTATGAAGGATTGATATATAAATAACAAAATATATTTCCCAAACAACTTGTTGAAATACTTACCATGCATAACAGCTAGAATGCTTAGAATAAAACAAGAAGAAGAATATTTAACCATAAGAGAAACCAACGCAGGCGTACTGCGGGGAAGCGTATTGGGACCGATAGTGTACCTAATATATACGAGTGATATATCAAAAACAGATGACACTACCTTTGCAGACGGCACTGTTGTGCTAGCGACAGGCAAAATATCGAAAAAACTACTAGAAAACTTCAAAGAGCATGTAACAAAATTATCCAGTGTAACCATGTCGACTTTACTAATAAAATCATACAGTCTACACCAATAAGGTTGAATAAGGAAAATTGTGCCTTACAGGAAAACAGATAAATTAGTTTAGATTCTAAGCTGAGATGGAAGCAACATATGAATACAATTTAAAAAAGGAACTGGAAATAAGTTGGTTAATAGGAAGACAATCTCAGCTATCTATAGTACCTACAATAAACTCTTTATTTATAAACAAGTTCTAAATCCCGTTTGGACATATAGGTGCGTACTATAGTGCTGTGCAAAAAACATCAATGGAGAAAACATACAATAATTTCAAGTTCTTAGAAAATTACACATGCTCTATCTCTATGGCATATTCAGAACAATAACTTGCACAGAGATCTGAAGACCCTTACTATAAGACTATAACAGAGGAAATCAAGAAGTTTGCAAGCAAACAGAAAGAGGGGCTGTACAAACACACTAACAATGAAGTTCTACAGCTACTGAACAATAAATTTACACGAGAAGTCTCAAAAGGGTGAAACCTTTTGGTTTAATCTAGCGAAGTGATAAGTTAAAAGCGGAGTATAGCGTAATCAGGTGAAAATTGTGAATATACCTTGAGGAAAATTAAGTAAGGACCATTGGAACTTCTTAGAATATAAATTAAATAAGATGATCGGGTTAAATAAAAACTATAGGTTAGTCGTGTACGCCTGTTGTTTCCTCCTACTAAGTCACCGAAGCAACACAACAGAATTTTATACAAAAAAGAGCCGACGAAGTCGCCAGCAAAAGACATTAAAAGAGAAAAATCTGTAAAGGGTTTTACTCAGAACTTCCCTCGCAAGTGAAAGTTTCTACAATTTTGAAAATATTAAAGACATTTTCATGCCAAATCTTGTCTTCCTCCAACAAATAGTTTTTGAGCTACACCCATTGGCGTAACTAGGATTTTTGGCTGGGGTGGGCCAGGCCCCCCAATCAACCATCGTCTATAGGTACCTATGAAGACATGAATTTACGTACATATGTATATAACTTTTTCGGATAAATTTATTTGCTTGTGTTTTGACGCTGTTATACGAAGATAACCCCATAAATTTCTGCAATCTAATAAAACAAAGATGTGTAGTCAACATTTGTTTTTATTATTGTTTCACAAAATATTTGTCCTTAAATTCTAAACATTTACGCATTCGGTAACACCAATTTTCAAAACAAATTTCACTCTTCTTGAGTCACTTGAGAAACAAGGTTTTTGAAGCTTTCCACAGCATTTTCGGGAGTTCCAAATTGCACACCACGCATTTTATCCTTTAATGGAGGAAATAGAAAGTAATCGGAAGTGCTAGGTCGGGACTGTATGGGGATAGCTTAGCAATATTAACCCGGAAGTCTCTAATAAACATTATTTTGTTTGATGTGCGGTATGACTAGAAGCATTGTCATGGTGCAGAAAGAGCTCACGTCTTAGTACCCTAACCCAGCTTTTTGAATAATGTCTGGCAGTCATACTGTTGTGTGCCATTCTGCGGTAACCGTACATTTATTTTCAAGCACAACAGTTGTGATAGGTCCTATGAAAGGAAGCAAGTAATCATTTTTTTACTAACTCTTCGAGATAGCTTCACTAAAACTAGGTTAGGATCTATTGGAAACACTCATTGTGCAGACTGCCGCTTAGATTCAGGTTCAAATGCATATATCCAGCTTTTGTCACCAGTTATAATGTAAACTGCTTTAGATCTACCTTCATCATATTTCTTATACCATTCCACTGCTGTTGTTGTGTTTCTGTTAAACTGTGTGGTATCCACCCACAACATACTTTTATTACACCCAAATGATCATGTAAAATCTTGTTTATTGCAGTCATGCAAGATGTTTTTAATAATTCTATATGTGACTCGATTGTCCTCCTGAATCATTCTTCGCACAGCGTCTATGTTAATTTAACGAACTGAAATTGGTCCTCCTTTGCGAAAATCATCGCTAACTGAAAATCGTTAAAATTTAAATTCATTAAACCAGCAATGCGAAGGCGCTTGGTCACCAAAAGTAGCACGAAGTCATGTAAAGCTTTTGTTCGGAGATGGGATGTATAAAGGTATGGTAAATAATGTATCAAAAATTTTCTCTTGTTAAATTCATTTTTGCTGCACAACACTTATTTCAAAATTAACTGTATAATAACTGGTGCAATTATCAAAACTAAATTTGAACTGTTAATCTATAAAACAACAAACATTTGTTTCATGGCAATTTTGATTTCCATGGTGTACTTGATCTATTGGTTTGCAGAAATTATGGGTACTACTAGAAAAAATATTCAGACGAAAACAGTCCTTGCAACGTTAATTATTAGCAAAACTAAACTGCATTTGTGCACTAATAATGTTTTCTCTTTCATAGTATTATTGACTAGAGCTATCCGTCCAACATATGGTACTCATACTATGTTTTTTAAGCCAAAAGAGGTAATAAAACCAAAGAATTTAAAAACGTGTGAGGGTCAATAACAACCCTCTTAGTTTAAATAGGTCAATAAAAAAGCAAATTTTTAAATGTATTCAACTTCTATTTTTCTGGGGTGGGCCAAACGGCAGTCTGGGGAGGGCCTGGCCCCCCTGCCCCCCCCCCCCGCTAGTTACGCCAATGGCTACACCGTCAACAGGCGAACAGACAGACGGACAGACAGACGACAGAGATACAGACGGATTTCAGTAAACATGTTTTTTGCTAGGGTCCCTAAACCGTGAAGATCTGAAGAAATCTCGAAAGGTGATTTTTTCACGATTACTATACTTCCTTCGTCTTTCAGGCGAGGGAAGTAAACTTAATTAGTTGCGTGAAAAATTCAATTAATACTATTTATTAAGTTTTTTTATTAAATGAATATTAACATCAATGTAACCATTATTCCATACCTTGAAAATAGATTTTTTTGGTCAGTACATAGTAAATTTACAGTTAATATTTTGCTACTACGTTTACACCTTGTGTCAGCAATGGCTGAATTTTTATTTTTTTAATCTGGGTTTTTGTTGTCCTAGGAGAGTTTAAGTGTTTAAATTAGCATTTCAACAGCGTTTGTTTGTTGGGGCTAAACTTATTTTTTTATGTTCACACTAGTATATCTGACAACAGTTGAATTATAGGGTATGAAGTAAGATATCCAAAGAAAGCACATTAAAAGAAATATTAAAAATAGAAATTATTAAATTTGCATATTTTGAGCACCCTGTATAGAATTAATACCCAGAGTCATTATTTTACACTCGAAATGCATTTCATGCAAAACATATTTTTTTGTAACGTTTTCTCTCATGAAATTGTTTTCTGTTACAGCATCGGCGTGAAAATCATCATTTTTTTGGATAAAATCATTAATATTTTCAAAGCAGTTGACGTTAGACGCCTTTAACTTTATATTATAATGATTAGTATTTCGAAGCGGGTTCTCCACACTTTTTTGAGCCACCCTGTATAATCAAAAATATTCTACTATTGTGCACCACCGTTTTTGTATTATAAATTTTTATGTAACTATCATAGTTCTAAAAATATCTTCTGCCCATGCATGGTTCTTGGACCCTGTACGTGTTTAAAAAACTATAATTAAGCTAATTGTTTTGGTTTACATTGTTTTATTAACTGCAAAGTGAATTTTTGTTTTAATTGTATTTATTCGTCATTCCAGAATTTAAGGTATAATTCTAATTTGGAGCACACATACAGGGTATCATCGAAAGTATGAAGAACATTTTGGTGGATGGTGGATAGCTTACCTCAAAATAGGACAAACAAGTTATACATATATATGTATAAAAATAGGTCTGAAAATGCTTCTTAAGAAATCTACAGCTCCTAGATTCCTAGAAGGTTAAAGGGAAAACATATTGCTATGAGTAGATTACGCTCCCGCTCCATGTAGGAAAATGGCCTAAGAAAGGCAAGTCAGGGTCGCCAAAATATCTCTTTCGGAACCCAGTCATCTGGCACAGCGTTAACGGCGTACTGGGTGATGTGGTTAGCATTACGCCTTCGACGACTGCTTTACTTTCCCTACTTCCACAACTGTGATTTCGGTACTCAAATTTTAAAGCGACTGGGTGGGCCGCCCGCCAGTTGCCAGACGTGAGGATTGAACCCCGTACCGTGGCACCGCAGGTTGACGTCCTAACCACTCGGCCACGCTGGTAACACGCTCCCGAAGTAGCAAATTTTAATATTATCTTTCGCTTTACTTTCTTCGAAAACGACTACTCTGCGATTTCAAATAAGAGCACCTTTTTTATATAAAAAAGTCTAGCTTTTTCGATAATTTGTGCTTTTCTAAAAACCTATTTAGCCCCTATCATATACATATATCGAGTGATTTTTATTTATTTAGAAAATGGAGTTTTTCGAAATTGTCAAAATCCGAAGTGTTATTTTTCGGAAATTAAGTAAGATTTCAATGAGATTTTTTTAGAGTGTGTTATTTTTAGCTAACTGAACAATCCCAAGGCCAGAAAACACTTATTTTTTAACTTTAGCTAAAATAGTAATTTCACATACTAAGATTTAATATTAAAACTCAAATTTATGTGAAGACTTTAAAGATTTATAATTGGGTAAAATAATATAAAATGTTAATTACTTCTTTAGATTTCCTATTATTTACCGAAAAGTAGTATGTTTGCATAATTTTTACGTTTTTTATGCAAGGCGCTTTTTAGGGGAAATACGTTTCAGTTCTAATTAATATCTATTTAAATGGTTTCTAGAAACTCTAATCTAGCCCTGTTAATGAATTACTGTTGCAAAAATCCTGTAAATGTTCTTTTACAGTTGTCTAAATGAGGAGATTTTCCTTTATCCAATTTACATGTTCTAAAAAGTCTCCTCATTTAGACTGTAAACTGTAAAAGAATATTTACAGGATCTTCTTCAGATCTTTGCGTTTCAGAGTCCTTAGATGCAGGTCTTTTCAATTCCACCTGCTTGCTGTATATCTCAAAAACTATTTGTTGGAGGAAGACGATAGTTTGCATGCGAATTATATGTCTACCTTTCGGTGAAATATATACAGGGTGAGCACCTTAAAAAAATAAAATTCTGCCTATTTTTGCTTTAACTCGAGGACTGTTAGTTATATAAAAGTAATATTTTGTAGATGGCTCAGGATTTTACCCTTGAAGAAAAAAGACATACTTTGGACCCAAAATATACAGTAGTCCATTTTCTAAACGCTAAAAATTCGCCAAAGTTCTAACTTCGTTGACTCAAAACCGATTTTGATCATTTTTTTTTTATTACTTCGGAAAAAGTTTATAGAAAAGTTCCCCATAGGTGGGAAAGTGTGCTTTTTATTTTTTCAATTGTTATTAACAAATAAGTGTTTTTAATATACCCTTAATTAAAAAAATGTATAACTATTTTATTTATTTAAACTATTGCCTAAAATTTGACAACATAAGGTTTTTGGGGTCGCAGATTACGAATCTGGCCTCCAAATGGGTCTAAAAACAAAATGGCATCGAAGGTCTAATTTTCTATTTTATTTTTTTTTTTTTAATTTTTATTAGATGTCTGTGGGGTGTTGGGGTCGCTGATTACGAATTTGACATTAAAACTCAACTAAAATAAAAAATGGCGGATCAAAAATGGCGGAAAGGGGTATTTTTTTGTATTTCTGATACTTATACCTAGGGGTTTGTTGAGTCGCTCATCCCAAATTTTATGTTAAAATTTATCAAAAATGGAAAACGGTGTCTGAAAAATGGTGGAAAATGAGTATTAAAGATATTATATTTTAATTGATTTATTAAAATTAACCCAAGATACATTTAATATCAAGGAAAAAATTATTTAGCTTTAGTTTCTTCTTCCTCTACTTCTTCCATTGACACTGCCGGTCGTGAATTAAGGTAACTATTTCCGTTACATTCATCGCAAGCCGCCGAGCCTAAAGGCCACTTTTCCTACACCCTCAAGCTGACCCGCAACTAGTTTTGTAGTTGCAAAAAAAAAAATGATTTTTAAGATGTTTTGTGGAGCTGGTTCTTGTGTCATTAGGATTGGAAAACACTTTCCTGTATCATTTTTCCAACCCCAATCTTCCGTTGAAATATCTTGGTTTCCCAGGCACAACTGTGTTTGCAAATACACGCGCTTAAATGTTGTTCTGCTGAATGCATCGTAGGGCACAATTATGCTAAATTAATACTTTTTTTAGTAGACGCCTTAATAAAAGAGTCAAACCTAAAATTCAAAATGTTTTTATTTAAAAATTATATGTGTCGTATTATCTGTAACCTCATTTACCTTGCGGTATATGAATAATAAAAAACGTTCAATCAATTAAACATTCCTTTAAGAGTTTAAGCAGTTACTTTTCTTCGCAGCATACATTGCAAGCGTATATTTTATACCAGCATTTTTTTATATAAATTTTAGTAGTCTTATAAACCACTGCTATTTTCAAATATTTTGGCAAATTTATTCTTTCGTGAACATAGCCATTGCTTCATTTCTAGGACTTATGCATGTGGATCTTTAATAAGGTGCCGGTCCTATTCGTCTTCCTCATCCTTATATAAATTTATCTTCAATATATTAAACTATATTCAAAAACCATGATCTGCACCTTGACACCAAAACTCGCATGCTAAGATACTACATTTTTCCCTCTATGGGGTCGAGTCCTGGACAATTAACGAAACAATCACAAAAAAATCGAATCCTTTGAAATGTGGTTATTCCGAAAAATATTGTGGATATTATGGAAAGACCGTGTAATAAATATTAACGTTCTGTAGAGAATGAAAAAAAAAATAAAGAGGTCATGGACAACATCAAGGTACGCAAACTCCAATACCTCGGACATATAATGAGGAATGAGAATAAGTGCGTTCTACTACAATCTATTATACAAGGCAAGATATATGGCAAACGTGGAACAGGACGCAGAAGAATATTATCTTGGTTGCAAAACCTAAGGGCGTGGTATGGGAAATCATCCAACGAGTTATCTAGAATTGCAACCAATAAAGTGAAGATGACCGTGTTGAACGCAAACATACGAAATCGGATAAGCACCTGAACAAGAAGAAGAAGATTCTTTCCTCTGTTAAAACATGCTGAAGTTGTGTCACATCCAGTTAAAGCATGTACAAAAAGTACATGCTCACTACACTTGAAGGCTTTTAGAAGAAGATATTTTTTTGTTTGTTTATTTTTGGCTGGTTTTAAGAAATATATGTATATCTTTATCAGGAGAAACTGAAGCTGTTAATATAAGTAATACGTCTATATTTTCTGATACTACGACTATGTTTCCATTTGATGCATTGACAGCTGTTGTAACTATTAACCGATCCGCATCACTTTCATCTTGAGAGCGGGGATATTATTTGCAGCTAAAGTTTATTTTAAAAAATTAATAAAACGACATGAAAGATATTTTCCAGAAATTTTTCTTGATGCAACTTTAAAGACCTGTCTCTTTCAAATCGAATATCTGGTGCAGTTTTCGCTTTTAGACGTCGATCTCTTTCATCAGATTTTATTCTATGTTTCTGATAATCGACAAAAACAATTGCTTTTTTCCATAATTACGAACAATAAAATTAATATATATCTAAAATTGCACCATACTGTTGAACAAGTTGCGATTTGTTTTTATGTAATAACATTCCTCCGTCGGTCACAAACAGAAAAATCTTTTAATTCAGTAATATCTTTTGGAAATTGTACAAAGAGGTCGTAGAAAACACATTTTTACGCGTTGGAAATTATATGTAATCGTATGTTATATTTAAATGTATTTAATCTATTTAAATTTGAGTTAGTTTAACAATTTAAAATTTTATTTGCATATAATGTTTATTAAATAATAATAATAATAATCGTACAGAATAAAAATTTACCTTTTAATGCTATATTTATAATTACTGTGTCCAAAACCCCTAGATATGAGGCAACGCGCGGAATTCAAAAAGGAAGCTATTTTGCCACTTTAAAGACGTTATTTTTCATTTTTGATAAATTTTAACATAAAATTTGAGATCAGCGACCCAAAAAACCCTATTTAGGCAAGAAATAAAGTCAGGAAAAAAATTAATTTTTTTGCCATCTTGCATCCGCCATTTTTTATTTTAGTTGAGTTTTAATGTCAAATTCGTAATCAGCGACCTCAAAAACCCTTAGACATCTAAAAAAATTTAAAAAAAAGTGTAAGAAAAAATTAGACCTTCGACGCCATTTTGTAGACGCCATTTTGGTTTTAGACCAAATTTGAAGCCAGATTCGTAATCTGTGAACCCAAAAACCTTATGTTATCAAATATCATTCAATGATTTAAATAAATAAAGAAGTTATACATTTTTTTAATTAAGAATATATTAAAAAACACTTCTTTGTTAATAACAATTGAAAAAACAAAAAGCACACCTTCTCACCTATGGGGAACTTTTCTATAAACTTTTTCCGAAATAATAAAAAAAAGATTTTCAAAATCGGTTTTGAGTCAACGAAGTTAGAACTTTTTTCCTTTAGTAAATGGACTACAGGTTGAACACCTTAAAAAATTATACTCTTTTTTCTTTTGATATTTTTAACATGTTTAGTTTGAAAACTTCCATTTGTAAGGGAAGTTCTGTGTAAAGCTCTTTACAGGTTTTTATAATGTTAATTTAACACACATTTAAAACTGTACCATAGTTAGTAATTATTTATAAATGTGGTAACTAATAACATAAAACTTGGTTATTTCAGAATTTTTATTATTATATCACTTCCAATTGGAAAAACGTTTGAGGAATAATCACATATACATTTTTGTATGTAAACTACAAAGTATTTGCGTAATTTATTAAACAGAATATCTTAAATGTCTACTAACTGCATCCAGAAAGGGTGCCCATAGTTATTGGTACTAGTGGATCGGCTATTCTTTTCTTTTCTTTCAGGCGTTATACAAACGAACAAGGGCAATAAAATGAATAACTTTTTTATCAAAAGCGAAATCAATTTTAAATAATGAGGAGTCTGTTGAAATTTTAGCGAAGCTTTTAGCTGAAAAGTTATTTAAACTTCCATAAAAGTATAACTTGGTTATTTTAATCAGTGTAATAATTTATACAATGCAGAATTAGGAATATTTTATAATTTAACAATATATAAGGAGCATCTTAAGCAAAACTCGTTATTGCATACTAAATAAACGTACACATATGCAAAACAACAAGCAAGTTTGGGGCACTGCACTGTATGTAGTAGTTTGAAAGAGTTCAGTATGTTGTTTTTAAATTTCTAAAATGTAAAAAACGCAAACTGTAGGAGAGAAACTACTAAAATTCCAATTACTTGAGCAGTAAATTCTGTGACTAACTAAAAAGAGTTATTAGATGATGAAAATGGTTGTAAAGAAATAAAGAAAAACACTTTTATACCACCTCCAGTAAATATCTAAGTTTTCTTTGCTCATTTTTAGTTTTAATTGTTAATTCGTTGATAAAGAGGACAGACTGTTCCTCGAAACGTTCGACTTTAAATAATTTTAATTTTGCAAATTGTCGAAACACCATTTAAAAACAGCATGAACCAAGTCTGGCAATATTAATATTTAAAAAATAAACATTATATAAAATAAAATTACGAATTCGGCCTCCATTTATGGAGATTAAGAAATTGACATAAGGTAATTTTTATCTTTAATAAAAATTAATATGTGATTCAACTTACCCTTAAAAGCAAAAATATAAAGGTAAGTAAAAGTTTTGTTCTATTAAAAAAATCGAAAAAAGTTTTCAATATGCTCTTAGGTACGCTTTAAAATAGTGCAGGTACAATTTAGAAAATGATCGCATGTAAAACGTTCGTATTGTCGATAGATATTGCTTTATACGAGTTTTTTAATTAAATGAAGTAATCTCCGTACTCTCTAATATAGAATTGCATTAACATAAAGTCTGCCAATTCGGCTGTAGCCTATGTGCACGTACAGAACAACGTATGTACCTGCCCTCTCTTCTAGTTGCTATTACAAATAATGTTTTTGTAATTCTTATGTTCTAAAAATTTCTATTAATTCCAATACAATCGTTGTGGATGTGTCACTGTTTTTTGTAATATGTTCTAGTATTTGTTGAATGTTTTGTTAAACACCACAAAAACCTTGAGCGGGAAAATAATGAAAATCCAGCACAGCAGGGTATGGTTCTAAATCTGATGGGCCAGAATATCTTACATTTCTTGATGGTCATTAGTGATGATGACGGAATGCCATAATTTATTCAGTAGTTTGCAACGGTTCTTAAATAATAATTTTATTGACAAATATTTACGGTATGTATTTAAAAAAACCCTTTTCAAGGCATTTTTACATTAATTTATTTCAAAATGTACCAGGAGGGCGCAAAAAACAAAATGGCAAAATGATGCTTCAACGACTGCAAATAATAATTGAAATAATTAATAAGTGCTAGATTATGCCAGCGCTGCAATTTTTGTTTTATAAATAGTTATTTGTATAATAAATATAGAAAGTATAGTATAATAAAAAATTATTTTCATCTAGTATTGTTATGGAATAGTTTCTAATTTATGAATGCAACTACGTTTATATTTAAATGTCATTTGATTTTAAGTGACTTCTAGTTGCATTCGAAAATTAGGAACTATTCCATAGCCATACTAGATGAAATTAATTTTTGATCATACTATAGAATTTGCAGCACCGAGTAATAGTTTGCAACTCGACCTTAGAAAGGGTTGTAAGAGCACGAGGTCAACAAATAACTTTCTATGCCCATTATACACATGATTTTTTCTTTAATTAAATAAGTTTAAAAACTGTTAACAGTATATGACTTAGTACTTTAAAAATAATCCAAAAAAGGACCTAACATCCAATGAATTGCCATGAATTTTCTATGCCGCCAAATTTGATAAAAAAGCCAACTTTCTATTAGTGAGAAAAAAGGGCATGACCGAAGACCATATAATATGTAAAATGTAATCTATTTTAGGTTTATTAGTTTTTCTTCTTTCAAAAGTTTGAAGAACTTCCTCAAAGCGTTTTGTTGTTGGATAATAAAAATATTTATATTTTCAAGAAATTTGAAACAAGATGCTGTTAAAAACTAAGAATTTTTGGATACTTGTAGGGTTGGTTAAATTGGTTTATTGGGTATATTTTGATCCCGAAAATATGTGGTACAGTTGGATTTAGTAATGTTTATATCCTACACTATACATATTTACAAAAAAGCAATTTAACAATGGCCAGTGGCGGATTTAACGAAAAAAATATACAGTTGTCGCCTGGGCTCTTCCCGAAAAGGCTGCTATCAAACAAACAAAAATTCTATTATTACGCATTTTAAATCAACCAGGGGTATGTAAATGTAAATTTATGAAGTAGACATATGAATGTTTCACTGAGAATTGTACCACTGATTGACTAATCTTTCACCGGTGCTTCATACTACAGTGTGATTAAATTATAAAACATTTTTAGACAATGGTGGCAGCGGATTTTCAACTGCTAAAATAACCTGTTCCTGATAGTTTGTCATGAAATGTAATACAATAGAATATTAGTCAAGAAAATAATTGAACAAACTTTTTACGTGCTTTTAAACTGGAATATATTCAAAACATAAAAGAAATACTATATTCAGTTGTTCAAATCTAACTATTGGAAGTATTTTATAAAGAGTTGCCGACTAAAGTTTTTGTAGCTGTATGGGAGACCTACCTTACGCGTTAAGGGCTAATAAGTTCTTTATTCTTTTTTTTTAATACAAGGTCCGGCAGAATGAAGTATCCATTTTAAATTGAGTTGTTTTTGTTAACGGCTAAATTTTTATTCAAAAATCAAACAAAAGGTTCTTCAGGAAACACGGAAATTTTATTTTTAAACATTACATCAGTCAAGTGACCTCCTTCTCGCTGCTGGCACTCTTGAAGCTGCTCTTACTCTTTCAGCATTTTTAAGAATGCGTACAGAACGAGTTTGTTCCTTTTGCTTTTTCTTTGGAAAATGAGGCAGTACTGCGAAACGTGTGTACCCACTTTTTAATTATTCGACTGGGAACTGCATCTCGTGGATTTAAACGAAAGTAACGACGAAATAAACGCTGGGTGGTTCAAACAGAATTGTTATTTTTTAAAATAAGCTTCAACCGCAAAAGAACGTTGAATATTTGACCAATGCTCTATATTCACAGCTAAACTGACATTTCTCGCAAACACTTTAACAACTCCATTTATCGCGAAAGCATGGCGACTTGATTTGAATTTATATCACATTAAGCACCAACCTCTACACCGCAAGGTAAATGAGGTTACAGATTATACATACATACATACATATATTATGAAATGAATTAACTTTCAAAATGGATACGTCATTCTGTCGGACCCTGTAGAAAAGAAAACAGCAATCTCCAAGCTCGTGTATTTTCTACGCGTATCTATTCACTTCTTGTGTTTTATACTCGATTCAAAAAGTTTCCTAGCCTCTTACGTACTTTTACTTAGCTAATTTCTCTTTTAAAAATTCCACAAAAAAAATAAATTTTCGGTTTTTGTTTGATAAGCAAAAAAAAATGAAAACTTTCTCAAAAATTGACAAATA
This sequence comes from Agriotes lineatus, assembly GCA_940337035.1. Taxonomy (NCBI): domain Eukaryota; kingdom Metazoa; phylum Arthropoda; class Insecta; order Coleoptera; family Elateridae; genus Agriotes; species Agriotes lineatus. The sequence continues at coordinate 182,857,565 of OW679194.1, read as the reverse complement.
CAAAGTTATGTTCAAAAATATGAGGAGAATTTATTAGGAAAAAATTATCAAAGTTCAAAGGAAGTAAAAGTTAGTAACTAAATCCAGTCCCAAAATGAAAAAAAAAAATGAAGTTTGATTTGTATAGCAAACTTAGTTATCCTCCTATTTGAATTTAAGTGCTAATAATTCGATTTTTGTATTTTTTTAAAAAGTTGTCGGTTTAGTAAAAACAATATTACAGAGAAATCTAATAATTTTGTTTGTTTCGAAAAAATTGAATTTGTAGTCAAGACGTATGCAAACTTGGACTTGAACTAAATTTCCATACGGGTCTGCACAAGCCACCAAAATTTCAAATCATTCTGTTTAAAAATATAGAAGATATGGAGATGTTAAGTGATAAATAATAATATAAAAATAGATTCCTTTCAGTGTTTGGCGCCTCAGACTTTCTCCTTAAATCCGCCACTGACAATGGCACATTTGACCCATATCCACAACTGATGGACATTTTTAAAAATTAAAACACATTTAATTTGATTTGATGTTCTCTTACTTTCCCGCATCTCGTTTGATCTACAGCCAATATATTTATCACATATCACACGTGTGTACTTCACATTAAGAATCTACTGGATATTGCATTTCTTTCCTTTTTTACATGTACACATGCATACTTTTTCTTGCTTTGTCACTCGCTGGGTCAAGGCCTAGTGTGGTTTTATCGGTGACATAACCCTGGTAACTCTCACGTCAGTTAATTCATTTATATATCAAAAAATATTTAAAAATCAGAGAAAAGAACTAAGGTAATTTACGTAAACTTTGCCAAGAAGAAATAATATCCTTCTCGTTTCCTTTCTGTCTCCCTATTTGAATTTTTTCATACACCATTACAGGTACTCGCCTTGTGCAGCGCCCCCGATTGTAATAAAAGTTGGTAAATTTTTGTGTACCTACTAGTATCCGGTGCTAAAGTCATTCCATTCAACATCGTTACAAAGCGCCGACCAATGGATATGTGCTATCTATTCACCTTCCTATAGAATGGTTGGGCGTTCTGTATTTATGTGAAAAGTGCGGTCTTTCAGAACAATGACAAAAAGACCATCAATCAGACAAAAGTGCAGCAGGCAATTTAAACTAGAGGAACCCAGCTCTATGTTTACAGATTCTGATCAAAACAAGACGACCGCCCGGTCAGTTCCACACCAAGCGTCTACTAGGAGGTAAACTCATTTGTATCTCGTTCCAAACCTGCTGCTGGTCCCTGCTATTCATCACCTTCCTTCTAAATGGCCTTGGTCCCTCGGGTCTTTTAGTGAGGCGGCTTCAGTCCAAACACTACAAACTCGCTGAAGATTTACTGGTACCTCTGCCGACAAGACTGCTTCTTTATCAGGTGACAGTTCTTGTACTAATGAATGTTGTCGGGATCTTGTTCGGTTGTTTTGTCCGATATGGATTTTATTGATGTGAATGTCCAAAGTTCCTACGCTTTAGCACCTCTAGAGAATTCCACTCGACGTTTATAAAAGTAGCAATGTCATACCGATATCGGTTATTGTTGTTTAATTTCATTCAGGCATGAGCAGCTTTAAATCAATTGACGTGCCTTTCGAAATAGTTTGTTTAGCCTGGTCACGGATGCTACCCCCTTCAAGGTGGAGTAGTATCGGGTTGGTTCCATGTTTGAAACTGCAACGGGAAGGATCTTGAGGGCGATCCGTGAGGATACTATCCTGGAAGAAATAAGTGGTATGTAAAAAGACACATTAAACTAACTAATGTTAGTAATGTTACAGATATATTATTTTAAGAAGACGCTAAATCTACAGTCATGCTTATAGGTAATATATGTTGCATATAACTATTTTTTTAAATTTAATAATATGTTACTGCTTTTATTTTCTACGTCCACAAAGCGATGTATAATTACACAAAATATTTATGTTGCATTATATTATGTAATTGCATTAAAGGAAAAGGTGTATACTTTGTAAAACCTATATATAATCAGATTAAAATTGGAGATTCGCTTGAATGTTCAGTTCAATAATAATCAATTGTGTTTGAAGCTTTATAAAATATTATATAATTATAATAATAAAATAGCTGCGCAATAACTGATTAAAATATTAGAAATTGAAATTTGCTAAAATCATTCTCCTTCTTATAAAAATGGCGATACTGATTATACTACAAATAATCGGACCATATCAATTTTCCTTGCATTTTCTAACGTATTTGAGGCGGTCTTGGAAGTCTAAATTAAACATTTTTTTTGAGACCCATAAATACTTGTCACTTTAACAATATTAACTGAGAAAAACCAAAATACAAGTGAAACACTACTTTTGAACTGCTCTCATATTTATGTGAAACTATGGAGGAATGCGTTCTCAAGTGCGGCCACAGTAAAACAATGGATTCAATGGACCTCCAAATATTTATGAAAAATTATAAACCTATAGAATTCATTGTAACCCCCTGCAAGCCCGAAGGGCCGAGTTTTACTATTTTTTGAGGACTTTTCCAGTAAGGCACTTAACGATCGAGTATCGTATAACAATTTTTGCGCTATCAAATATGGTTTGTCTAAATAAAGTGCATGATTGTAACTAAATACAAAACAATGTTCTATAACACTCCTAGGATCGTTATATTCATAACCGGCTTGTTATTTTGTTGTTGTCATCCCGACCAACAAGGATACGGGAAGTTAACCTAATCGTCACAGATAATGAACCCAAAAACCAGTAGAAATAGGTTAGTAACGTAAAATAGTATATTAAGTATTAAAAACGGTAAGGACATTTTTCCGATCGAAGACAATTGTGTGGAGGAGGAGCGAATCGACGACTCCAATTATTGTCTGAGATCGGTAATTCTTTAATGTTTGTTGCACGGTAGAAATGTATTTTCTTCAAACGTCAGTAAAATGCGTCAGTCTGTCAAAACTGGCGTAAAACCTAACCTGCTAACCTCGAATTTTTACTTACCGTTCTAGAACGGTAAACATAACTTGCTGATTTGGCAACAAACGCGGTAAGTAAGTAAAATCGTTCTATCGTGCAAAAATTAAATAACGTGGTTCACGGCAAAGAAAATATTTTTAAATACTGGGAAGACAATAAAAATAATGTTTTGCATAGTCTTCTTGAAAGACGTATTTTTTTAACGACTAATCCTAAAGATAGTACACTTTTTTAACGAAAAATCGTACAAAAGGTAATACTTTTTTAAATTATTGCAAAGTAAACACTGTCTTTCTCATAAATAATTAACATATATTTATGAGGGAGACAGTGTTTACTTTGCAATAATTTACTGAATCACCTCATTGTGAGAATGGACCAGATCCTGAATTTTTATACTTTTTTAAACCATATTAATGCCATTATGAATTGTCAATTTGACAGTTGTAAATTCTGAAGTCCTTTTCGAGCAAAGTTCGAGTTACAAGGGATCACTATGCAAAAAGTAACGTGTACAACACGTATAAAAGCAATTTTTGTTACTATAGTCCAGTCGTTGAAGGTTTTCCGCTCCGAATTCTTTGAACCTTGACCGATTGACGTGAAATTTGGTGAGTGGTTAGGGGATGGTTCAAGGAGCAAAAGTGACATAGCGCCGATGTGCGCTTTTACCCTGAGAGTGGATGCCACCTCTTCTCGGGGGTGGAAATGTGTCTACTCTAAATAACCCCGGAAATGGATAGAGGGACAAATTCTAAGTAAAAAATGTTCTATATAGTTTTTTCGATAGATCGATATTTTTCGTGCTTTTCGAGATTGAAAACATAGATTTTTCGTGATAAAAATGTATGTTTTTGGACGGTTTTTCACGAATAAGTCGAAAACTTCTCGTTCTATCAAATAAGTTGTAATAACCAAAAATGAAGCTTAGGAAACAGGAAGGAGACTAGTTTTTTTATGAATGCTCTAAGTCCAAAATAAAAGAAGTTATGGCTCGTTGAAGATTTTTTTTTGTAACAACTTGATTCGAAGTAATCAACGTTAATTAACGAAAAATCGATGTATTTTTCGGGAAAAACTTATGGAACATTTTTTGTAGTGATTAAAAAGACCTTTAAAATGAGCACTGTTAAAAGTCGATTGCATTATAACTAAGCGAGTTACGATGCAAAAACGGTGGGCCACTCGAATTTTTGAAAAAAAAATGAGCGATAAAACCCCAGCCATTCCACCAGAATTAATATTGACCATTATCCCTTTACTAATTACTTTATTTTAGTATTACTTATGTAATCCAAAAGTTTGGGCGGGTTAGAATGCGTATTTTTCGAAAAAAATATGATGAAAATGGAAAACGTATTTTTAAAATTTCTTAAAAAAATACTTTATTTTGAAAATAACTAAAACTAAAGAAAAAACGTAAAAAATAATATAGTACAAAAATGTGTATTTTTTCTTAACGAACATTTTAGTTTTTTTTAAATTTCTGTAGGAAAAAAAATAACGGAGATATAAATGTTAGAAGTTTGCATTATAGTGCGCGGACCACCCCTCCCGTGCCCCTCAACCCTTTACTTTTTGAATATGCAAAGTCTGAGCATGTCGAAAAACTCTTGGATTACATGAGTAATACTAAAATAAAGTAATTTGTAAAGGGATAATGGGCAATACCAATTCTGGTGAAATGGCTGGGGTTTTAGCGCTCATTTTTGTTTCAAAAATTCGAGTGGCCCACCATTTTTGCATCGTAACTCGCTTAGTTATAATGCAATCAACTTTTAACAGTGTTCATTTTAAAGGTCTTTTCAATCACTACAAAAAATGTTCTATAAGTTTTTCCCGAAAAATGCATCGGTTTTTCGTTAATTAACGTTGATTACATCGAACCAAGTTGTTGCAAAAAAAAATCTTCTTCAATGAGCCCTAACTTCTTTTATTTAGGATCTAGAGCATTCATAAGTAAACCAATCTCTTTGCTGTTTGCTAAGCTTCATTTTTGGTTATTGCAACTTGTTTGATAGAACGCGAAGTTTTTGACTTATTCGCGAAAAGCCGTCCAAAAACATGCATTTTTATCACGAAAAATTAAGTTTTCAATCGCGAATAGCTCGAAAAAAATCGATCTATAGAAAAAACTATATAGAACATTTTTTACTTAGAATTTGTCCCTCTATCCATTTCCGGGGTTATTTTGAGTGAACAATTTCCACCCCCGAGAAGGGGTGGCATCCACTCTCGGGGTAAAAGCGCACATCGGCGCTATGTCACTTTTGCTCCTTGAGCCATCCCCTAACCACTCACCAAATTTCACGTCAATCGGTCAAGGTTCAAAGAATTCTGAGGTAATAGCATATTTTCACCTTCAACGACTGGACTACTAGTTTGATTGATGTACTTTGCCGTCGTGCATCAACCTTCAAACTCGTAAAAACAGTATTGCTTTCGGCACTTGTACAAATAACTGTTTCAGCTCAAACCGCAGATTTGAAGCGAAACAGTAAACTGATAGTAGTGTTGAAGAGTAACTATCGACAAGATTCTGGCATAAAATAACCTCATAATGCGGGAACACAGTAAATCGATACTTGTTATACGAATAATAATAATAATAATAGCCAGTATGGAAGCAGCCCGCATAGCATATTTCTCGTTATTTGATAGCATGGGGCCATTTATTAAATTTGTACAATAGCATGGATGTCCTAAATAATCAGTTGTCATTAAACATAAAATATTGTTGCATCTTGCTATACAGTATGTATGCACCAAATCGACGAATACCCTCCTTGGGAGTAGTAGTAGTAGTAGTAGTAGTAGTGGTGGAGAAACTGATGTCAAGCAAGTAGGCTTTCATAGGCTCTTTTTGCCAACCCCGTGGACAAGGTATAGGCATGCAGAGTATTAGGTACCTTAGTCCTACTTAGAATTTTGCTGAGACTAAGGAGTTCCAACCTTAGCAAGGGATCTTTTACATGCTACACATTGTAGTAACACGGGACCTACGGATCAGTGGCGGTGCAAGAGCACCTTGGACCCCTAAGCAAATATAAAAATAGCCTCTCTTGTAAAAAGATTCATATACTTAATGAATTGTATATTTATAATTATAGTATACAAAGTAAATGTTTAACAAAAAATAAAATACCATCCTGTTATAAACAACAGAAATAGAGTAGTAAATGCCTAACATTTAACACATTTTATATCTAACATATCTCACAAAATATCAATTAAAAATATAAAACTAAATAAAATCTTCAAGCTGATATATAGGCACAAATACAAAGAAAACTGATTGATAAATATCTACCAAGGTAAGACTAGTAACATAAAATCATATTTAGGTAAAATCCTAAGAACCCACGTCAAAATAGATAACAAATACTTAGTATTTATTTGTAATATAGTATCTGTAAAACGCCGTAAAAATAAATTGATCAGAAACAAAAAATGAATCTTTCTGGCCTTAGATTTTTATATCCATCGTAGACGATGCTTTTTGCTCAATTGGCAAAACCGAAAGGTCATGTAGCCTATTTTGGCTCGTAGAATTTCTTAAATAATGTTTTATTATTTTCAACTTGCTAAATAATCTTTCTATTGTGGTTAACGTTCAAGGTAGAGTCAAGAATAACACCAGTGCAGTAATAATCTCGCCAAAATCGTTTTCGAGGACATTATATTTCTATAGGAATAAACATGTCAAACCTGGAACACTCATGCTATCATTTAAATCCTCTTTTAGTAAGGATATAGTGTTCACAAACTGAATGGCGTGATTATTATTGAGGACATCAGAATACCTTTTCTGAAGCCAATCACATCGGACCGGTTCAGCTTCTTGCATTTTTAAAACGTTTTTCGGTTCTGAAAATTCAAAAATGTTTGTTAGTTTTTCAAAGCTCTCAAATCGAGTCTAATCACTGATGACTCCTGAGAGTGGGGACTGGGGTTGCAGTGCTATCAATCTATACCCAAATTAAGTAGAAGATACCGAGATATTTATTAAGCGAATATAAAACTTACCGGGCCCTCCAAAGGGCAATTTAAGGGCCCGGGCCCCTAAGCAACGCTTATTCCCGCTTATGCATATGACCGTCACTGCCACGGATTTACATCACTTCCGAATGATGGCATCTTGTAGAGGTTTTCATCCGTATTTTTTTATATTTTTTAAAAACCTCACTGGGTCGGGGATAGAACTCTCGACTCTTAGATCAGTAGCCAGAATGCTTCACCACTGAGCTATGGAGCCCGGCTTGGGAGATGTATGGAGAGATAAAAAAAAACTGATCCTCAGCGCAGCGGGCTGTAGAAATTCAAACGTATGAATATATGTTGGTGGCACTGTAAGTCTATGCCAAAGTCGAGGTTAGCAGGTTAGGTTTTCCGTCAGTCTGTGTCAAAACTGACGCAAAACCTAACCTCCTTCCCTCGAATTTGACATCGACTTACAGTGCCACCAACATATATTCATACGTTTGAATTTCTACAGCCCGCTGCGCTGAGGATCAGTTTTTTTTTGGATCTCTCGATACAAACACAAGACAAAAACATCAACTTGAAATGCCATTCAGAAGACTAAACTCCACCAGGCCTACAAAACTGAGACGCCACTATACAACATGTTACAGCAACAATCTAAAAAAAATAGTCAGACTGATAATATAAAACAATGTTTTTTATGATATACCTGAATTTAGGAAGTATATGCGATATTATTCTTAGTTTTAGACATGCTATGTAACGTTAACTGTAAGATATTGAGTTTAAAATAATGCGATTATTATTATTATACTTGCTATACTCGACTTGTTTTTTCTAGGATATTATAATTCGACGCTGGCGAAAAGATTTAGGCAGATCGTACATTACAACGTTTTTATATTTGTTTGTTAAACTTGTTGACAATTAATACTACAAATAGTACTTACGACAGCTGTACATGCATTTTTATTAGTTAGGTATTAGAACATATATTCTGTTTTTAAGTTTTTTTTTATTTGTAAGGAACCAGTACGAAGAGATTAATTTTTTAAACTAAAACCATAACCTATTCGGGAAGAAAAAGAAAATAACGTAAGATTCGATTTTCGGCTATGGTAAAATTTATACGAGTATTAATAAGAAACATTGATAAAAGTAGCTAGTACCGATATGCCATAGTTATTTCGGAGGAAATGTAAACTATCTCTTGTCAAAATTCGAACACCATAGTCTACCCAAGGTTGTAGTAGCTGAGTTTTTCAAACAGTAAATTGTGTAGTACATTTTATGTTTTTATAGAGTGTGCGGTGCCAAACACTACATATATATTATCTTTGTTGTTTTTCGTAGATTTTAACTTTTTCAATTAAATATTAATATAATGTAAGCATTACACAGCAAAACTAAGAGACCACTGTCAATGACGTCACTGCTACAACATCATAAGATCATACCAGACAGAAAAATACTCTTGTTGAAAATTAAAAAATATGTATTACAACCTATACATTTTCAGCTTTAATTTTGAATGTTGTTACATATTTTTGTAGCCTTAAATATAGTACAGTTTTATTACTTTTAGGATATCCGACATCTTTGCGTGGTAGTTTAACTTTGCTCCGGTTACAAAAACATTAAATAAAATAAATTTAAAGCCCTCTTAGCATGACTTAAAATTTGCATTTTTTTACTAAACGTTTCTGTTCGTAGATTTCTGCCAAGCCACAACCTGTTTCGTTAAGTATTGACTGGAATGGAATGGTTTGTGCTATGCCGCTTTAAGTTTATAAAAATTCAAGGATCTGTCGAGTTATGCAGTCTACAGGTATGCAGTAAAAGGCATTGGGAGGTGGTCTAACCGAAAATATTTTAGGTTTAAATGAAAGGACTGAAATACAATACGGTTATGTCTCTAAAATTACTAATATTCTCAATTCTGATACATATTAATATGAATGACGAAACTATGGTAATTATTTTCTAATGCATTATACAATGGAAACAGATTGATAAACTTGATGAACCAATTTCAAAATATACAGGAAACCTTTTATTTGTTGTTACCATTTTAAGATAAATAGTTCGTTTATTAAATGTCTTACGAATAATAATGGACAATAATATAATGTTTGATAAAATACGAATCTTACGATAAGTTAGCATTATTTCGTTGTTAATGTAAAATATGTTCGACTTACATGACGTCCACGTTGAAACTATGTGAAATAAATAAGCGTTGAAAATGTATATTATTATTATTATTTGGATTTTTGAATAGAATCTGTGCGAATAGTCATATATTTGACTTTTAACTATTTATTTTATTGTTATTTTAAAATAAATTCTTAGGTTAAAAAATATACCTATATATAAATATATAGTTTTAAGAAGATTTCTGCTTATCATTGTTATTTATGTAACTCATTTAATTCACACATAAACATGCTGCCTTGCTTAATTTTTGTTAGATTGCACACATCACCTTTTAATCTCTATAGTATAGTTAAGTTGAAGAGTTCAAAGCAAATGTCTTGCTCTCGCTGAGACATAATTAATATAAAGTATTTTGAATATAATACCAACAACGTTTACCATTTATCTAGCTTATGATTAAAATAAATTTACATAATAATGAAAATGTGCAAGTTATTTTGGAATATGTTTAAAACGAGTTTGCTGTTTTCAAGATTTATTTGAGATCACCGGTAGAATGTGTCAAATTAGTCATGGAATGCTGGTGAGCTTTACGAACTTCCTATACAGGGTGTAAGGTAACTGGATGTATTCTTGAGATCACTGTGGTTCAAAAAGTGCTGCAAAATAAATATTTAAATGTCAAGACCGGAAATATTAAGAATTAAGTAGGTAATTTAATTGTTTGCAAATTAGTACATTGAACATTTTAGAATATTTACAGCTTGCTTAACAACTGCATTAGTTCACACAATACTGTAGATGATTTACATTGTATACTGGTATATAAAGGGTGTCTAAAAAACGGGCCAATAGTGCTTTGAAAAATATTCCTAGGGCATGTCTTGCATAATATGTTACATTTAGCTGAGCAACGAACCACGGTTAAACGTCAAAAAATGTACTAGGTAGGCAATAAACACAACCTCACAATAATTGAATTATGACACTTATACTGTCGCCGGAGGGTATAAACATCAAGTAATGTCCATTTTATGTATTACTAGCTGAACCGGCAAACGTTGTTTTGCCCTAAAGATTTTTCATTTAAAATTAAAATGATGGGGAAAACCCTTCAAAGCATTAAGCACAAAATCATAAAAGTATGACTGCAAATAGAAAGTCGTACAGTGTATAGAAAAACACACTTTCGATATTTTCCAATTTTTCGGCTTTCCCTTTGGATTTTTCCGAATTTTCTTTTTTGCTAAACCACCTCGGGAGTAAGGAGAACAAAACACAAAAAAAATCGTCCAAATTTTTATGTATATAGACTAGTGTTTCTTAATAACGTAAATAATGGATTAGAAAGATTATATTGGATGATTAACTCTTGTGTGAACGCATCGACGCATCGAGGTACGGGATTGGTCATAAATGATAAGCTTGTCATTTCTGACTATTCACGTACCATAGTAACTCATAATGCCCACCAGGATATTATATAGTCCATAATTTGCCTGGTATCGCAGTTATTAAGAAACAATACTGTACTAGTAACACATAAAAGCAATTTAAAAATCTTTTTCTACTCGCTGTCGAGAAAGTCGGTTTTTGCATGCTAATTGTAGAAAACTAAACGGTCAATTTCCAACCAGATTATATTTTTTGTGTATACTGGTCTAGTAGCCACCATCTACCACTTCTACCAGCTTAACAACGACTTAGGTGAGTATGTTTTTATGGCCCAGGCCGGTAGCCTGTGATTCTTGTTGTACGTTTGGTAGTACTGTAAAGTATTGTTGGTGGACCTGTCAGTTTATGTCAAATTCGAGGTTAGTAGGTTATGTTTTGCGTCTGTTTGTTTCAGGCTGACATTTCGTTCTAGAATAATAGGAGATATGAATATGTTTGTTCCCCTGAGGTTGACATGTGTTACAGACAGAGGGCCTCTGGTCGAAGGTAAAGAACATAAATATCCCCCGTGGTGCATGCAATATTTATATACATATACATTTTTTATTTAAATAGAAATTAAATTCGTTTAGTTCTAGCCATGTGTGTGAAAATAACCAACCAAATAAGTAAAATTTCACTAATAACAGCCCATGGCTAGTTATCACTTATGTCATGAGGTCGCTAAGTAACAAGAGTATTTTGAAAGTTTCATAATTTAATAATTATTATTAAAATGTGAGTTGAGGTTTGGCGTTTTCAATAAATAATTTAATCTGAGCTGTAAAAAAAATTACCGAATTGTATAGCCCTCCGCCATTGATAAATACTCATAATTCTATTACGATATCCTAAAGCACGTTGCTTTTAGGTAAGAAATGTGCATTCTAAAACTATAAAATAATTGCGTAATTAGCACTGTCCTTGGGACATTAATAATGAAAACTGTCTCCTAGTAGAGTCAAAGTACAGGAATTTCAGTAATTGATAGCTTTTTGTTTGGTTAAGGTACGTACGTATCTGATGGTTTCCTTAAGACTAATAACAAAAATTGACGTGTTCAAAGCATTCACTCAGTTGCAGCGCTTGAATGATCAGGTAACGAAATCGGCAAAATTTAAAATAGTGTAAAGTCATCCATACTGTTGAAGAATACGAAGACGTATGGAATGTCTTTGTGTACTAGCAACAGGGTCTGTGCTAATATCTCCTTCATTTGGGTAGTAAATCATGGCGTCGTAATGGCTTTCCACGTTTTTTATTTGAATTACTACAGCTAGTCTAAGTACTACTGCAGAGAACACTACTTAAAAGTATTTTCTCCATGCCCATCTAGTAAGTTACACTTACTTTGACACATCCATTGCAGGTAAGTTGATTTTACTGTTTGTTTACTGGTTGTCAGGACATTAGGGAAGTAAGGTAAAACCTACTCCCCAAGAGGAGTAAGTGAATTACGTGTTATTATAGTAATTTTAGTTTGGTAAGCGATCTGAACTTGTTTGAACTTAACTGATCCTAACCTATTTGAATGTACAAACGTGTTAAGATAAGTAGGGTTAGGGTATAACCGTAAATAATAATATATATATATATATATATAATAATAAAGCAAACAAATTTTTGTTGAACATGGAGAAAAATATTATAAGCATGTTCGGGAAGTAACTATCTACGAGTCTCGAACTTTTGCCAGCCCGAGCGAGCCAGGGCTGGCAAACTCGTTCTCGACTGGTAAAAGCTACTTACTTCCCTTGATGCTTAAATAACTATTAGTTTTTAATTGCCATAAAATTGTTGCTACTCTTCATTCATATCAGAACGTACAACTAGAGTAAAAACCAGGTCTGATACAGTGAATAGTGAAGCATGTCGACTGCTGGTTCTTGTCAGAACATACACAGCGATAGTGCAGATATGATCATTTTTGCTTTACCGACTCAACAAAATACCGGAAAATAGTGAATTATATTAACGCTTCTACAATAAAGCAACCGTGTGTTTTTGATGCTTCACAATATTCCTTGTTAGTGTTGAAACACTTCAATCTCAGCACAGTTCGAGTAAATTTTTGTTGATAAAAATTGGTGTTCCAGACATTTCGTATGTCTAGATTTTTTTAAACTTTTTTTTTGATGATGCGTTAACAGAAAAAAATTAAAAATAGTTTTTAAAGATAATGCTCTTGATTGCAGAAAAGTTTAAATATATACGAGATGCTATTCACAAATATTTAGCTAACATTTAAATTAAAGAACCCCTCCTATTTTACCATTGTCTTGTCTTTTCTGTTGCTACCAACCATTGCCTTTTAGCCATACATTTTGTATAGTTTATTCGATCGTCTACTGCTCCCTGATGTACTACGTGACCTACTGCACGCTATTTGAATACGGCTATTCGAATAAATATATCTACCTACTAATAAAATTCACATTCAATATCACCTTTCCTACCCACTTTGTCTCCCAGAAAAATAATGAGCATAGCCCTCTACTACCGTTTATGTTACTCTCAAGGTATTTCTAGTAGTTTTAATTATACCCACTGTTTCTAAACCATAGGCAGTTTTAGGTAGAATACATACATCACACCTTAAGTTTGTTAAATACATGTTCACGAACTATGTAATACCAAAGAGTGTTTAAAACGCAGCCGTATCTGAATTTGTTAACTGCGTCCGCTTTGTGTTTGTGGGTTTATTCGGAATCTTAAAATTTTGACCGTGTCATTATTGAGGTCAAAGAACCCAACGTTTCGCCCACTTTCGTAAGCCGCTTCATCAGGTGGAAAAGCAAAAGAGCGCAGTAACTCAACTTCCAAACCACATCAGAGGTGAAACGCTTTTGCAAGGAAAGGGATAGAAGAGCACGGTAACTCAACGTATAAACCACGCCAGAGGGGAAAGTATTCTAACGATCGGAAGGAAAACGGCGATTATTTATAAGTAAGGGCCGTCGCGGTTCAGTAGCGGTGGGCGGGGCTTAGAAATTAGCACTTTCCACATAGAAGGAAGGGGAAGTTCCGATTGAGATTGTTAGGGTGTTTGTAAATCTCAATGACTTCACGAATCTTTCTGCCAAAGAAGAATGGCGATTTGCAGATATGGAAGAAAGTTTCACCTAAAAGGATCTTATGACCGGTATCGCGTTGGTGTTCGGCGATGGCTGATGATGAAACGAGTCTCGACTTGAGACAGCGCTGGTGTCCATGATGATCACGAACATGAAATAATAATCGACATATGTTTCATTTTTCAAAGCCAAGCTTGATTTCACTTTCGTTTGCTCACGTGTGATTTTTAAGGGATCCATACTCCCGGGGCGATAAGTCAGGATTATAAGTTGGGGGAAGCAACACTTCCCATTCTAATGTAATATGTTACAGTATAACCGGGTACTCAGTCAATGTATGCATATACTAGTCAGTGTAGCAAATATATGCATTGTCTAGTACGTGTGTACATTTACTAGGAAAAGTTCATACTTTTACTAAAATTGTACGTAAATGTATACACTGACGACTAGGAAGTGTATACATTTACTACTCTTTTAGCTTTTACTACAACATATCCAATGTTTCCTGTATGAAGCGAGCAACATGTAGACGAGCATTATCATGAAAAATAATATCAATACCTCAATAGTTGGCATCGTTTGGTCGGCACAGCCTCTCTGGTCATTAAAATAGTATTACTGTAATATTCTGAACGTACAGCTTTCCCGCCAACTAAGATATTTAGCAAAATTGGGCCGTGAATGAATATTCCAGAATACAGTTGCGCTTGCAAGTCTTGCAACATGACGAATATTTGATATACGATTGCCGCCTATAAAGAACGATTTATATCAAATAAATACTAAGTTTCTTCAAAGGAATTCCTCAAGAAATTGTATATGCAGCCAACGAAAAACATTAGCAGCTTTCTCACTTTCATCCCATAAAGATTTGATAATAGATAATTTTCTACGTAATAGAACTAGGCACATCACTTCAAGTATGTATGACACAATTGTCAGCATTTACTCGAAAAAACAAAATATTTGGTATCTAGTAACTATAAGTGTCTTGATTATTTCGAGGTAAGTTCAAGTACGTTCGTTATAATAAGACAGACATTTAAAAAGTTCGGGTCAAATCTGTACTTCCTTTGTAGTTTTCCGATTTTCTACGGTTTTGTTGTAGTTTTATTAATTTAAATGGTCGCATACTGTCTGTTTTTTGTACGATTAACTTGATAAGAGGCTTCCACGAATGGGGCCCCCAATTAATCCACTGCGAGTTCCGGTTCAATGGGATTGCCGGGAACTGCCACTTAATAACCCTAACTTGGGTTCAGTTAGTTGTTGGAGTGAAACAAGACTTAACAAACACGAGTATATTGAGTAACAACGATTACAAACGTCACTGATGGACCGATGGTTTTTTACAAAAGCTTCAACTGTTGTGACACGCTTGGATTGGCCCCGCGAAAATAGCGAATTGCGCGTAACCGTAACACAAAACAACCTGGAAACGACTTTACCAGGGAGTTAGACCGAAACGCAAACTAGCACAAAGCATAGCTGAACTTGCTTCCTCGAGGCTCTGAATCTAACTAACTCTGAATTTACAGCGAGACGAACTCGCCAATTCAAGGAGGGGCAAGCTCAAACACTATTGGCTGAGGCGATCCTGCGTAGCCAATCGGAGCATCGCACGTTATTTAGGAAAAATGCTTATTCTAAGAAACCTTAATGCTAAGCTCTCTCAATGAGGCAATTGAACGAAATCCATAAACCCATGATTCCCAAATATGCTAAGTCGGCTTAAGTTCTAGTAGAAAATGTATCCATCCGCTTTAAAGCCATTAAGGGAAGCTTACAAATTCCTTTCCAACATTAACAGAGGCAAACAAATACGGCAAGATGCAAATTTGGCTTTACCACGACCTTTGAATGAGATAAAACAGTTATGACTTGAATTACGTGATTAATTATAATCAAAAAGGTTTTGATGCACGCATCTGTGTGGATCAAACATGCCGCCCCCGAAGTGCCGACTATGGCACGACGTGATTAAATCCCAAAATTAAACTGAAATCTAACACTACAAAATAATCAAATGCATAACAAGAACTAATGACAGATGATAATCCAAGAGTCTTACAGATAACTTACAACTAGCATGAATACAAGCAAAGAAACAACTAAACCTAGCAAAATGTTCAATTAGCGAAAACTACCAACTAAGAGCAAAGTCAATGTTTATTGCCCTTGATCGCAATGATCGTCTTTGGGTAGGATGTACACTTTACGCACCGAGCGTTTCAGGAGATTCCCTCGGGAATCGCGCACTTGCACCACACGCACAACACCATCCGCTCCTGGATATGTGGCCGAAATGATTGCCAGTGGCCAACGGTAGCTTGGAGATGCCTCGTCGTGGACGAGTACCACGTCGCCCACCTGGGGGGCTAGAGACGTGCTGGAGGACTTCCACTTAGGCCGGCGCTGCAGGAGGTGGAGGTAGTCCCGGGACCAGCGATCCCAAAACTGCTGGGACAGCCGCTGGACCAGCCCATAGCGGCTGAGACGATTTTCCGGTATGCCCTGGAGTTGGGCTTCCGGAAACGAAGTCAGCTTCCGACCGATCAAGAAGTGGGCAGGAGTAAGGACTTCGGGGAATGAGGCGTCGGTAGGGAGAACACAGAGTGGGCGGGAATTTAGTATCGCCTCCACTTGAGTCAGCATGGTGTAATACTCAACGAAAGTTAACTTTGCATTGCAAGATATTCGCCTTAAATAATATTTCAATGACTTTACCCCCGCTTCCCAAATGCCGCCAAAGTGCGGAGAGCGTGCCGGAATAAAATTCCACTTAATGTTATGTTTCGACAATTCTTCCCTTATGCATTGCTCACTAGAGCCTGACAGGATATTTTTTAATGGAGCGACCCTTGACTTAGCACAAAGCAAATTGGTGGTGACATTACCGCGCGCGTCAACGCAACGTATATACACGGCGCACCCATAGGCTACAGAACTCGCGTCCGCAAATCCGTGGAGATCTATCGAACTTATGTCATCGCAAATTACCCGTCTCGGAATTGCCAATGAGCCCAAAGCGCGTAATGAAGAATGGAGTTCGTCGTATCTGGAGCGCATCTCCATGGGCACCGTTTCGTCCCATGACAACTTCAACTGCCAAAGCCGTTGCACGAGAAGTTTCAAAGTTAGAACGCTTGGACCAAGTAGTCCCAAGGGATCGAATACTTGAGCCATACTAGAGAGTATAGCCCGCTTGGTAACTGATTTGCAACAGCTAGGGTTTACTCTGTAACTTAGCACGTCCCGCCGAGTATCCCAAAAAATGCCGAGAGTTTTCTCCGTGGCGTCTTCCGTCAAAGAAATGGGCTCTACGCTGCCGCGATCTACACCAATGGCGCTAGCTACTTCATTGTCGTTGGATGCCCACTTTCGCAATTCAAACCCGTACCCCGACAAAGCGCTACTAATTTCGAATTGCGTTTTTATGGCTTCCGCCCTATTTTCAAAACCAGTCAGTAGGTCATCTACATAAAAATCCCGGCTAATTCTTAATGAGGCCTCTGGAAGCGATGCTTCGATTTCCTGGGCGATTTGTATCAAGCACCTAGTTGCTAGGTACGAGGCTGATTTAGTACCGTAGGTGACCGTTAATAATTTGAAGCATTTTACCGCTGAGGTTTTGTCGTCACGCCATAAAATTAATTGGTATTGCGTCTGCGAGGGGTCCACGAGGATTTGCCTGTACATTTTGGCGCAATCTGCTTTCAGCACGTACTTGAATTGCCTAAAGCGACAAAGAATTGCAAACAGCGACTGCTGGACCACTGGGCCCTTATGCTGAAGGTCGTTAAGCGATACTCCGGAGGAGGACGCACAACTTCCGTCAAAAACAACGCGATGTTTGGTCGTTGAACTGTCCTCCTTAATGACTGGCAAATGTGGTAAATAAAACCGAGGATGAGGAAGGCTCGCTTCGTCGTCCACCTTGCTCAAGTGACCAAGCGACTCGTATTCTTTGAGAAATGCGGAATACGCGGTTTTCAACTCGGGATTTTTTGACAATTTGTTTTCTAATGAATAGAAACGCTTTAACGCTATACCGCGGGAGTCTCCCAGCGATGGAGCATCTTTCCTGAAAGGTATGCTCACGATGAACCTACGCGGCTCCGACAACGCCCGTTTCGTAGTCGATTGAAAATGGTCTTCGCAAAATTTGTCATCAGCAGAGAGTCGGCCTGATGAACCGTAAGCCCCCTCGATTTCCCAAAATCTCTGAATGCCGTGCTCGATGCCGGCTACACTTAAATGAACTCTATTTGAAAAAATGAGCCCTCGATTTTCGACATTCATGTTTCCGCCTAAAACCCAACCAAAAAGAGTTTTTGTTAAGAATGGCTTCTCTGGGCCCAATTTCACCTGTCCCTGACAGAGCACTTGCCAAAAGACATTCGCGCCTAATAAAAGATCAATCTTTCCCGGTGTATTACAATCTGAATCGGCTAGCACAATGTTTGGTGGGATCTTCAAATCCCTCAACGAGAAAGAAAGGGCCGGCAGAGGGTCCGTAATTTTGTCTAACACAATACAGCTCAAAATGTCCTCGTATTTCCCGTTGCGGGAGCGGATTCGAACGTTTGCTCTGAATTCAGCGTTCAGAGCCCTGGCACCAACACCCGACAGTGAGGTGACATTACCTCGTTTCTCAATTTTCAAATTTTGACACAAGTCGGCGCTAACTAAGTTAAGTTGGGATCCGGGGTCCAAAAGAGCTTTTGCCCGGGAAAATGACCCGGAGGATCCTTCTACGAATACGCTAACCGTGGACAATAAAACTTGCGCTGGCGCCGCGATTGCAGGACGGCTACAGGCTGCTGAAACGGATGCGAGAGGTGCCTCGCTCGGGGCGACGGCCCCGACTTCCCGTGCGTCACTGCTGGATTCTGGCGGTCCAGGACGCGGCGACGAAGTATTTTCGTGCGCGTCGCGCTTTGGACGCAAACACAGTAAAGTATGGTGCTTTTTTCTGCATACGCGGCATCTCGACGATGTGCATTTTACCACGAAATGTCCGGGCTTGAGACAATTGTTGCATAATTTCAAACGACGCGCCTCTTCGATACGAGCGTTTACCGACAATTTTGAGAATGATTCGCAAGCGCTAATCGAATGATTACTATTTTTGCAAAAATCACAAGAGTGATTACCTTGCTCTCTGGCTACATGAGCGCGTGCATGACTTTTTTGCTCGGATCCCTGATTTCCCAAACTCGAACCTATTTTCGCAACTTCCAGCGAACCTAATAAGTGACTTTTGCTCTCTAAAAAATCTAACAACTCTCGCAAAGTAGGAAATTGTCCGGCATGTTTGCATAATTCCCAGTCAGTCTGCATTGCTGAGCTGAGCTTCGAAACTATGATATGTATTAGTATGGTGTCGACTGTGGGTTCCCCGTACGCCTTTAAAATTTCCAAAATTCTAACTACACTATCGAGCAGCCTTTGAACAGACGAATGTGAATCCTTTTTTACGTTCTCTAAACTGAATAACGCATTTATGTTTGATTTTACGATCAGTTTCTTATTTTCAAATCGCTTGACTAGAATGTCCCAAGCAATGGTATAGTTATCGTTGGTAACTTTTAACGACGAGATTGAACTAGCAGCTTCTGCCTTAAGGGAAGAAATCAAATAGTAAAATTTCTGAACGTTGGTCAAATTAACGTTGTTATGAATAAGCGACGTAAAGGAGTCATGAAATTGAACCCAATTCTCGAATTTCCCCGAAAAGGAAGGCAAATCTAAGGGTGGTAATCTTAATCCAGCGAGCTCTCCTGAAGGGCCACTTTGCGAAGAATTTTGACCTACATTCGGTTTTATACCCGAACTGATCTTATTTTTTGATAAGAATTCCTTTACTGCGCTACTAATCTCGCTAAAATGAGTCATAAAAGAGTCAAATTCATTGAAAAGTTCATCAAAGTTTTCAGCGTCGGCCTCCATTAGGCCCTCCATTGACTTCTTATACTCATCCAACAAATTTTGGAAACAACTAAACTCTTCTGACAAGTTGCCGACCTCGTGAGCCTTCACGGGGCTGGACGAAGAAATTCTATGAAATAGAGTTTTGAAACGATCTACTTGGGCTTTTATGAATTTGCAACGAGTGGTTAAAGTGCGAGTTTCCGACATGACCGCTGATGTCGAACGAGTTTCCACCATGACTGACACAAGCAAAAAACAGCACTAAACGAAGGTGTAATGGAAAAGGACTTACTTTTGATTTGAGAACGTAGTAACTTCTTGACGAACAGAAAACCAACCCGCTGCCGATCGCTGCCGCTTGACGTGGGAACTGGACTCGGTGTAAGCTCTCGATGGTTGAATTTCCTGGTGTTGGCGAAGCTTCTTGACGCTCTCCGACGAAATGATGTTGGAGCAATTGCATCCACCAGCTACTGGAAACTTGTACACTCGCGTTTTTTAGCTTCTTCCACATCCGGCTCGAAGGACCAATGTTTTTTGTACGATTAACTTGATAAGAGGCTTCCACGAATGGGGCCCCCAATTAATCCACTGCGAGTTCCGGTTCAATGGGATTGCCGGGAACTGCCACTTAATAACCCTAACTTGGGTTCAGTTAGTTGTTGGAGTGAAACAAGACTTAACAAACACGAGTATATTGAGTAACAACGATTACAAACGTCACTGATGGACCGATGGTTTTTTACAAAAGCTTCAACTGTTGTGACACGCTTGGATTGGCCACGCGAAAATAGCGAATTGCGCGTAACCGTAACACAAAACAACCTGGAAACGACTTTACCAGGGAGTTAGACCGAAACGCAAACTAGCACAAAGCATAGCTGAACTTGCTTCCTCGAGGCTCTGAATCTAACTAACTCTGAATTTACAGCGAGACGAACTCGCCAATTCAAGGAGGGGCAAGCTCAAACACTATTGGCTGAGGCGATCCTGCGTAGCCAATCGGAGCATCGCACGTTATTTAGGAAAAATGCTTATTCTAAGAAACCTTAATGCTAAGCTCTCTCAATGAGGCAATTGAACGAAATCCATAAACCCATGATTCCCAAATATGCTAAGTCGGCTTAAGTTCTAGTAGAAAATGTATCCATCCGCTTTAAAGCCATTAAGGGAAGCTTACAAATTCCTTTCCAACATTAACAGAGGCAAACAAATACGGCAAGATGCAAATTTGGCTTTACCACGACCTTTGAATGAGATAAAACAGTTATGACTTGAATTACGTGATTAATTATAATCAAAAAGGTTTTGATGCACGCATCTGTGTGAATCAAACACTGTCCTCAGTAGAAATACATTGCACTAAAAGTTATTCGCTCACGGGAAAAAAGTCATATTAGGGCTGGTGCAGGCTTTTCAAGAACCATTGGCTAAATCAGTAAGAATACCTTTACCTATTTCATCAAATGTGGTTGAAATAACCAAACAACTGTGTTTTGCACCTGTATTTAAGTCAAATTCGGTCTTATCGCAATCACCTGCACGAACTTTGTTGATAGCAGTTCATTACAGTGACCGTCAATAAGTTTAAGCAGGTAAATGTTTTTTTTTTGTAGAATTGTTATTAATTTTTGACGTACAGTTTATTATGCAAAGTTGCTCTGCTTGATGTCGTCTAACTAGGCTTAAATTTAATGAGCATACTTATGAATCACCCTGTAGTGATGTGGTGCCTCCCTATAGGACTCCTTGTTTTATAGGAGTTTTATCAGTATCGGCTGCCTCGTTGCCTGGTTTTCGTATATTAAAGATACCTCGTCGTAGTTTACTTTTTAAATTATTATTATTATCTTTCTGAAATTTACTCTAAATTGGTTCATAGATCTTAAAACCATCATATTTTAATAAGTCCGTTTTTTGTGAAAGTCACATTCTTCCGCAATCGGCAATGGTTCCGCATGGAGCCACCACGTTATTTATAACGCAACGATAAGCATGAGCATTTATCTGGCAATCTTGGTCTAGCGCATAACGCGTGTGCCTATAAATCAGATTCTCTCTGGGAGTGTGGTTTCGAATTCGACTGGCTGTATGTTTTCTTTCTCTACTTGAATTGGAGCTGCCCCTTATCTTTCGTAGCATTCAGCCTTGCGAAGTTCTTGGGTATTTCTTTATCAGTCCTGATAACCCTGGAAAAGTGGATTCATTCTCTGCATTCCTTCGGCCTGTTCTGCCCCAGCTTCGTACGAGTAAGGTTACGCTCAGGTTCGTTGGTCCATTGCAAGCTGTTACATAGCCTGCCCGTTTCTTGGGAATCTGGGAGCAACCAACCCTATTAGGATTCTGGTATTTTGGAGTTGTATTAATTGTATTTGAACTCACTTTTGTCCTCATCGCTTTTCGCGGATTTATTGGCGCAACCTTATCAAGTACATAGTATTCTCTGGCCATCTGGCATCTTAGGATAAGTGGCTGATTGCTGCGAAATTTGGCACTGTTGCTAGAGCTAAGGATTTCTCTTTTGCTTGCTTCGTAGGAGGTACTGAATAGTCCTGCTTAGTTTACGAGCTATTTTACAGTCAGAATTCCACCTCTCACATAACATGTCTGGTTGCAACAAGGTCCTTGGAAGCCTCTCTGGTTCGGCTTGCCTTGATGGAGACGCCATCTGCTTCATTGCTGCTCCTGTAGGCATCTTACCGATAAGGTTAGACCTGGTGTAAGTTACGTATTTATTTCGTGGGGTATGCAAGCCGTACCAATATCCACTCGAGATCAAGTTCGGGAGACTTGGTGGTTCTGTGGCCCTGGGAGCCTCCAGAAGTTGGCTGGCCAACTCTTGGGTTTCATGGCAGTTGCCTTTGTCAGCGAGGTTGCATGTATACACCATTCCAAATGTTTCTGGATAAAGGAAGGCCATACTTTCGTTTGGTAAGTTTGTCACACCTGATTCTTTATTTGAACAGTGTTGCATGGTTAAACATTTTCTGTAAAGATGTTTTTAGAAATAAAGCAGTGGTGTGTCAACGTCAAAAGTAGTTTTTAGGCAAACATAATAAGATATGTCAAAAATTATTGCTCAATTAAAAAAGTTAGAAGTTCAGAAAACATACAAACATTTTAGGCACATTAAACCAAATTTACAGCATCAAGACATTATTACGGGTCTCATAGATATTTTTTTCTAGTATTTAAGATAGCGTATTTACTTAATTAGAGATAATTACGTTTTAGGTGGGAAGGTCTTCATCAGAAATTATTTTACAACAAAGACCAATGTGACTCGCCATGTCAAAGTCCAGAGTGGTCTATCTGAATCCTGTCATCTGTCAATGTACCAGAAATCTACTACAAGGGGTTGCTTTAACGGCTTAACATGTTTAATTTTCAATACTACAATGGAAACAATAGTATGGGACGATAATTTCTAAAATAGAGAAACTCTACTCTACAAATCAGGACAAATGCTGGGATATGCCGATAATGTGGACATAATCACCAGAGCTCTACGAAGAAGTAAATAAGAGTTTACACGTTTCACTGCTGCCGCAGGGAATATGGACCTACATATCATCAAGCAAAGAATCCAATGATAAATTAAATGATATAATATTCATAAGATGTATTGTAAATGCGTGATATATATTCTGATTACTGTCTATTTGCAAGAGAAATAATAATACATTTTGTTAACTTCAGAACTGCAGTTAAAAAAAGTAATGAAAGTGTTTGCAAAACCTTTTCATAAAAAAAGCAACAAAAACAGAAATCATAACTTTAAAAGTATGAGAAATGACAATATTAAAAAAAAATTGAGGGCGAGGTCTAACACAAGGAGTATTACTACGCTTAGAACCTGGCGCCCATTATTTCGTTTCTTTTTAAGCATAGGGTTTTCGCTTCGTTGGAACCCATACCCTCACGGCGAGCTACGGGCCTAGGCCGATACTTACCAACTAACCAAATATCAAATATAATTTCATCAACAGGCCACCCTTCCTCATACAGAATTAAGGTATTTGTTACCTATTTTGTACGTAATTTTAAACACTCTTCAATCATAATTCGATCTAGCAAAAGCTGTTTTTCTTGCAGTACAGTTTTTTGGTGAACTCAAAAGCTAGTTAAACCT
This sequence comes from Agriotes lineatus, assembly GCA_940337035.1. Taxonomy (NCBI): domain Eukaryota; kingdom Metazoa; phylum Arthropoda; class Insecta; order Coleoptera; family Elateridae; genus Agriotes; species Agriotes lineatus. The sequence continues at coordinate 182,833,887 of OW679194.1, read as the reverse complement.
AAGCGAGTGGAAATATGTCTTTTTGTATAGTGATCAAATTATGTACTCGTTTTTTTTGTCAACAAATCGTATTGAAAGTACCACTTTTTTCACTATTTTTATATTTTTTAACGATTGTATTTTAACAATATTTACATATTGCTCAACACTGTTTTTCGGGCTGCTGGATTGTTGTGACAGCAAAATCGTGAAATTTTGGTGTGATACACGCACACAACTTCCTCTTACAGTGATCTTATAGTTAGCAAAAATTCTGATTTTTAATTTTTAAGTATTTGTCAGAAATTTTCAAAAATTACAAATCTGCAGAAACCGTACGAAATAGAGCGTTGTTGAAAAGAAAAAAATGCTCTAAAATTTTAAGCCGAATTAAAAAATGCAATAATATAGAGGGTGTTCTATTTAAAATAGGAGTTAATAAAAAAAACAAAAGAAACCCATTTTAGATGTATTCAACTGAAAAATCAACTATCTCACATCAATACATATTCAAAATGTAATAAAAATTTAAAGTTTCAAAAAAGTTGTTAGAGCTGTTTTCGAAAAAATAAAAAAACACAAGAGTAAATACTATACTTTAGATTCCTTGCATATACAAGAGTTGGGACATGTAGGTGTACTTGTTTTGGATCCACCAATCATGGAGTACCCGATTTTGGCCGATTTTAAACGTTATGCAAACGGAACAAATGGAATATATCTTTGCTACATCACATGGTCCTTGATTTGTGGATCCAATGGCTCAACTCTTAATACATATAGGAACTCTACTATACTTCCGGTTATGCGATTTTGTTCAAAAGCTTGCTGTCGCATCTAAATAGCACACAAAAGTTATACATGAAGTTGCAATGTCATACCTCTTTTCATTTTTGAGATATTCTGTTCACATACACACAGACAGATAGATCAATGAACAAAAACATGTTTTTTGAGTTCAGGGGACTCTAAAACGTGAAGATCTGTTAAAAACTCAATTTCGAATTTTTGGGTTGAATCCAGTAGTTTCTTTATTGTAAAAGAAAATAAAAAACTACGTGTATAACACGTTCTGAAAGTCTCTTTTTTAGCTCATTTGCTTGATTAACTTGCTAAAGTATTGTGATTGCTATGGACTGTTTTCTTGTGCATAGATGGTAACATTGTAATTTAGCACAATTTCCCCTAAATCTAGTACAAACATTTCCCTACGTTCGGTACCAAAAATTTTACGCCAGGAACAACAGATGCTTGCCAAGCCGCGTTAGCTTGGAAGCTATTCGGACGACTATGATACTCAGTAGTGTCCATCGCATTTCAGAATTCTTTACTACGAGGAGCGTTCAAATATGAATTATAATTTAATATTTATTCAAAAACAAAACACAAGTACTCTAATGTATATCATGTCATTTTTCTACCCAGTCTCTCTCTCTCTCTCTTTTAATAAGCTGGTGCAATCTTTCCAGAAGTTTCTGTATTCCACGAGAAACAAATTCTTTTGGCTGCTGTCACACCTATTCCCGAACAATTTCGATGTCTTCTTCTTCATTACAACGAGGTATTTTTCTCTTAGAAACTCTTTTAATGGTCCAAACAAATAAAAAACTGATGCAGTAAGGTCCGAAATGTATGATAAATTGGGCAGCATGGTCCTTTCAATTTTTGAATCGTAGTCAGCGTGTGAATAGCGAAATGATGTCGAGTATTATCCTGTAAGACACAGACAAAGAACTCGCGTTTTTTGTCAAGTTACCTCGACTGATATTTAATGCAGAAGGAATATCCTTCACTGTAATTCAACGATCATTTCAAATAAGTGCATTTTACTCTGTCAGCATTCCCTTCTGTTGCCAATGTTTTTGGACGGCGAGAATGCGGTTCATTCTCGATACCTTCGCAGCCATCTTTGAACGCTTTACTCGTTTTGTAAACGCTTATGTCTGGTAGTGATTGCGCATCAAACTGTCTTTTAACTCTTACACAAATTCTTTATGGTTTGATATCTTCATTGATAAGAAATTTACTAATAATGCATTGTTCGACGCTTGAATGCACTCCCATTACATTCATGCTTGCCAACTGAACGAAAATGGATTGTGACGACTGAACGACTCAATGAATTTAGAACTTGTTCCAGGGCAGTAATTGATGTATACAGCTTCTGTGCATGTCTTTGTCTTTTGGCGTGCAATTCAAATTATAATTCATATTTGAACGCTCCTTGTATTACTGAGCATGTTGCAGCAGCGAATTTGCATTAATTTTTTTCAAGAAAATTCGACATTCGTTTATAAACGATGTATGGTTACCACCATGAGACAAAAGCCAGACATTCTCAATGAAAATCTCCAGAGGAAGGAAGGCCAAAAAAGCGCTCCAAAGTCACAACAGTATCAAGACAATGCTCGCTGTTCTTGTCCACGAAGGTGTTTTTCACCAGGACTACGATCCCTAAAATGAGATCCGCACAGGAAATACTACCTGGATGTTTTGAGGAGATTGATGCAGTAATGAGAAAGCGACTTCATCTATATGAACGCAGTGACTGGCAGCTTTACCAGGGCAGTACTCCCGTCCACTCATCTCATTTTATCTATAACTTTTTAGCCGATAAACTCATCAGACAAGTCCCTCAGCGTTCTATATAGACATGGCATGGCTTCCTACGATTTTTGGAGATGCCTAAAATTGGGAAAGGAATTTTATCTTGTGGAAGAGATGAAGGAGAACGCGACAAAGCAGTTGAAAGCTATTTTAAAAGCTGAGTATCAAAATTGCTTTGCTAAGTGGAAAAACTATTGGGATGAGGTTGGGGCTGCCCAAATGTTTGAGAGTGCTATACCGATTTCGCGGGACGCTATCGCGAATGTCTAATTGAAAATAGAGATCACATTCTCCATACTATATTTAAAAAATAAATTTTCAATCTCTTATTGTATGTACTACACGTGGAAGTTATCTTTTTGTTTTGTTTGAATAAATTGGATGACATTATATGCATTTGAAATATGTCAGTTATTCTTGCCCGTTCCTGTACATATGTAATTTGGTCTAAAAATATTCAATTTCTGCTTTATCTGCGTTTTCTGGCAATTTGATTTGATTTATATGCAATCCTTATACAAATATTTTTATTATTGAGTTTCATGCACTTTTTATTTTCCAAGCTGATTACCATTTAAGTTTCAGTTTCGTGATTATGTTTTTTGTGTTGTTTAAATTTTAGTTTTTCTTTCAGATCTGGTCACGATGTGGTGTTTATTAAAAATGTAAACTTTACCGTTTATGGTAGCTAGGTCGCTATTCATATTAAATTAGTTCACGACGGAAAACATCTTTCCATACTTATCTGATTATCTGTTTTAACTCTGTATGTATACGGACAATACTTAGGTTTTCATTCTTCTATACATCTTCGGCCAAAATGTTGTCGCAATCTAAACATTAAGCTCATTTGAAATAAATAAATACACATGAATACACTCTCTGACATGGAAATTGCAACACGACGAAGGGGTGGGAATTTCCAAACCAAACTTGGCAGAACTGTTGAGCTACTAATAAGTCTGTTTGTAATGAACAAGGTTTAGGCATGCGGAGTACCAGGTACCTTAGACACCAACTGCTATAGTCATATGGTTAAAGTAATACTTAGACATTTTCCAAGACTAAGGAGTTCCAACCCTAGCAAGGGATGTTTTACATGCTACACATGGTAGTAACATGAGACCCACGGCTCTACATCGCTTCCGAATGGTAGCATTATGGAGCTACTAATAGGTATGTATGTATTATCGTCAACCTCTTGTTACCTTAGCGGTATAGAGGCTGGTGGTTTGTACGCTAGCATCTGGAGGTGTAGTGCTTAACTTGCCCCGAGTTGCTAGTTACAAAGTTGGAGCTCGTCTTTCGTGCTTGAGTAGCAACCATTGTATTAATAGGTAATAATTGATTCAATTTTGAGATCAAGTCGTCATGCGGTAATATCATATTTGACACTTGTTGAGCAGTTGTTTTAAAATTTCTTTTTCTCCAACCACACGAATAAAACGCCATATTGTCGAATAATCTTCTATATATGTAAAACTGAAAGTCCTGACTTACTTACTCACCCACTCATCAACGCCCAGCCCAAACCCTTGGACCTAGAAAGCTGAAATTTTGCACAGAGTATGAGGTAAAATGGGGGTTCGAATTTTGTATGGAGAAATAATATTAAATAGACATTTCGACTTAAAACTTTGTAGGAGTACTCCTAAAAACAAATAAGCAAACACGTATTTTGTGATTTTCCGAAAATCAACCCCTTAGGGGGTGAAATGGTGTCGTTAGTGAAGTTTTTTAGGACGTTGATTGCGAAAATGGCATTTATTTTTAAGTCCAAGACGGTGGACATGCCATAAGGGAAGGGACGGGACGCGACGGGACGGGACGGGACTGGACTGGACGGGACGAGATGGACTGGACGGGACGGGACTGGACGGGAAGGGAAGGGACAGGAAGGAAAGGGGCGGAACGGGACGGGATGGGACGAAACGGGACGGGACGGAAAGGGAAGGAAAGGGGTGAGATGGAAGGGGAAGGGACGGGACGGGACGGGAAGAGACGGGACTGGACGGGAAGGGGAGATACGGGACGGGGTGGGACGGAACGGGATGAGACGGAAAGAGAAGGAAAGGGATGGAGTGGAAGGGGATGGAACGGGACGGGAAGGGACGGGGCGGGAAGGGACGGGACTGGACGAGACGGGGCTGGACGGGACGGCACGGGGCTGGACGGGACGGGACTGGACGGGAAAGGAAGGGACGGGACGGAAAGGGACGAGATGGGACGGGGCGTGACGAGACGGGACGGGGCGGGACGGGACGGAAAGGGAAGGGATGGGATAGAAGGAGAGGGGACGGGACGGGACAAGACGGAACGGAATGGGACTGTACGGAGACGGGGACGGAGAAAGGGACGGTGACGGGGACGGGGACGGGGACGGGGAAGGGGGGACGGGGATAGGATGGGATGGGATGACAGAAAATAATTAGTCATTATTAAATACACAAATAACGAACCTCGCGCGAACGAAGTCGCAGGTAACAGCTAGTTTTGTATAAAAAGTAAATAATTTCGGGATGTTCACCAATTACCTTGGCAACTGTACACTTTTCGATTTATATTTGCAATAGTAAAAAAATTGACGCAAGATAGGGTTTTACATGGTAAATTAAAATAAAAAACAAACGCTTGGTCAATATTCGGCAATCGCCGTCGTTGTTGTTTATTTTCCCCGTTGTTTATTTGCGCCATGAACATTCTACAATGTTGCCTACAATGTTTGATTCTAAATAATAAGTCATATTACCGAATTTATGAGTAGTTGGAGAAAAAATAGTAGGTATGTTTCATTCCCACCAAAAATGCGTTTTCGGGACGGGTAAGACTCGCCAGACTCCGCTGCGCGTCGTCCGGCGATCTGTCTTATTTGTCCCGAAATCATGCATTTTTTGTACTAATGAAACAAATAACTATAGTCGGGGTATTTCTTTCGATTTATTGTGCCTTTGTTGGTTAATTAACATCGTTTCGATTGTTATTCTTCTCTTTCACGTGTTTTGAGAGTGCGATTATGCCTGAGTACGGTTAAGGAGAAATTATCGTCAACTGAGTGAATTCGAGAGAAGTCGAATTGTCGGCTTACGGGAAGAAAGTTTTTCGTTTAGAAAAATTGCAAACCGTGTTAACCGAAACTAAAGCACCGTTTTCCGATATTATCAAGCATGGCGTAGAGCAGGCCATTAACGACGCAGAAGAGAAACCCTGGGTTAAAAACGGATAAATGATGTGCAGGACCCTCCGCCTTCGGATAATGGCTCTAAGGGACCGATTCTCCAGTACAAGATCAATTGCTAATGAATGGTTTGGTAATCAAGGTCGTTTTGTGACACTCCGAACGGTTTACCGTCGTATCAGGTCTTTTGGTTTGATGTCGTATTGGCCACATCTCGTGTTACCCTTAACTCCTCAACATCGGCAGATGTTTAGAGTTGTGTAGGCTAAGATTGAATTGAAATTTTGAGTGTCGCAGAGTGGTATTCAGTGATAAATCTCGATTTTGTTTAGGGATGCACGATGGCTGCAAGTGGATCCAAAGGCGACGTGAAGAAAGGTACGAACATATGCATCGAACTGTGGAGGTTATGATATGAGCTTCTATTGCTCATGGGAGAAGCTCCCCTTTGGTGTTTATCCGAGGCACTATAACAGCTCAGGGGTACATTGAGGAAGTGATAGCACCCCATGTCTTTCCCATCTTGAAGCAGCTGGAAAGTCCGCTTTTCCAGCAAGAAAATGGCCGCGCCTATGCCGCAAGAGCTTCTTTAAACTTCTTTCAATAAGCTCCTATTAACCCACTGCAAACTGCCAGCTAGATTTCCTGATTTGTCGCCAATCGAGCTTGTGTGGGTATGATGGGGAGGAGATTGAGGAACCTAGTTAATCTTTCGCAAACACTGGAAGCACTCCGACACGCATTGAAAGTTACTTGGGACATCATACCTCAAGAAGACACAAACCACTTACTGAAATCAATGCCACGGTGAGTCAGGGAGTGTGAAAATATCAGGGGCGGACAAAAGCACTATTAAACAATAATTAATAAAGGATTAATTCTTTGTTGTTTTTATTTGAAAATGCAGACAATAATTACCTATTAGTTATTTCTACCAACCTTGGAAGGCACATTAAAACAGACTGACTATTTCTAACTGTGAACCCTTCTTGGAATAAAGACTATTCAGTGGGATTCTTCAAAAACTGTTCTATTGGAGAAAGTTAAATATCGAAGTGCACAAAGTACGCAGCGGAAACGGATGGGTTGTACTTGGACACCAAGCGAGTTAAGTTTACGAACCAATCGAAGCGAACAATAGCTCTTTCGCTCCTTCCGAAGACAGCTGTAGCGGACTACCATATTACAAAAATTACCGGACATAGTAGTGTGTCCTCAATTAAGTCACATTTAGTGAAGAATATGTAATGCGTGAAAACGTTAGAGAAACTGAAGTACAAGACATCGATTTTTCACGAGAAGTCAAGCACACCAACTGATACTACTGCTAGAACAGAAGATACACTGAACATACCTATAGTGTTTACAACAACTGTACATTTAACATCTCGTTATTTATTTGATGTATTTGTGGTTAATAACATTGCTTTTTGGATTAATAAGGAAACGACTTCTTTTCAAGAATGTAGTGGCAATTTGCACCAGTGCACAAAATGCAAAATTATCGACAATTGGTGCTAGTGCAAAAGTATCGATGTTTTTGGCATGTGATTGGCTGAAATTTTTAAATTCTAGTCTGTGATTGGTCAAAAATCTTTGAGGGAAATAGTCAACGCTTAAACTTTTTAACAAAACGCAGTGTGTGGATTGTAAGATGTATTGCTTATTTGCAAACCTTTAAAGGGAAATGATAAAATGGGCACTTTGTATAAGACTGACTGCAGTATAAGAGCTTTGTAGTTCATCTTTCTCTAATTCATTATTCAATGTAACTGCGGTAATAACCGTAGTATATATTTGAAGTATGTTATTGCCTTCAGCTAGCTTTCCAGAAGTTCTCTACAGGATGAGGCAATAGTGCGTAATCGGTTCATATCTTATTTGTGGTTTAATATACACCAATTATTTGTGTCTACATAATATGCATATATGTAGTTCCCAACTTTTTAAGTTTCATAAACTAAAATTAATGTAAACTCTAGAGAGTGTTCAGTTTTTGCTTACCACAAAAAAGTTAGTTTGAAAATAGAACACCCTGCAAAATTTTTGGATGCTCATATTTACTTCTTATCTATCTTTCTGATAATATCCAGTTCTATTTATAGTCTTATGTAGCGTTATAAGTTATCAGCTCCTTTTTGTCGACAAAAATAGCTAATTACAGACGTCTTTAAAAAATCGTAGCGATATCTTTGCTAATTAAAGAATACAATTAGGTGCCCAAAAGGTCGTAGTAAAATACTATCATGTGATAGTAAAAACGTTTGACTGAATTATACAGGGAGTTTATTTAAAAGAAACCACTCTAACCATCTTTGGGATTTTTGTATTCCTCAGTTAGTGATGGGCTTATTCGAATCAAAAATAACCGGTTATCCGGTTATTGAAATAACCTATGTAACTCGGTTTTCGTTCCAAGTATTCGGATGAAAAATAACCTCATCCTGATACGTACTACGTGCCGCGTCTCAGCGACCTGCGAGTGATCGAAATTCTGTAAATAATACGTCATTCATAACTCATATAATCTTTTCTACGTATGCACTTGATTGACCCAAGTGAGGCTCGCGGCTGCTTGTTGATGTTATTAAGACATTTGAGACTCCCAGTCGATGACTTAAATTTATGGGGCCATTCCTATTAAAGATAACGTTCTGCTGAGTATGAGATTTGCCGAAGCTGTGTTGGTATTAATTTATAACGGCCTAAATTTTTGCTTCAAAACGCGGTTGATTATGCTTAATAAGGGATAAACAGAAAGCGAAATAAGATTTTCCAATATTGTAACAGATTTATATTTAATTTTTAATAACGGAGCAGTCGGGACAAGAAGTGGATTTCGATGTTGAAAATTTTAAGTATGCGTCCTTAGAACCGCGGAAGGCTGAACTTAGATAAATTATGGATTCTAAAATATACCGGTATGATGTGCAAGCGGAAAGGGAAGGGTGGCTAATAAAGAATTTTAGGAACTAAAAATAGATTCAATAGATACTTTGTATTCGCATATTTATAATTTCTTTATGATTAGTATTTATATAGCTATTCTCAATGGTTTAAACTCCTTAGAAATCAAATAAAAATAATTTATACAATTATTATAATTAACGATTAACTGAGTTCCTCTGCTATCTGCAAGTTACGATTCCGATGCAGATGACGGTGAACCGCCAACCGGCAAACCGGCTGACTTAATCGAAACGAATCGAGAGCCATAATTGATTCGAATGATTATTCAAATAATCAATCGGTTATTAATATGATTCGAATGCAAATAATTCGGTTATGAAAATCGTCCGGTTATGCCCATCACTATCCTCAGTCTCGTCCTTCCAGTACTATTTTTCCAGATACTGAAACATTTTTAATCATCGGCGTCCACTAGAGGAATAAGACCTAATAAACATGTTTCTAAACCTTTGGGTCGCCTGCTATCTACAATAATTTTAGAAGTGAATACACTTTTTAAAAATAATTAGTGTAATAATTGTAAAGACGCATAATAAAGTATAATAACTTACAGTCAGCTGATTTACAACATCTAAAATCTCAAATATTCACCTCGGTAGTCACCTTATCAATATCCCACAGCACGGTAAAAATATTTCGATCGCGTTTTCTTATAATAACTCCCCAAAATAATGCCATAATTATCTCAAAAAAACAGCCTGCTGCACTAGTTGCCACTGCCTCCAGTATCAAATTTTGTTGCACTGATGGCAACGCGCCCTCGAATTTTGCTCCACAACTGTTAAAAATCATCGCAAAGACTTGATTTAAACATGTCCGAAAAGGCAAAAATTTGAGTTCTGCTAGGGGAACGTAAGATATTGAAATACGTGATTTAATCTGGTAGGAGAAGTAGTGCTGGCCGTCCTTCTGGCCAGAGCGATGTAAGTTCTATCAGTAAGTTTGTATTTTTCAAAATAATTAGCATTACGTTGAAAATTAAACAATTTAAGAACAGTTCGGTACTTCATTAAAAATAGAGGACCATAACAGAATTAGAAACAAAAGATTATCAATACAAAACTGTCAAACACAAAATTTCGGCAAAGTGCTCTTTATAATATTCTTTTCAAAAGAAGAGCTAATTGATATCGATATGGAATATGACCTTGGATAATGTGATTGTTTTTTACTAACATTAAGAGTTTATGCTTAGCGATATCCTCGGAGTCATCCAGAAAGTGTAAGTTTTGATAGACTTTCGGATAAATGGAGAGAAGGGGTTACGTTGGATATGAAAAACATAGAAAAGGACCTATCGATAAAGAAAATGAATTTATGGTGGTTGCAAGTGTAATTAAAAATTCTCACTCAAGTACGCGTAAACTTGGTTTCCAGATAATTTTACACGTTGCTCAGTCGTCCGTTTCAAGAATTCTTGGTAATTAGGTACTAATTACTAATTATTATAAATTTCACCCTCTCCACATACAGTTCGAGCAAAAATTGGATCACAATTATTTTGAAAATCCATTACTTTTTGTCAATGGGCAACTAATAAACATCGAGAACAAGGCTTTTGTTTTGATCTTGTCTTATTTACGGATGAAGTGACATTTCATAAGAACGAATATGTAAACCGACATAATTTTCATTAAAGTACTACAGGGAATCCGCATTTTATTAGACTAACAGATCATCAACATAGATGGTAACAAAATACATGTGTAAGAATAGTGGGAGATCATTTCACTGAATTTTTTAGAGCATATTAATGGGTTAAACTACTGTTAATTTTGCAAGAAGATATGCAAGAATTCCTTGAAAACCTAGGTCTCTATACAATTCGCTAATTGTGATTCCAACACGGTGGTGCTCCAAAACACTATAGCCTTGAAGTTCAAAATTAACTTAGCAACGAATGTTCGAACAGGTGGATTGGAAGAGGAGGTCTAGTGAATTAAACTTTTTCCTATGGGTATTTGTAAAGTAGTTGGTTTATCAAACTAATTATCAAAGAAGACATGAACATGCGTATTCGAAGTGCCTTTCCAATAGTGGACATAAATAAACTGCTCAAAATGAAAAAGGGGCCAGTCAAATAAACTGTAATATTTTGCAAACTACAATATCTTTTTAATTATCGTTATTGTATCACCCAAACGGTTGTTAGATATTATGATAGAACCGAAGGAATAAACATTTGTTCACTTGATTTCGGGAAACAAGGATGAAAACAAAAATTTGTACTGTAAAACAATAAACAGAAACTTTATGAATCCCTTAAAAATTAAAAAATGATAAAGTTAATGTCTGTGGCCAGTTCTTGTCCTTAATAGTTTAGCACAGCGTCTTCGCATATTTTAAATTAAGTTTATAATCACCTCTTCAGAGATTCGTTGCCATTCTTTCTGTAAAACCTTAATTCGTTGTTCTCCTTAGCATGGAATTTCGGCTTAGACCGCGTAGTATTTGTATATGAACACCCAGCATTTTCTGGCTTAATGTGCCTTGAACTTTGTTTAGTCGAGCAAAAACCCGCGCGATGGCCATGCTCTTTGGTGGCTCGTGTTGTTTGAGTATCTTGAGAACGAGGATACTTTGGCAGATTTGGCCGTTTTGCTGTTTGTGCATCCATATTTACTAACGTTTCGCAAGACCTTGCAGCTTGCATCATCAGAGTGAAAGTCGCAATACTACGCGGTCTAAGCCGAAATTCCATGCTAAGGAGAATAATTCGAGTAACCGCGAAAGCCTCAAACAATACATTTAATTCGTTGCTTTTCGTTGTTTATGGGCTGCCGTTCGAGCACATTTTTTTCAAGATAGTCTTAAAAGTGCTCGATTGGATTAATATCTGAGTTGTTGGCTGGCCAATCCATTACTTCAATATTATAGGTTGTCAAATATTCTCTTACGATATGAGGTGATGAAGGTATGCATTATCCTGCTAAAAAATATATGACCCGCACCTCTTTATGCAATAAACGGTATTACATGTCAATGCAGACTATCACCACCAAGTTTTTGCGATCTTTTAAAGTTATGCCATCTTACACCATAACCGATCCATCACCAAAACGTAACGTCTCTTGAACAGTTTCGTCCAAATATCTTTCACCCTGTCTTCTCCATACCTTCACACGTCGATCGCAGGAATTCAGTCGAAATCTTGAATCATCCGAAAAGAGAACTCTGCTCCAGTTAGCTAAATTTCAAGCTAAGTGTTGACGGGCAAATTTTCTGAAGGCTGCTCTATGACCAGGTTAATTTATGGAATTTGGCAACTTCCCTTGATGTCATATGAGATGCATGGGGCATGTTGCGTAAGGTTTTATCAGACACCCTCCTACTAATAGTATCACCCAGACGGTTCATTGGGTCACGAACAGTGATTGTTCGATCACGCAAGACCCAAAGACGCACTGTGTTCTCTGGCGTAAGTTTTTCGTTGTCTTTCTTTTTTGTACAATTCCTTCTTCCAGATATCTAAATCAAACCCTCGAAATAGCGGAATGACTAAAATTTAAAATACGGATAACGTTTCTTTGTGAACAGCCTTTTTCAGGCAATATAACCGCTCTGGCTACTTTAGCTTGGCTAAAATAACGCCTTACAGCTGCTCTTCTACCATCAAAATTCATGGTTGCTTGTTTTTTTTTGGTAATTTTTTAAACAACTTAAATTAGCAAGACAAGGAAAAACTATTGAGTTCTATTTTGACTTTTTCTTATGGTTGCAAACACCACCATACTAAATTCCTTGTTAGTAATGAATGGTAATGATAGCCAGCCATAACATATTATAAGTTCGTTATGTTTTCTTCAATTTAATAGTATATTACGCAACTAGTTCAGAAAAGTGATGTTTTACTGAACACTTATGGTTGGTTGAGTACGAGCGGCTAGCAAATACTTAAACAACCATATGAGTTCAATTAAACTACTTTTCTAACGTGTTTTGCATAATATTTTATTGCATTTTATATACCGTGTGTCCACAGGAGTACGCACCATAGAGATAAGATAATGCTAATAGAATATAAATATCAACCAGTGCTATAACCACCGTCCCTTTTCTTGTACCATTTAAAACAATATTGTTTCATACAGTGGCGAGTCAGAAGCCAGAAAACAACGTTTTAGCGTGCCGGCGATCACAGCATTAGCCGATCTTTTTATTCTATTTGGTTATCCCTATGGTGCGTCCTCCTGTGGACACACGGTAGGTACCTATCGCATGAGCAAAAAAAAAAGTTCATCAAGGGCCGCCTTTGGAATTTTAAAGACATTGTGTATTATAACACTAGAAAATATGAAGCTGTTACAAAGTGAAATTACGATCTTTTATTCTTCTTCTTCTGCAAGATTTGGAAATACTGCCGTTGTATTTATTACAAGTCATGGTTATGATCACGTTGCGATATTAGTCACTGTAAGCCACTGTCTATAAAATGTCAGTGACAAGGATTAGGTGTAATTTTCTGGTGTTAATACACATGTCTGCAAAATTCCAAAGGCGTCTTTGATAAATTTTCTTTTTGCTCATACTATAGAATGTGAAATATTACATTTTCATATAAAGGTAACATTAAATGTCAAAACTTAATTAAGCTGAGCAGAACTTGCTTTTATGTACTGAACCACAATAAGCAGCTCCAGTTAATGTTATGAGTTTGGCAATACTGAAGTGTATTTTTCGCGACACCCCTTAGTGTCAGCCATATTTGACGTTAGCAGGTTATGTAAAAGGTCTAAGACTGACGCAAAACCTAACCTATTAACCTCGAATTTGGCATAGTCTGTTTAGAATGCCACCACTTTAGTATTGTCAACGTAAAACAAATCGTTGCTGTGTTGTAATGGTTGCTATGTTGTAAAATACCACTTTACTCCACGATTTTGAATGTAGTACATTACCATATGAAATGCGATAAAACCATGAACCATCTTATGATTGACCTCTTGTACTTTCTTTTACTTTCTAAAATAAAGTAGAGTATAGTACTTAATTGGTGATTTTTTCGAACTATAGCTCTAACATCTAATTTCGGCTAAAGAGAAGAAAGCGTCTACTTTATTATAACATCTACCATAACATTTTTCACGATCGTTTGGACTAATTGTGATTTATTTGTGCCACTCGAAATTCCTTTTTAGCTAAAATTCTGTTTACAGTTTAGTTAAACTTTTTTCATTTTGCAACTAACCAAGTGATTTCTTTCAAACTTAGTAGGTTTAAAACACCGCTTACACACTATTTATTGTTGTTTTTGAGTTTCGCTTGTAAGAGCTTCTATAAATTTTAAACATCTGTAATTTTTATGCAATAAGAGTTGCATATAATTCGAGTTCTGGTAAGTTTTCAGAGCCGGAAAGTAGGTTTTCGCAGCGGAAGTGATAGATAATACAGGTCATTGACCATTGTATTAATCTAATTTATTTAGTTTGGCAAATAAACGGTGTTGTATAACCTTATAGGTACATTTTTTAAGGAATTTCTACGTTTTTTCATTAGATGTTTCGAGTCCTGGCGAATATCTTTCTGTTGAAATCAATCGAGATATACCTATCGGTAAGCATACAATAATTCTTGGTTCGACGTAGCTATGCGGTTTACTATAAACAGTTTATCGCCAGCGTGGGTAGGAAATGTTAAATCGTCTTAGTGATTCGATGATTAGTCACTTTACAAACATTTCCTTTGCAAATATGTTATTTGAGCGACGTTTTTCTTCAAAATCCTTTTAACAGTACTTGCGGGTGAAGATATGTATATTTTTGTATTTCTCCTAACTACATACTTCTGTTCTATTTATTATGAAAATTATTTTTCATTCCAACATTATAACTAAATCGAAAAGGTCAAATATTAACCACATTATTGTGCTATTTAAAGGCCTAATATGAGTAATAAGAAATGAAGGGAAGAAATCGCTATGGTATGTACTTAACTAACTTTAGTGGACTGTTTAGTAAACATAAGAACACAAAGTACCTAGCCTTTGACTTCCAAAATGTCGTGAGTGTACTTCTAAAATGTATCTTTGTCTACGAATGTACTTAAAAAGTTACTAAAACAAATAAGTAAGGGTGTGACATTTACTTAGCAGCTATCATAAATGTTATAAATAAGTATTTTAAATACTATTGGATATTATTGACGCAGCTTTTGTTAATAGATTTTTTTATTGAATTTTGTTAAAGCTCAGACGAGAATTTCCGGAAACATGTCGACTTTGACACTGAAATAATGAGAAATACCGGGAGATAAAATATAAACTTGGCCCCAGGAGCCGATCAAAAATTCTGTCTACACTGCACTCTATAAAACTAAGTACATTTGAAATACCATTAACTGAATTATTAGTTAATGTTACTAACAGTCTAGTCATCAGCTACACAAATATGCAAAAATATGTAATTTAAACCAAATTTATACATTAAATGCCGATTTCAAATAAAAGTTCTGTTGTGTATTAAACATGGTTGTTATACTTAAACAGCCAAATAGAGAATTGAAGTTAGTAACAGAATAACAAAATCAATCACCAGGATTGGATCGTACAATTAATTACAGCAATTCACTTTTAATCAGTAGGACACTACTGTGCATCTTACGATAAAAAATAAACAGAAGACACATAATTGTAATGAAATTGTAATATGTTTATTTAGCTAAGTGATACATCATAGAACAAACTCTTAAAAAATAGTACTGCATCAACATATGTAGGATATTATGTAAGTACATATCCCAAACAGAGCGAAACAAGTAAATCGAGTTCACCTTCAATTTAGTTAAGTGTTTTTAAAGTTAGTGGTGTAATGGAGAAACTTTAACGCACACATAACAGTTTTGCAACCTAAGTGATTCACAATGGAAGATTATCAGATCTGACATAAATCAAAACTGGGAGGAGGCAGACCTGTAACCTCTCGCTCAGCATCTTTTTAGTAATTATGGTTTGTATAATGAGCAGATTAAACTGAAGCCAACGAGAGTACAATGACGACTTTACCACTTTAAAAAATATAAATTTAGCATTCTATATCTGAAAATAAAAATACTAAGTAAACGTTTGCAAAATTAAAGACGTGATAATGGTTTTTCATAGCCGAGGCTTCGTTTTGATTGTGTCAAATGTTAGAACGTTCGAAATAAGCATACAATTTAACGTAAATTAAAGTTATATTCACTATTTTACATTTTTGAGGTGGCTCCAAGCAACGACCCTCTGGTTTCGGGCCAGAAAATCTGAGTCAAATCCCAGCAATTCCAACGACCTTCATTGCGATTCCACAATCCGGCGTTGGTATCGGGTCTTACTACTTAAAACCTCCTCAAAGAGGAGAGGGCAATGCCCCTGCAGGGTGAATATTAACAAGGCTGTCAACGAAGCTTCTCATTTACAACTTAAAATCAACTAACTCAGAGACGGAGTACGAGGCAAAATTAGATATATTACTAAGCAAAGCTGTTAATGTGAATGATAAAAGAGAGATTGGTGACTTTAAGTGATAATCTCGCTCTTATTACCTTGTTCTAACGAATTCGCCTGATATAATGAGAATTAAACAATAAATGAGAATACTCTCTTCTATTTACTGAAAAGAACATAGAACACATACGCAGTAATTTAAATTTAAAGCACCAGCCTCTACACCGCAAGGTAAATGAGGTTACAGATAATACATGCATCTTAAATTGAATTAATTGAATAAGGGCTCCGTGAATCGATACTAGTTACTTTGGAAATCTGAACTACGACCGTATCTCTGTATTCCCAAGTATTGAAACAAAATTTTCTTTCAGTTAAAATGGTAGAGGAAAACAAGAGTTCCAGTGTGCTGCTTATCCAGCATTTGTCAATCAAATATTGACTATACCAGACAGTACATTACAAGTACTATAATATAGAAGGTGTTAATGAATTGCAGGGACAAACTCTATGGGGCGATTCCTTGATCAATTTTAAGATAAAAAGTTTATACAAACATGAGACCTAAACGGCTACGTTTTTAAAATACAGGGTGTGAAGTTTAAACTAATTTTTTTTTTCAAAAATTGGAAAACGACTGGGGGTATTCTAATAAAACTTGGTGTAGGTTAGTATTTCATAAAGTGGCATTGTTCGGTCAAAATACATTTAATTTATTTCTACCAGTGATGTGCATCGAGACCACCGCAGTTACCTAATTTTAGAAAAATCTGGTACGCTACGCGTCATCCATTGAAACTATACAAATAATGTATTTTTTAGTTTTTGATAGAATAAATCATTTTCGAGAAAACGAAAAATATGTAACAGTAATTTCGTTTATTGGACGTTAATGGGACCTAAACGGCTTCATTTACAAAATACAGTTTAAAGAAGTTTAAAAAAAATATTATTTAATAATAAACAACCTAAAACATAGTGGCGTACCAGATTTTTCTAAAATAAAATAACTGAGGTGGTCCCGATGAACGCCACTGGCGGAAATAAGTTAGAAGGCCTGGAAGACCTACGGCTGCAATTGTGCTCAAAACTAGTGATGGGCTTATTCGAATGAAAAATAATCGGTTATCCGGTTATTGAAATAACCTATGTAACTCGTTTTCATTTCAAGTATTCGAATGAAAAATAACCTCATCCTGATACGTACTACGTGCCATATCTCAGCGACTTGCGAGTGATCGAAATTCTGTAAATAATACGTCATTCATAAGTCATAAGCATAAGCAAGGCTGATTGTATTGAAAACACCATTTGGGCGTCTCGATCTACAGTTTTCTCCCTTGCTTCCTTGCCAGCTGAGGCTCGCGGTCGATCCGTCATCATATGATATGAACATAAATCAATTTTTTTCCACCTTTAACCCGGCCGATCAATACACATAAACGTTTTACCACTGTTTTTTATTGCGCTTAGCAAGCAGTCCCGCATATTTCTTTCTTTCTACACTTAATAAATACCTTTTAATTTGCAATACATAACACATAATGTACATATTATGTTTTGGTTATAGATCGGAAGAATGTCGGAGTAATCGAGCTAATGCAGAATAGCGAGTCGTAAAACTCATACAAATACAACAATATATTATTAATAATTATTATATTATTATAAATCGCCAGCAATCGAAAACAATGGTGTATCCAGATATATTTCATTCATATCCACAATTACTTATTGCACAAACTCCTTAGAAATCAAATAAAAATTATTTATACAATTATTATAATTAACGATTAACTGAGTTCCTCTGCTATCTGCAAGTTACGATGCCGATGCAGATGACGGTGAACCGCCAACCGGCAAACCGGCTGACTTAATCGAAACTAATCGAGAGCCAAAATTTATTCGAATGATTATTCAAATAATCATTCGGTTATTAATATCATTCGAATGAAAATAATTCGGTTATGAAAATTGTCCCGTTATGCCCATCACTACTAAAAACGTTAGTAGTACCGAAAATCTGCCAAGTTAATCGAAATATAAACTGCTAGGGAGATTCAACAAGAGCTAGGTATTGCTTCATTCGCAGTAGATTACATTTTACATGAACGGGTGGATGTGAGGTAATTGGCAAGTCGGTGGATTCCACATTTGTTAACCCCAGAACCAAAGTAACCACGGATATACAGTGTAGATTTATGTTGGAGCAGTTCGATGCAGGATCTTCAAAGCATATGTTTAATATGGTTATGGGTAATGAGTCTGGGATCTATAATTATGACCCCGAGATTAGGTGTTCAGGTTTTTGGAAATGAGGCTATGCCAACAAAAGCTATTCGCGGTAAAGTACAAACTAAAAATGAGTGCTGCGTCCTTCAGACACAGTGGTCCAGTTGCAGTAATTCTTCTTGACGATCGTAAAACTGTAACTTCTGATTGGTATACAGAAGTTCACCTTCCTTAAGCCTTTGAAAAATTGTGTGGTGATCGCTAAAAATCTAAGTGGTTTGACATTTTGTTACCCCATGATAATTCAACTCCATATACGGCCGCAAAATTTTCGGATTTCTGCACGAATCTGCAGTTCAGGCGCAACCACCCTCCAGAAGGTCCAGATCTTGCCCTAGTGATTTCTTTTTGTCTCAAAATATTACAAAAATACATGCGTGGCACGAGACTTCCTGAACAAAATGCGGCGGTTGCTGAATTACAGTCGATATTTGACGACCTTTCAAAAGGACGGTCGCTGCCTATTTCGATAAGTGGTTTCAAAGAATGAACAAATGTCTTATGGGAAAGGGGGGATATTTTGAAAAACGGTCAATTTATTTTCATTAAAAGATCAGCATTTTTCTTACAACTTAACAATTAACAGAACAGGTCTCGTATGTTGTACGGATTATAGTTTTTATGACCAGTTAAAGGGTTCTCAATTGAGTAGCTCTTTGTTTCTTAAGTAGTGGACGTTCTTGTAATTACTGTTAAAAAGGAAAAACAGGATAAATTGCTTTATACAGGCTGTCCTAGTTTTTTACTACTTTTGTCTACTCATTAACATGTTACAGTTAGGGTTTGGAAAGACTCGGCCTTTTCGGGCCCGTCGGACTCGTCGAGTCCGAGTCCGGATCCGGGTATTTGATATTTTGTGTCCAAACATATCTATTGCATATACATATAATTTTCTTTTGTTTTATCAATAATTAATTTTTACAACAAACACATTGATAATTAACGTTAATGATGAAAAGAATATACAAAGGAGAATTATTTGTTTAAATTTTAATTGGCAGAACAAATAAGTAATGTACTCATAATACAAATAAAATATAAGAAACTGAAAAAACACATTTAACTAATTCTAAAGTAAAGGTATTATATAATACGGGGGCCACTAGATAAATTTTCGCAAAAACATACATAAGATAACAAACTATGAGGGATTTTAAGTTTATAGTTTTTCAAAATATTCGCCATTACATTGTATGCATTTATTCATTCTATTGAACCAATCCTCAAATACCCGTGGACCATTGTTCAGGAGACACCTCAACGACCATATTATTATATGCCTCAACAGCCTCATCGGGGGAGTTAAACCGTTGTCCACGCAAATTATTCTTGATTGTGGGGAATAAATAGTTATCACACGGTGCCAAGTCGGGGCTATAAAGTGGGTGACCCAGTAGTTCCACATTTACAGAGGCCAAAAATGCCATTGTTTGATCAGCGGTGTGGGGTGATGCATTGTCATGGTGTAGAATTAGCCGACTTCGAGGACGTTGTGTACGTACTTTGTCTACGACTGCTGGTAAACAAATGGTGGAATACCACTCAGCGTTTACTGTGCGACGTTCTTTAAAGGAATTGTTACAAGATGGCCTGAACGGCTAAAGAACGAAGCAACCATCTTCTTACTTGCACTGCGAGATCGCATAATTTTGTTGGCTTTGGCAGATTTTGAACGACCTTCACGGACTTCGTCATTAGAAAATTGCGGCCACGGCGGAATTCCGCAAACCACTCGTAAACGGTGCGGTCTCATGTTGCTTCATCCGCAAAAGCACTGCGAAGTCGTTCGATGCCCTGTTTTGGAGTAAGAGACGATTTAAAATCGTAAAAATCATCGCGCGATAATCTCTTCGACTTAGTTCCATTTTTCATACAACGCACAACAGTTAAAAGCTCATCACATATGAACCGTAACAATTTTCTTAATCTGTCAACATCATTTCTGGACACCCTGTATTTTATCACATTTAACTATTTGTTAGGTAAACGGGGAAGAGTACATTTCCAGTATCTAATCACTCCGCCGTTAGTTGTCCCCACTCGTTTCAGAAAGGTGGTAAACAAAGGCGTATTGTATAATAACGCGCTGATGCTTTCAAAGAATTTTATTATTGAGAGTAATATTAACTGTACAGTAAGTACACCATCACGCAAAACTTATAGAAAATATAATAGTAAGAACTAATTAAAGTTCTGGTATGTGAAACGTATAGGTGCTAATCGAAGAAGGACCCAACTAGGAGTAAGTATTATAAATAACTGTAAACTCCGATTGCTGATTGTAGCTTATCGATTGACGTGCGTACACAAATTATTTAGTTAGGTATTAGTGTTATTTGTCAAAAACGATTACAAGGGCAGATTATTTTAAAGAGTGTTAAACATGACTTTTTTAGGTCGAGGATGCTGGTAAGAAATATATTTTAGCGCCTTCATATAAAAAATACTATTATTCAACAAACAAAGATAGAGATCGTGTTTGCGAAACAAGCAGTGACCTTAACCGCAGCGTTGACTGTACTCATAAAATTTTATTGATTTACACCTGATTATAAATGGTCGAACTTGAAAAAAGACATTTACAATCAAATAGGAGCATTTTAAATAAGAGGCATTTTCCCACGGTACCAGCATCAATACTGGTTTTTGCAACGTAAGAATAACATGCTAAGAGGTAATAATATGCTGTACACAAATTTAGTTTTTTTTCATATTACTACTAAATTAAATTTAAACATTTTTTGAAAATAGTAGAGATATAAAATACATTGTTAAATTATGGTTTTAAAAAATGACCTTAATGTAATAGAATATAAAAACTCCGTAAACTGAAATAAGTATAATTTTCAGTTTCCCGCATACCATAATATTGCTAATTATTTCTATAGATCTACGATCTTAATTTTGAAATTGCATATACAGGGTGTTTCATAATGTACGGAGGTGAGTGAAAGGGTAGCTAGAGGGGAACAAAATAAAATTATTTTCTTAATAAACTTCTGACCAAAACACAACATTAAGAAAGTTACAGCAAGTTAAAGTTAAACTGAGGTAGTAATTTACGTTTTAGGATCAAGCAGGGGAGTCAAGAGTCAACTAAACAACGTTGAGTTAAAAATAATAAATAACATAAAAATTACGGCTATTTAAGTTTTCTTTTAGATGCTTAAAAATTGGCGTTCATTGATGGAGAACCGCTGACTATTTAATAATAACTGAAAAACAAGTAGCAGTAGAAATTTGTTTGAGTGTTAATTCATTTAAACGTCAAAATTAAGATACATGAGCTATTAAGTGTTTAATTCGACTTAAATGGCTAACTAGAGTAACTAAGAATAAGTAGATATGATTATTATGTATGGAGGTACTGAAGAAAACGTTGCACGTACAAGACGTATGCATTGAGAAAGATTTCCTGGTCGGTAAACGTCTTCCGAAAATAATTTCCTTTGAGCAGTTCAACGCGAAAGAGAGACTGGAAATTTACAACCTAAGAAAGGTCATAGTGGCGGCAGACCAAATCAATGGGGTGAATGTGGAGGAAAAACTTTTATAAATCGTTGATGCCGATCCAACTACAAGTACACGCCAAATTTCCGACCAAGTTGTAGTTTCTCCATCCTTTGGCACACATTGAGCAGCAATGGTTTGTACCCCTATCATCTGTAAAAGGTACAAGGACTGATCCTACGAATTATACTCTGCGACAGCAGTTTTGCGACTGGCTGCTAAATCTCACTAATAGGGAAACAGAATGTCCAATACACGTACTGGTGACGGATGAATGCTGTTTTACTAGGAATGGGGTTCTCAACTTCCACAATTCTCAAATATGGCTGATCAAAATCCGCACGCGATTCGCCAGGGTAGCTTTCAGCAGCGTTTTAGTTTGAGGCTGTGGGCTGGTATTTTAAACAACATCTTAATAGGGCACGACTTCATGACCATTCCTATTTGCAGTGTTTACAAGAAGTTCTGCCAGAGCTCCTCGAAGAAGTTCCTTTGGATGTGCCATACCATGTGATTTATGCATGACGGCTGTCCTTCACGTTTTATTCATGCTGTACGAGATTACCTTGACACCATCGCAAAGATGGCCCTCACGCAGTCCAGATCTCAACCCAGTAGACTTTTTCTTATGGGGTTTTATGAAAGAATTGATATATGCCACCGAATTGCGCCGTCAGATTAACGCTGCAACAGAGCAGCTACGCCAACAAATTCTAAGAATATCGGAAAACAGGGTCAGAATTTAGAACACCTAATATGAATGTTTTTGTTATGGTGAATTATTTGTAGCTTATTTAATAATAATGTTGTAATTTATAAAATAAACGTTTTCTTTAGTTAAAAAGGTATCTTCTTTTTATTGTGTGTTTGCTATATAATTTAAAATTAAACTACCTTAACAGCAAATTATCAGGTCTTGTAAGAAATGTTTCTATGAAAATGAAAACGCAATGATATTCTTTCTTCATTTTCCTCATTAATAGCAGCGTATGTTATGGAAGCACCTGTATATAGCTAACGAGGTGAGCTAATAAGTCATGTGAATCACTACTTTCTAAAACTTCAAAAACATATGACACATAAATCAAAGCATCCTTATATAATATCTTTGCAAAATTGTATCAATCAATTGATTTTATTAAGTGTAAACCAAAATGTATATCAGGTGAATTTAAAAATTTTGTTAAAATTGAGCACCATGTTGCTATTACTTAAATATGTCACAAAACTGTTTAATTTCGACTGAGATAAAAAATTATATGAAACAAGTTTTGGGAGAATCTGCTTCATCATATCGAGTTATTGTATGTTAGTTATCTCAGTTCAAAAGAGGCCATGATGACCCTCGTTCTGAAAGATCAATAATGTGCACTACTGAGGAAAATGTGAGAAATTCGAAGCAGCAACACTACAAGATCAACAAATTCAACTCTGATAGATAGGCATTAGCAAGAAAACATCGTGCATAACGTTTTGGGTACGTCAGAGCGGATGGGTGCCCAAAAAGTTGTCGGCTTTCGACAAAGATAGGCATATTCAAACGTCCGGCTACTTTTTGTAAATGTGCTAAGAGAATGGGGAAAAACTAGCCGCAACGTAACCGGTGATGAAATCTGGATTCACCGCTATCACACGAAAAGAAAAAATTAATCGATTCAGTGGGTTTATTAGGGTGAATGTGCCCCAAAGGAGCTTAAGACGTAATCATCGGCAAGCAAAACTATGACAACGATACGGGACCACGGGACTGTGAAAACATTACACCCATTGACTATTTATCGCCGAAAATTATGTCAACTTGATAGTAAAATTGAGAAATGCTATTAAAGAGATACGCTGTGGTAAACGTCGAAATGGTAGAGACACACGATAATGCACCTATCCACACCAGACAACTTGCGATGTCCCATCCGGGGCTCTGGGTTCGAGGAAATTGGTTCTCCGCTATACAGTCCAGACATGTACTCCTTCTGAGGACTACTTTTTCCCAAATTTGAAAAAGATTCTACCGGGAACGAAGTTTCTGGATGATGATATACTCAAGACAGCTACGAGACATATTTTGCAGAGCACAAAAATACTTCTTTTTCAAGAGTTCAGATTTATTAATAAAATAATACATGCACTGAAATTGGAGAGGGTTACCTTAAAAAATAGAACCGTTAATTTGATTTTCAATTGTTTCTTTTATATCGTTTCACACGTTTTATTGCCGATTCTCGTGTATTCCTGATATTATTTTCCTTTTCGCTTACTATACACAGAATTTGAGCCTATTTATGCCAGTTTTATTAATTTAGTGCTATAGATTTAAGGTCTATTTTAATTTAAAAATCAAGTTTCCTTGGGGTCTGCACATTTCAAAATAAGTGACATAGTTAATTATTTAATTTAATTATTTACACCAATAAGACGGGGCATGCCCAATTACGTTATTGGTGGTTCAGACCCATTACTGTGTATACTCGTATAATATAAATAATTAAAAGGTACAAATTAATAATTAAAATTTAAATTTACAAACTAATAATAAATACCTAATTAAAAATTAAAAAATAAACATTCTTACTACTGTTTCAGGTTTCATAGAGATGGTTGCAATAAAACTTTATTATAATAATACATATTGCCTTTTTTCCTAGAGAATTTAGGCTTTATGTTAAATATGTTGTTTTCTGTTTCTTATCATAGGCGAGTTTAGTCCTTTAGTCTGTAATTCGCTCGACATGTAGGTACATGGAATATATTTTTTGGTCTAGTTTTATGTGCCGGAATATACAGGCTGATAATAGATAACAAATTCGGACAGTGAATTCTGTTCTTTAATAATTTATTCATAAAACAAGCAGCCACTTCTCTATATTTTAAGGGCAGAAAATTGTTCTAGTCGAACGTCCTGATATTTATCATACTGGGGGAAAGTACCTACCATATTTTTTAAAATGTAAGTATTTTAAAAATTTGTTTTGCACTATCTCCACTCTATTTTGATGTATTATTAACCGCGAATTCCAAATTTTACTACCGTACTCTAATTTTGATCTTACCAAAGAGTTGTAAAGAATTTTATAAAAAGGATGATTTGGAATTTGGAAGTATTATGTATTACGAAGCTTAAACGTTTAGTGCCGAATTAACAACGTCATTTTAAATTATTTGTATAGTGTACTCCTGAAGTCTTTGATTGAATTAACATTTTGTAATTTTTGATTATCCATAAAATAGTTTACTTCGCCATATACCTTATTGATTGTATACGTCATGCTTTTACATTTATTTATGTTAAAATGCAGCTTATTTTTATTGCTCCAAGCCACAACACATCAGTCAACATCTGTTTGAAGTAATTGTATATCCTTGACATTGAGAATTTCCTTAAATATCTTCAAGTCATCGGAAAACACTAAGCTACCCGAGTGTTTAATAACCAGTGGGAGGTCATTGCTAAACAACAGAGATAGCAGCGGGCCCAGGTTGCTTCCTTGAGGCACTCCCGATAAAGTAAGAAAAGGTCGCGACAGGTTTGCATGCATACTCACAAACTGAAAATGGTTTTGTAAGTGAGATATAAAGAAAATAATTAAATTTAATGAAAATCCGTACTGACGTAACTTTTTTAGTAGAATGTCGTGATTAGCTCTACCAAATGCTTTGGCAAAGTCGGTATACAGGGTGTTACGGAAATTAGTGCAAATATATTAACCTGTAATAAAACTCGCTATACTGAACAACTTCTCTATTTATAATTTTTTCGAAAACGCCCTCAAAATTGAGTTAAAATTCAAAAATGTATGCCCGCCTATGGAATAATATTTTAATTTAATGTCAAAAAACACACTAAAACATTTATTTGATATGCAAACTAACAAAAACTGCATAGGTACCGATGAAACCTGTAGTTCACATCTGGTTACCAACGTACTTTATCAATTATTGAGGTAGGTAAGTTATTGACCGCATGTTTTTTGTGCAAGAACTTTACAGTTTCAATATACTTGTGTCGTTCGCCTTTAACTTGGATTTGCTTACCAAGCGGCTCGACAAATTTAGGGGAGATACATGATTGAGAAAATATGCGATTAAATGAAAAACCATAAATAGAAAAGTTGTCCATTTTCGTGAGCTCTTTCACCAATTAAAATTATTGCATGGATTTCCATAACACCCTGTATACCACATCTACTCGATTGCAGTTATCTAATGCATTTGTTATCGAATTTAGAAATGTTATCAAATTTGTTTCCGTTGACCTACTTTCAATAAATCCGTGCTGTTGTATACAGATAAAATTCTTAACTTGAGAAAAGGTATTTTGATACATGATTTTTCAAATATTTTAGCTGGTACTGCTAATATTGATAATGATCGATAATTTTCAATTTGTGCTTTATTTCTGGAGTTATGAATTGAGGTTACTTTCGATTACTTCCATCTATCAGTGTTTGTTTTCAATGATTTAGTGTATAAAATGGCAAGTGGATACTCAAAAAAACACAACATGCTTTAAAGATATAGGGCGGTATTTGATCCAACCCAGCCGATTTTTTTGGTTTTAGTTTCCGTAATATTGTTCCTACCTTAGGCAGTGTACTAATATTAGATAGAGATGAGAAGAAAAGCGCAATATCTCAAGTGCTACTGTGATCCACATTCAGATTTGATAGTTTTTACCACAGACTGACAAAAACAAATTTTGAATGGCACGTTTCATATAATTCGGTTATTATAACAATTAGTTCCTTTATATCCATAATAATGTGTAATTACCATGGTTGCTGTCGGTTTAATGCTGATAAAAATTGAAATGTCAACATTTAGTTAAGGCACTATAAATACACTTTAAATTAAAAAAAAAAACTGCGGTTAAATATGTCATAATTTAATCGCTTCTGAATAATTTTGACATCATTAAAAAGTGAATTATGTCTATTTATACATACATCTGTAACCCCTTATACCGTTTACACTATTCAGGAAATAATTATGCCGAATATTCCGCGTATATGTAAACTGGCCTGAATAAATTTTGACGAGTTTCTGTCAAACTATTTTGCTCTGAAGAAATATATCTGGTAAATTTTCCGTCCAAAAGATCCTCATGGTGCGCACTCGAAAACTTTTCTTACCCGGCAAATTTACTTGACACATTTAGTAGCAAACATTCTGACAGAAAACATTTAATCAGTTATTTTAATCGACTTGGGATATTACTATTGATTATTTATCTATCTATTCAAACAACCAATAGTATGAGATTGCTTGTCTTAGTTTATAGGGAGATAATTGAATTTCAGCGATAATTTGAACAAGTGCAAAAAATAAGAGCTTATTCGTTAGAAAATTTTCGTTTCTCGAGGAAATAATGCGTTGAGCAATATTATTACCGAATATACCACGTGCAACATATATTTCTAGATAAGCTTTTCGAGCTCACGAGTGCTTCTGCAAAAAGCACTAGCGATTACACACTATAATAATTTTATATAGGGTTGTTACGGTGTTATACGCAAACGATGAATAATATTGAATTTGGTATGCAAATCAAAATTATTACTTAGGGAGGTATTGCATTCTTTTCAGTTTAGAACGATATTAGAAAACTGCAAAAAGATACGTACTTACGATTGTACTTAAGGCAGAAGCTAGTAGCAATCAATAATGGTGCTAAACGCGATTTTTTCAACTTAATGCTATGCTCGACGAAGTGCCAGATACTTAATCACTATTTCAATTTCAATATAACATGTAGTACATTTACTTGTCGAATAAAAAAATGTAAGAAATTTTTTTGGTATTGTGTTTTTTATTAAAATATATTTTAGGTACCTGTAATACGCGTGATTAAAAGTTATATTCTCAATTCGTTATGTCACCTATTTGTTTGTAACAAAATGGGAATTTAATCACTTAAAAATTACTACGGTGCATTAGTAACGTATCAATTTATCAGTAAACGTGTAGCGATTCATGATTGTAGGATTAGCAGAATTCAAAGTAATTATAAAATGCATTCATAGTTGTATTGTTACAATCTATGATTTATATTTAGCAATATATTAAATTGAAAATTTCACATGCGCAGTCGCTATTTTTACACAAACATTAAATTATCAACTATTATTGCATGTAAAATTTTAAAATAAACCAGTTGTAAATGCATTGCGAGAAACAGCATTTAAAATTTGCTTAAAATATATTTCATAAATTGGTCGGCCATTTTGCCTATGTTCTTTACGAGACTTAGAAACTTGGTTCTTCAAACAGTTCCATTCTACTTTCTTGTTTTCTATCGGAAGTCAAAAGTTAAAAAGGAAAGGACGTACAAATGGACGTACAAATGGACAAACACACATAAACGCAGGGGCGGCTCTAGGTTAGCCGCTGATGGTGTGCAAATTCTCATGTGCCGCCCCCACTAAGTATGTGGTTATATGGATAGATAGGAAACGTAACTGATTTGATTTAAGTGAAGGTAAATAGAGAAGCATTCCTAATATAAGCCAAATACTTATATTTATTATTAATTTCGCAATCTGATAACATCATATCAATTACCATGTTGAAAGTAATATCTGTTACTCTTCAACGACCAAAATTACCTTTTCTTGATTTTCCTATTGCAAATTCTTTTCCAATACCATTAATACAGTGTTATTCAAAGTCAGTTTCATCGAAGAGGGCCAAGAAAAAGAGAGATAGACCTAAGTTGTATTTATAGCATTGATTCAAGAAATAGATAATAAATGCTATTTGTTCCTCACTTGTAAACATCAATTTATCAACTCACTGTATTAATCAAGAAAGTTTATTTTAACAAGTTAGTAACTTGTAAAATCTTTACAAGTTAACTGTCAGTTTTACAGGCGTGCTCATAGATAAATGATAGCGTGCAAAACCAGAGTTGTCTTCCTTAGTATGTGTCATATTGATGAATTTATTTGCTTGTCAGTTTGACATTTTGAATAAATGGTAAATTTCTAGTTATTTGCAAGTGAGGAACCAATAAAATATTCAACAATAAACGCAAGGTAGCAGGTTTTACTGGCTCAAGAAGGTGACTGGCTCGCCTTTGGCTCGCCAGTCATATCCTTCTATTCGCCTGTAAAAACCCTCTTACCAAGCTAGTAATGTTAAATACTATTATTTGTTTCTCACTTGTAAACATCAATTTATCAAGTCACTGTATTAATCAAGAAAGTTTATTTTAACAAGTTACAAACTTGTAAAATCTTTACAAGTTAACTGTCAGTTTTACAAGCGTGCTCATAGATAAATGATAGAGTGCAAAGCCAGAGTTGTCTTCCTTAGTATGTGTCATATTGATGAATTTAGTTGCTTGTCAGTTTGACATTTTGAATAAATGGTAAATTTCTAGTTATTTGCAAGTGAGGAACAAATAAAATATTCAACAATACACGCAAGGTAACAGGTTTTACTGTCTCAAGAAGGTGACTGGCTCGCCTGCGGCTCTTACCAAGCTAGTAATGTTAAATACTATAACATTACTAGCTTCGTAAGAGAGTTTTTACCGGCGAATAGAAGGATATGACTGTCGAGCCGACAGACCAATAAAAAAAAATGTTTTTTGGGTTCAGGAGACTCTAAAACGTGAAGATCTGTTGAAAACACAATTTCGAATTTTTGGGGTGAATCCAATACTTCCTTTATCGTAAAAGGAAGTAAAAATCGAAAAAAACTGAAAAATCACAAAAGTAAACACCTATTTCCGGTTATGCGATTTTCTTCAAAAGCTTGCTGTCGCATCTACATAGTACACAAAATTTATATATGAAGTTTCACCGTAATACCTCTTTTCGTTTTTGAAATATTTTGTTCACAGACACACAGACCAATGAACAAAAATATGTTTTTTGGATTCAGGGGACTCGAAAACGTGAAGAGTTGAAAACTCAATTTCGAATTTTTGGGGTGAATCTAATACTTCGTTTATCGTAACTTTGTAATAGTTGAAAATATTCTCTTCTTCGTTTGATTGATTCTGCTTTTATTCCATAGAACTGGATGTAATTAGGAACGGGTGGCGTTGCCCTTATTAATCTTTCCACAGATTTCATCTAAACTATCTTATGTAAAACTGCCAGTTTGTTTAAGGACTGTAAGTAAAATTACAAATCTTGTTTTTTCCCTCAAATAACTGCGTATTTAGTTTTTTCAGAATTACTATTAATCCCAGTCTTTTGTATTCTTCAAGTAGTTAATGACCGTGCCATGTAATCCGTCACTTCTTCATCTTCAGCCAATAACAGATGATCAGCAAATTATAAGCTCTGCATCTTTGCATCTTCTCGTAGTATACCCATTGCGTGAGTTCAAGATAGCTTTCGTTTAGATCTTAGAAAGTGCAGAGGATATTCCACTATCCTGTCTTAAACCCCCAGCTGCTTGGAATCTCTGAAAGTTGTGTGCTACTATTCCTAATATAAGTGACACTGTCTGCATATAGTACAGTACTTTGACTACATTTTATCCCTGGATCAATGTCGCTGTTCATTGATACCTGAATGCTCTTACTATTATAAATTTACCATCTACGAATAGTGCGCATATTTCACGACCTCGATTTTTATTTAATTTGGTTTAAACAACATAATTTATCTTCACAAGATCAGCCATTCAGAAAGAGATTTTTTTCTTGAATTTATGTAGTTTCGGATTCTATCTTACCTCTCAATACCCGTCCGCAGACTTCTAAGGAAATATAAAAACAACGTTTCAGTAATGTCCGCAGTTTTTTTGCTCCCTTTCCCTTCGAAAAGGTTCTTGTTCTAGTAAGCAGTTTGTGAAAAGATGTACTATAATTACAAACGTAATTTAGGGTGCAAATCTTACCTTTTGGACTGGGATATCTATATTATTCACATGATTTTCATAGATCATAGTTTATGTTGTTATATTAGTTATATTTGATTTTGCGTTTTTGCAGGAATCCTTCGTAATACCTTTTCTAGTTCGCTATTCTGATCACATTGAATTATACTGGAATATCTTCATTTAGAGATCTTGACTTGACTCCATGACTTGTGGAACTAATAAAACTGTCGATATCGGTACATATCTCATCTCACAATTAAGGTTTTATGCTTTTGACTGCTTGTTTAAATATGTAATTTTGCCTTGTGTAGCTTTTTCTATCAGTATCTATTTAAGAGTATTGAATCTTTTTTCAATACTACCTTCCTAGCATTTTGCTATTCCCGTGCGAGAAGTGAAGACTGCTGTCGGTCATTATGGAAACCATTCGGGTTATACTTTGAATATAGGCTTGAGCTTATTTTTACAAAATCCTTTACAAGTTACTTGAAGACGGTGTACTAAAAGCTAGAAAACGTATACACCCAGACATTGTTTTTTTTTATTTTGCGGAAGCTAATTTTGCTGAAATAAATATAAAAAAAGTATCTAGACTAAAAGTACAAATAATAAAACCTACATATTAACATTATACAGGGGCGGGCAACGATGCGGGAGTGGAAGTTATTTCTAAAGTTACGGGGGTTACATCAAATTTGCCTATATATAAGTTATAAGTACAAAGGTGGTGCACTATTGTTCTAATTTTTTTATTATACGGGTGGATCAAAAACCTGTGGCGAACTACCTTTGCTTTTAATGGAATTTATTAATAAGTATGAACTTTTAATTTCTTCACAAAACTAATTATATTTGTTAGAATTACACAATTTAATTAACGAGTCGATAAATGTTATATCAGTTATTCTTTCAAAATTTAAATATTGTATTTTTAAGTACTGTG
Organism: Agriotes lineatus; assembly: GCA_940337035.1. Classification (NCBI taxonomy): domain Eukaryota; kingdom Metazoa; phylum Arthropoda; class Insecta; order Coleoptera; family Elateridae; genus Agriotes; species Agriotes lineatus. The sequence continues at coordinate 182,802,159 of OW679194.1, read as the reverse complement.
CCTTAACTTAAATATTAAATTACTAGTACATGACAATGGCGTAATTGATAATTTTTAATTTAACTTATTTTCATCGGCGCTATCAACTGCTACTAATTTTATAGAAACGTATTAATAATGTCTCGACTCATTTATTTAATAGAAAGTAAAATTCCTGACTTCCACATTCGAACGCCGATGCTGTCAGCCACCATTGTTTGTCATTATTATTCATGGTACACATGAATTTAGTAAGTGGTTTTACTGGTCAATTTGCAAAATGAAATCAATCATAGCGTTATCAAAAATGTTTGGTTATCACTTATATAAGAAGATAATTTTTGGTATTTTTTGTTAAAAACTTATGAAAAAATTCGATGCCATTTGTTTTTGGGGTGAGGTTTTTTCATAATATAAAGTTGAGTTGCTATGTGTGATTTTAGTAATTAACGTAACGTATGGGTCATAAGTTTTGAGAAAAAGTGGCTTTGAAATTTCTGCTCGATTTTGATGTCTCATCTAGTTGTCGTGAAACCGGTGAACAATTCGTGTTTTGTTGTTATTGAGATTAGTTTTCATGTTGTTAAAAGATCTAAAATTAACCATTAATTTTCGTTTGAATAAAATTTCGTTATTTTGCTGATTAAGCATTTTCTCAAAACTGATGACCCATACGTTATTAAGAGGGGTAACCCAGTCTTAACATTACAGCATATTTTTACTACTCGAGCGAGCGCAGCGAAGCGAGAGTGGTAATTTATGTGAGAAATGTTAAGACGGTTACCCCTCGAAATGCGTTCATTAGTTTATTGTTCATTGATGCAATACTTTTGAGTCAATAATAATTACTAAAAACTGCTAAATCGAAATCGGACTACCATGAATATGTGTGATGTTGCTATAGTGCATGCATGTTAAATGAGTCGATGCATGTTAAATGTATCTTAACATTCGAGGACGCGAGTGCATGCATGTTAAATGAGTGGATGCATGTTAAATGTATCTTAACATTCGAGGACGCGATCATGTTAAACAATGTTTAACATTTCAATGAACAATAAAAAAATTAAAAGGACTGAAGTGGGAGAGAGATCCTTTGTGGTCGCGGGTACGGTATCGTTTTTGAATGGTTCTGTTTTGTTATTATTGTAGTCACCACGACCGAATTTTTTTATACAATTTATGTGCCCTACAGTTTTTGGAAATCAAACGCTATTCCATTCCACTAACTTAATTATAACTAAATAAATAAACTTACTCATATATAAAATAATATGTTTGAAAGGACTGTTTGATATGGTGGATCGAACGCTAATTTTTAATCCGTCACTGGAAATCTCTGCATTACCAGTACTGTTGAAACTTCAAAAGTGTACCTGCTTTTAAATTTGATTCTTGGTGTAGAACTGGGATATGTTATACAAATTTATGATACTAATAAATACAGGGTTTTCCTATTGGATCTGAACTTCTATTACTAAAGCTAGAAACATACTTAGGTTAACTTTTCCAGGGAAATATGACAAAGAAAAAGAAAATTCACTATTTCCATTGATTTTCAAACTACAAGAAAAAGAAAAATGTTAACCTTATATGAACTATACAGAGTATAGAGAGTTTTTAGAATGTTTAGCATGGGGATCACGGAAAGTATTGGAGAAAGAGAAACGGTTAAATAGGGTAAGTAATGCAGTTTTACGGGTATGCTTAAATGCTGTTTTTTGTTTTTCAAAAAATATTCATGGCTTACTATATATTTCACAAAAGGTAACATTTCCAATTTTCTTTAACCTCACTAGGGCTTATATTAATTCAATTCTATTTGAAAATCAAAGGTTGGCATCACTTTTACTGAAACCGGAAGTGGAAAAAAGTCACTTATATGTCAAAAAGTGACACTTATTTAGTATATACGATGGACCAAGTTTCAAAACTGTATCTTCAAAAATAAAGAATAGGGAGTGCACCGTGGTCGTGTTACACCCGGTATATCAATCATCAATGTACGGAAAAAGCATCGCTTTTTGAACAAAATTCAGCAAAAAAGTAAGAAACAATTCCGTTGGGAACAAAAAGAAGCTTTCTTATCAGAACGTCGTAAACATATAACTTTTTGAAAGCTTCAGGCAAAACATTTAAAAACCAGGAAATTTGTATTCTATGGGAAAACCGCTTTTTGAGTAAATGGAAAATAATAATAATAGATATTCCTCTCTGGAAATCTAACTTTCTCGCATATTCTCGTCTATTATTCTATTTTCTTTATCAGTGCTGTTTGGCATACATCACTGTTTGAATTAACCCGATTATGCAATAGTAAATCAATCGGTAAATGATCTGACACATAACCCAATGTTGAAATACGAAAAATGTATTACAAAGTCTATTAATTAGCATTTACCTAGTACACTATAACAATCGTGGAAAATAAAAAAATATTGTGCACAAATATTACTAAGTATATAACTTTTTCTAAATGTTGCATTTTCCACAATATTTAAACTTCGACTACTCGAGAAATAACTAAAACTGTCCCAACATTTTTTATTTCAATTTATTTGAATCTGTAAAACTATTATAAATATTACTGTAGAAACATTCCAAAAACGTTTTAAAGAAAAACTGTTATGTTGGAAGATTTTCTTTGATTTTGAAAAGAGAAAAACATGTACGTGATCTACCATCTATATATTACAAATATTTAGGCCCACTCGACCCGAAAAAGCCAAAAACTTGATTAACTATGTAAATTGCAATTTAAAAAAATTAAAACATGTGGTTGGTGTTCTTATACTGCTTAAAATGGAAAGTATAATAAAAAAATATTAGTTTATAACTTGCGAGTATATTTATACGAAAGTGGTTTTTAGTACGTTCAGTAATATCACGATACCATTAATTTCTTTAATTCAGGCAGTCCCTAAAATATGTGGACATGGCTTAACTATAGATTATTGAGTCCAAAATAAGACAGTGTAATTCAACTGCGTTTCGTTAAGGCAGCATCTTGCTTCGATTTTTTTTTAAATAATCTTATGTCGATATAGCGTTATTCAGTTTAAAGATTCACAATTATGATTTCGAAAATCGTAATAAATACCAAAAGGGTTAAATTAGGACGAGAATGTACATTCTAATAATATTTTTAAAAAATTTGACCTAGCCCCATTCGTTTTCGAAAACTCAATGGGTAAAAACGATTTTAGTTTTTTCTCTATATGTCGATTATTATGTTACTTGAACAAAACTATCTTTACACTGTTAGAATACTTTTCAAAGAAGAATTCAATCTGTTTTTAAATTTGTAGTTGTTGATATAATTTTCGAAATATTTGTATTAAATTTATTATTTTAAATACACATTAATATGAATGGTCCTCGACACCGAAAGGTAAAAGAGGCTATAGATTATGAATGAATGAATTAAAGATATCATTTTTCCTACTCGCTTATAGAAAGTTGAATTTTTTAATAATATTTGGAGGCTTAGAAAATGATAGATTTTATTTATGTAAGGATCGTTGTTACGGAAATGCTGCTGTAAACATTTTCTTTGCGTCCATTCGATTCGACGCACAGAAAGTAAAACACTTTCTGTTCGTCCTTAAATGCTTTGACAAACTGACAGTTAATATATTTTTTGAAAAAACAAGCGTGTTGTTTTGTATTATTTTTGAAGTACTAAATTATGACTATTAAACAGTTTTTAAACTTATTTAATTAAACTCGTAGAAAAAATCACGTGTCTAATGCGCATAAAAAGTTGTTGGCTTCCCTAGTGTTTTTCTAAATGATGCACTTGGTGCAACAAATTCTAGTTTCTATGCTTATTATACAAAAAAAAAAAACTATTAACCTGTTATTATATACTAGGGTTTTCTACACTTCTTTTCATAAATAATCGTGTGATTCAAAAAATATTCATCAAAGTGACCGTTGACAAAAGTCACGGCTTGCGTTTGGAACATTTGAATTACTCAATGTTGCTTCTACTCGCTATCAGAGTAAATTCAATCATAATTGATTTTTTACTGTTCCGCGATCCTAAATATTTCTAGCATGAGCCGTATTTGATGATCAGTAAAAATATAAAATATACAACGTTAAAGGGCTTGGCTGAAAAGAGGTTAGCTGACATCAAGTGACGGCGTATGTTTGCCGGGCTCGGCAGCCCAGTGTTTAAGCATTCTGACTACTGATTTAAAAGTCGCGAGTTCGATTCCTGGTCCCGGTAAGGTTTTTTTAAAATAAAAAATAATCTGATGAAAATCTCTACAGAATGCCATCATTCAGTGATGTAAAGCCATGGGTCTCATGTACTACTATGCGTAGCATGTAAACCATTGCTACGGCTGGAACTCCTTAGGCTCGGCAAAATTCTAAGTAAGACTTTGACCATTGACCACAGCAGTTGGTGTCTAAGGTACCTGGTACTCCGTATACATAGACCTTATGCATAACAAACAAACAAAAAACAGCGTATGTCTATCTTTTTCTTCATTGGTCCTCTTTGACGAATCTATTTTTCAATCACTTGTTACTTTTTGATAGTAGGCAATGATTGATTAATCAGAATGCTTCATTTAGTCAAATCAAAGTTTTTATAATTAACTACAGCTATTGTTCTATAAATATTCTTAACCGCTAAACTAAATGAACTCTTTTGCGAGAAATTCTTTACAAAACTTTTAAAGTTAAATAGTTGCTCGTGTCTAAATTCTTTTACTGGTTGGGAATTGTATGCTGTACAGTGGTGGGTATTGTATCTATTAAAATGCGATTACTTGTGAACTATGCCTGTTTTAATATTTAATGCAATGTAATTTAATTGATAAAGAAAGTTTTCGTAACAAATGCAGTTTTATTGTTTTTTAAGAAAGCCAATAAATACCTATAATTAATATAAATTGCAACCTACCATACTAACAATTTAATTGAGTTACGTAACATATGCACAAACAATTATCAAGTACTACTACAATGGAATAAATTGAATCACGGTACGCATTGAAGATTCAATTCGTTTTCAATCACTGCCTACTATAAAAAAATATCTGTTGTACATTCCTATTTCGGTTATTTATGAAAATAAGTATAGCAAACATTATATCAGTAAAAAGGTAAAAATAACTTCTTTTCAACGGTGCCATAGCCAGCCTTGAATTGTATTTGAAATAAATATGTTAATACCAATATATCGACAATTATGAGAACAAATAAACATCTCAAAGCGAGTTTACATTATTCTTGAAACTGCCTCAATATTGTCAAAACAGTTGTTTTCTAAATATTATAAAAAATATTGACGTACACAGAAACGAAAATCGAAAATTATTGTTTTTAAGCATAACTCGATAACTAAGTCGTCTGGGTCAATTTATTTATTACTTAGTATTCATTTTTTAAATGTGTTAATTTGGCCTAATTAACCTTCTTCCTATTCCTTAAAATTTTCGAAATCTCAATAGCGACCTCCAAATTAAATAACTCTGTAGAACGCTTTGATTAATTAGATAATATTCGATATGACTGTCTATACGAGTATAAGATATTTTTTTTAGTGATATTGGTTATTTTCGGTGTACTACTACCTAGTTGATGAGACATAGGTGTCACGACAAAGATCAAACAGCAACTCTTGAATAGCAAGACGGATAACTTAAGAAAACGAGCTTGTAATCGGCAGATAGCGAGTTCGAACCTCACGGTTGCATAGTTGTTTCATCTCACGCTCTCCGGCCACCATACAAACAACATGAACTCTGTATAAGGGTATTATTTCCCTATAATTCAATGGGTTAGGCTAGCCACCTACCCACGTCGCGGCGTAAGAGTGCTTATAAAACTACATATTGACAGTTGGTCACAGATTTTCAGCCTACAGTAAGAGGAAGACGAATAAGATAACTTTAATTGTTTTTTCATTAGTATTTTTTGCATTTTTTTAAATTTTTCATATATTTGCGATTTAGATAAGAAAAACGAATTTGTGTAACTGCGCTTTTTTGAAAACAGGTAATCACCATTTACTGTGATTTTATTAGCTTAACTGTTTATTATTCATCATACTCGTATTAAATTGTTTTCGTATTTTTTCTAAATATACAAGAAAACTAAGTAAGACTCATTTTCATAAAAATATAGCACTGTATGTATGTATTATCTGTAACCTCCTTTTACCTGCCGGTGTAGAGGCTAGTTCTGTGCACGCTTGAGTCTGGCGATGCAGTACTCAACTTGGCCCGGGTTCGGGTTACAAAGTTGGAACTCTCCTTTTTGCGCTTTCGTAGCAACCATTGTTTTAGGTGTGTGTGTTAGTAATATGCTGACCTTGTTACTCTATCTCTTAGGTCTGTGGTTTTGAGTAGCGCACATCTAATTGAGTGCCCAACGGTGAATAGCCTCACCAAACCCGATACCGATCGCCAAGGCTGCAGAAAAATTCCGCCTACGGTGGAATTCGAACCGAGGGCTTGGTTAATGCAATTCTAACGCTCTACTAACTGCAATATTCGGCTTCTCTTATAGCACAGTTACTTGACTTAATTATTTTAGTCTAAATCGTAACAGATATCAAAAATTATAAAAGCACAATACTAACGACGGTCAAAAATAGAAATTTAAAACATATTGGACATGCCATTAAATAGTCTCGGTTTTATTGAAGCACTCCGCTTCGCGTCGTGCTTCAAAATTAAAACCTCGCACTGTAAAATGCAACCTACCGCACTTGTAATGTAAATAACTATTTTTTTATGAAGCTGATTCCTGTTACGAATTATATATAAAATGAAATCATTAGCACTTCAATTTTAATAGCAAAATTATTTGGTCATTCTTTACTTAATTGCCACTGATAGCTACATCATTTGTTAGAATTGGTTTGCTGATCGTCACTCGTGGAAACGTATATTATACATGACTGTGATTTAAAAGTTATCATTAATTTACGTATGAAAGTTGTTTTTAGTAGGTACCTACTGTTAGTTATAATGGTTATAGATGGCAAAAATGTGCTATCATTTGTTTTTCTAAATAAATAAGCTAGTTGTAGGTATGCATGATTTAAAAATTAAATGAACTATGAAGGGGAAATATACGCTTTTATTTCGGGCACGGTATTGTACATATTTGTCCGAAGCTGTTTTATTATTGTTGCCATCACACTTCAAATACAATATTCGATAAAATGTATGTTTTTATATTTTCTGTTATTGGACACATACTTTTAGGAAATTCCATTAAAATAATTATAGCCAACTAAATGTATCCGTAGGTATATAGAAAAACAAATAGTATTCGTTCAAACGAAAAGTTCTTACAGTGCAGAAGGAAAATGCATTACTTCATATCATCACCAACGGTAATTACTTATGGTGGTTAGGACTTAAATTCAGCACTGTAAAAGACAATACAATAAGTAACCGCAAAAGTAATTTCACTAATGAATGACACTTAACTGCGAGTTTCTATATATATAATACATTACGGCAAAATGGCTCAACTGCGATAAGTTTATCGACAAATTCTTTAATGCTTAGAAGTATAAAAAGTTAAGTTATAAGCAACTTAGTTTTAATTATTGATTAATCATAAACAGTAATTTAGATTAGAATATAATTCTAGGCAAGGAACTGATTTTAAGCAAATGCATATTTTAAAATATTAATACAATGACCACATTCTTTTAGTTTTATACATACCTAATTTGCGAAAGTGAATTGCTCGACACTAATAATTTAGTTCTTATATTTATAAGTGTATTGAATGAATGTACATTTCACCATCTTCGCTAATAAACTAAAAAAAAAAATAAGTTCTGGGGTTTCCAATAAAAAATAGTTTTTGTGTTTGATTTCTAGTTACTGACGTAATTTGCCATTTTTTGCAAAAATGTCTAGTTTAGTTTTTGCGATTTAAAAATTTAAGGGATCGAAAAATGGAGAAGGGCAATATACTTTTAAACCCGGACGAGGCATTGCATTTCTCCGGCTTTGTTCGTTATTATTGTAGCCATCATGACATAATTTGTATATTTCACGAAATGCATACTCTTTATATTTGTCTGCTGGACTCAGCGTATGTAACAATAAATGTATCTCATAATTATTAAAATAACTATAATCAATAGTTATTTACTATACAAGTAGCGCACCTCTCAATAAACCCTGGAAAAGCGTCAAAACCAAAATTTTTGTTTTAAATCATAGTACCTGTTTGTTTTAACATTTTCTGTTGCCAGGTAACACCACAACACGGATAACATTCAAAATTATTGTGTAAACCAAAACTCACTAGTTATGGTAATCAATTAGTCACTTGTGTGTAAAATTGATATTGCGATTGATATGGATAAATAAACTTACACCTACATTGCAAACAACTGAGATACTCGTTGAAAGAATATTCATAGTGTAGAAAAAATGTATGACTTTATATCATCACTAATACTATTTACTTTTGGTAGCTAGAACATAAATTTAGAAATGTAACTATAATTATAAGTATGTCATATACCTTGTAAAGCCAATAAAAATTCGAAAAAGTAATGTGCATCGTAGTTCACAATTTGAAATTATTCTGGCGTTTGAAAGTTGTTTTAGTAATATAATTAAAACAGTTAGGACTGAAATTAATTACACTGAGAATATAATTTGTTGAATTTTGAGCCAATCATCTCTTAAATTTAAGGCATTGGCTAATATTAGGACCTTCTACCATACTGGCAATATAGCGACTTGCGATTTTCAATTTGGTACGAGCTAACTTGGTTTTGTTTCACGTGTCAAATGAACTAATTTAGAAATGTCACTTGATTTTTTTTTGTTATGTCGTACATTTTAAGCATAAAAAGCAACAAAATGTGTTTAGGACAAACATTGATCATTAGCATTGAAACTCAAGTAATAAAATAGTATTACGCTCCTTATGCGGTATATATTTTAAATCATTATATTTTCTTCCTAAATGTAATTCGCAGGACGCCTAATAATCTATATTTATTAAAAATATAATTTCGTTATAATCCCAATGCAAGAAAATACAACTCGTCCTACGGCCTCCTTGTATTTGTAGCTTTAGGATAACTCATAATATTCATTAAAAATCATCGATAATAAGTGTACTACTTATTATATTGTCCCTGAAAATGTATGAATAACATAAAACCAGTAGAATTTCTACTTAAGAAGGATTTAAAACAAATTGCGACGTAGAAAATACTCGAGAAAATATGATGGTATACTGACTATAGCAACTTTGTCTTAATGCTAATTTTTAATCTGTTACCGCTGGAAAACTCCTCATTAGCCAGTAATATTAGAATACCAAAATTACAATTGGTTTTAAATCTGATACTAGAGTTGCAGGACGGATATATTTAATTACGAACCAATAACGTTGATCATTTGTAAAGTTTTCGCATTTTAGATGGCATTAAACATAAATCTCTTTTATTATTAGAACTGGAAAAACATTATTGGCGTAGGATATGTCGGATTTCAGCTTTCCTTATCGTATTTTCTTGGAACAGTTGACCTTATAACTATTTCTTTCAACTGTAATAATAACAAATACCCATTATACATTTAAAATAATTTGCGGAAACCATTTATATTTTTAATAATTATTAAACAAAATAAAGCGATAAACGTATATGAGCTCTCTCCTTCCTTTGCAAATATTTAAAAAAATATATTATTAGAAGCGGTGGTGCAAAGGCAAAGGGCAAATGGGAGAAATTTTCAAAGCGTATCAATTTTTAAGTTACGAAAATTCAACATTTTAAAAATAAAATTCAGTTTATATAAAACAGAAAACAAAAATTATAAAACAATTTCGTTTGGAAACAAATTAATACACTTCTTTGTGAGAACATAATAAATTTACAGGTCTTTGCAAGATCGAAATGAAAGTGACATATCCAGAAATTGTTATACAATGTAAAAACGATTTTTTAAATAAACTCAACTAATCTATAACTCTAGAAAAAGCAATTACACGAGTGCACTTTAAAATATTTAAAAGTGAATTCTTTCTTCAGTTGTGAAAGTTTAATTATTATTATATATGGGTACTGTTTATCATGCCACACTTTTTGAAATCGCTAAATTGTTTGGTCTATACAACAATATTGAAATATGAAAAGTTTATTGTAAAGCGCATAACTACTGTAGCAATATCTGAAAAAGTACCACAAATACAACGGTTTTAAGAAATGTCATTTACATTTTTAAATTTTATATTACCAAAAATATTTTTAAAAATTTGCCGTTTACCAAACTAATTTTAAAGATAGATCCCGGGGCTAATAGCTATAGTAGTTGATGTCCCGTAAATATTTGTGGTAATAATAATCAAAATCCAATTCGCATCTGTTCCAGAAAACACAAAAAGCTTGTTTTTTTTATTAATTTTTTTTAGCCTTTAGTAGACTTTGTCTACTGTACTAAAATCCTAAATCGTGGTTTAAAGAATTAAATGTATTATTTCGAAAAGTTCACTTTTTATTTGAAAGTTTTATCACTTTACGAAAACAACTGATAACATTTAAGCGATCGACCTTGTATGTATGATAAATATTTAAACACGTTCGATGTGACAAACGAAATTCAAATGCAATAGTTGGTTAATTATCTCGATTATAATTTTCAACAATGAAGCCATGTGCTTCATATTCTTATTCATACTACTTAAACTGAAAAATCAAATCAGAAATATTGGTTTATAATTAACATATGAAAGCAATTTTTAGTACTTTTAGTTATATCAAACACTATGTATAATGTATGATTAGAAATTAAACGAGCTAAGAGAGTCGAATGTGCAATATAAGTTTGGGTTCGGGCGCGGTGTTTTGTGCGGTTCTATTTTATTATATTGCAGCTATCACAATTCAATTTTTTATTCGATAAAATTCTTTATACTTTTGAAAATAAACTGTGTTGTATTATATTAACATAACTATAGTCAAAAAACTTACCCAAATCGAAAATATTTAATTTTTGTTTAAAAATATTCAGATACTTGTTAAATGCTAAAAAATTCTCACAGTGCAGAAGATGTACATCACTTTATATCATCACTGATGCTAATTACTTTTGGTGGCTAGAACTTAAATTCAGCACTGTAAAAATGCGATGTGTTTTAAAGCCAATAAGTGACCGCAAAAGTCATTTCACTAAAATACGACACTTAACTGCGAGACATTAGTTTCTGGGGACGGTCTGAGCTACAATAGAAGCATAACCACGATCTTGGATCTGGACAGTAACAAACTGATATATTTTAAATTTCAATTATTATTAGTGGTCAAGACGCCAGAAGATGACCTAGATGGAAGACGTGACGTCAGCCTACCTGGTGATTTGCGAGCCGCAGGTACATCTGCCTTCACCTGTCAGAGCTCCGCCCGCTAACCAATGGGCGTACGATGGACCGCAGAGGAAGATGGCCAAGATCCAGAGTGGGGCCATCAGTTCGTGTGCTACCTGTGACAAGTGCGAGTACTTACCTTTGGCGAGTACCGTTTGTGTGAATGCATGTGTGTGGTACGGGATGATGCCCAGGAGATGAGGTGGTGCGCTCAGGGAGCGCTGCTACTCGCCCTTCTGCTGGGTGCCCAGGCCTGCGGACCGGGCCGCGGCGCGGGCCGACGAAGAGGGCCCCGAAAGCTCACCCCGCTCGTCTTCAAGCAGCACGTGCCCAACGTCTCCGAGAACACCCTCACGGCCAGCGGCCTCACCGAGGGGCGCATCGACCGCAACAACACCCGCTTCCGCGACCTAGTGCCCAATTATAACCAGGATATCATCTTTAAGGACGAAGAGGGCACTGGGGCTGATAGACTTATGACCCAGGTAAGGCTCACGTACCAGCAAATTTCGGCGATGCTTTTAATGACCCGCACCCAAGCCGACCATGTTCTTTCCATGACGATGATGAAACGTTACGAGAAGATGGCTCGCATGGGGGTGCATATTCTTTAAAGCACGCGATTTCAGTTATCTATCTACGTATGTGCTTGCGGATTGCTTTGAAACGGCCTGTAGTTAGATGGTACTGAAACAAGCCTATGTGTTTCAGGTACCACCTTCAATTTAGTTTGATAATAGCCAAACAAGTCAAAGTGGATGCTTAACACCCTTGTACTAAAATATCTAAATAAAAGGTGGTAGCTAGGCAACAATAGAAATTAACTTTCGTCGTGATGCTTTTAATGACCAAAACCGAAGCCGACCATGTTCTTTCCATAGCAATGAATTAACGTTTCGAAAAGATGGCTCGCATTGGGGTGTACATTGTCCAAAGTACGCAATTTTAGTTATGTGCTTGCGGTTTGGTTTGATTACAGTCAAATGGTACTGAAACAAGCTAATGTGTTTTAGGTACCTACCTACCACCTTGGTTGTAATTTGATAATAAGCAAACGCGTCGAGGTGGATGTTTGAAGCACCTGTATGGTAAAGTGTCTAAAAACCTGTACCTCCGCAACAATAGAAATAAACTTTCATAACCAGACGGCTATAACACACCATATTGAAAACTTACAATAATCAATAAACAGTGCCAAATGTTCCGTAATGGAATTCGGGTAATTTGGAAGATTTTACGAAATTTGATTCTAATATTTGAAATGCGCCGAGGAAGGCCAAATAGCTTTAATCCGCACGCATGCTCATACGGGCTTATTCACTGCACGCATATATATACATACTGTTTTTATGGTAACCTACTACAGCTATGGGAAATAATAATACAAACACTAGAAGTATTTGCTTTCAAATTCCACGTTAACTTGTCTCCAGACAGAAGATAATGGTATTTACCTAACAATATTCGATATGTACGCAGCGGAGAGTTCGTGAATCAGAATCATGATTATGCACGACTTTGTAGGCTATTTAAACAAGGTTTAATATTATGCTTTGTGTATGGATAGGTAAACAACGCAACCATGCCCACTCCGACGTGTAACTGATAACTTCTATTTATCAGTTTCAAATTAAAATTAATTATCGTATACAAAGGGCGCTTTTGCGTACAATTCTATTCATTTTAAAGGAACTAGCATAATCATTTCAATATTATCGACAAATTTATCGAAGTAAAAATAAATTGTTTACCTAATTCTTTAAGAATGCTATTGTTCGTAAATCTAGGTGAAATACCTTTAATTGAAAAATGTTACAGTAATAAGTTTATAAATTCCGTGTAATTTATTTCCTTTTCTTGAGCGACTATAATACATATTAAATATCGTTTGAAGAATACTGCCCACAACGTTGAAGCTACAGCTTTTCCTCTTACGTTTGTCAGCTTATTTATCTGTTATCAGAACTATTATGACTACTTTCATAATTGTTTAATTTTGTTAGAGTATTATGTACCCACGCACATCCATGCAGTATTATCACTATAAACACGTCGCTTTGTTGTCTAATAACAAACTACAAAGTAAATAATGTTGATACTTACCTACAATATTTACTGTAACATATTTCACTGCGGCTGCTACAGGGTGCCCTAAAATGTGTGTAGTTTATACTTGTTGACAGTGGGTCAAAAACATATCGAGGAGGAACATTTTATAGAGATATCAGTTTCAAGTTCATTGATTATAAATGACTGTTTATGTAATACTCACAATCTGTCAATGTTACGTAGTGTTATCTTTGCCCAGGAGGCATAATTTATTATAGGTAAATATGTATTACATCATCACGTGTGAAATATTAAATAAAAGATTTTTTTGATAGTAACAATTATGCTTGCCTGTGCTTGCCATATATCTGGATGTTTACAAGTTTATCTAGTTTTAGTTTACCAATTACACACCTAAGTGCTATTCCATAGTATGATCAAAAATTATTTTCATGTAGTGTGGTCATGGAATAGTTCCTAATTTATGAATGGAACTAAATCACTTAAAAATCAAATGTCAAGTTTGACACTTAAATATAAACATAGTTGCATTCATAAATTAGTATGGCTATGGAACCACACTACATGAAAATAATTTTTGATCATACTTTAGATATATGTAAAATAAAAAGTTGAAGTTATCAAAACTAGAACTATTTGAGCATGTAGTAATAATGATGATAGTGATGGGTAATGTTTAGTGTGTGTTAGTAAAACACTAGTTTTTATTGAAATATACACGTACGTTTCGTGTGAAAACGTAGTGAAAAGGATTAAACAGATACCAATTGCGTCCGGTACTAATGCATTCTGGAAAAACGTAATTAATATTTCTACCCTTTGCAATTTCATTTACCGGTATCACATTCCATACATTTATATAAAACTTCACAATTTTTCCCATCAATACACATAAAGAAGACAATGCGTGTTATACAAGGATATTTATGCAAGTTCTTATAAATTATTCTTTAACATTATATGTGGTAGAATTTTCTACAATAAACGCAATAAAACGCAGTATGGAAAAAATGAAGTGTATATAATAATTATTATGCTCCAAATAATTTTTTTTTAGTTTCAATTCAGTAGAGATCGCGCTGTTCGTCACTGCGAGTTTTTTTATCTTGAAGCACACTATTTTTCATATTTAATGATAAATGAAAACATTTGCATAGCAACAAAATGTTTTTCAATCAAATCTTAACTTTGTATTATATCACAGGCGATAGTGATGAAAATAGCCAAATAGACGCTAGTCACCCACCAGCTCCATCCTATTTTATGTATGACATTTCAACATTTACATTCTTACTATTTGGAAACTTCCTGAATTGCTTTAAATTACAAAACAATGAATGAAAATTGAATGGATTAAGTAAAAAAACAATTAGTACACAATAGTAATCATGTTTTTACAATAATATGTTTATTTACCCCTTTATCACAGTTAACGGATTAACTGCATATATTGTAGCATTAGCATTACAGCTGTATAGATAAAAAAATGAAAACGTCTGATATCTCGAGAACGTCTTGTAAATCGATTCCTTTTTGCATAACACGGCGAGCTGAGTAAACTTGTCTCAACATAAAAAAATGCTAATTAGTACATGTAGTTTCTATCACCTGTTTATATTTAGAATCGCACTTGTAACTATTATTAAGTCATTTAATTAAAATACATTAAAATAGCGACCCTATTTTGCAATCGAAAAGGTATAGGTAATATAAAAAATCTGGTGTGATACACGCACACAACTTCCATTTACAGTGATCTTATAATTAGCCAAAAATTTTATTTTAAATTGTTAAGCATTTGTCAAAAATTTTCAAAAATTACGAATTTTACAAAAACGGTACAAAATAGAGTGTTAGTTCAAGAGACAAATTTTCTCTAGAATTTTAAGCTGAATTCAAAAATGTAATAATATACCGGGTGTTTTATTTAAAATAGGAGTTAATAAAGCTAAAGCTACAATTTAAAGGTTTCAACTAATCACATGCGAACGACATAGATAATTTTGAATTTTTAGCACTACTACAAATTGGAAATATATTCTTGAACTTAAAAATTGCTTTTATCTACTTTGCGGTCGTACTGAGGCTATTACGATACGCAAAGGCGTATCGTAATCGACAGAAAGCGGTGCTATAATAAACATTCTGAAAACTGAGTAATTTTTGTTTTAAAAAGTGGCAAAGTAGATAAAATACTGTATGATACCTCGTTTATAAGGCATTTTGTAGCACTTACTCCTTTAGGGCAATTTTGGAGCACTTACTTCTTTAGGGCACTCCTCGCTTCGCTCGTCGTACCCTAAATCCGTGCGTGCTACAAAATGCTTCTTATAAAACTCGTATCATAATATACTATTACAAGTAGCTACAATATAGAAGTGCATAGAACTCTTCTCTGTATGTTACTACGAGTAGATAAATAGTTCAAAATATTAATATGTCATCAATATAAGCTTGTTTCGACATTTGCTAAATAAATATTATAGATCATTGACAGAAATAAATATAAATACAGTATAGAATAATGATTTTATTATTTTCGTCTGGAATGAATTGTAACCATGCTGAATATTGTTTGTCATTAAAACCAGCAGTAATGTA